>OZ014482.1:37633202-38137953 GCA_963965965.1 Trididemnum nubilum
CTGATACAAATAACATTTGTTGTACATAGTTCACGAGCCTTGTTTGGAAAAAAAGAAAAACAAAAAATAAATGATAAAACTAAAGAAAATTAATTCTATAAATGTGTTTTTTTTAAGTTTCCAGGATTTTGTTGACGAATAATGCGAAACTAACTTGAGTGGTTTTTATTTCAATAGAGAACTTCTGGTTCAGCTGAATCCTGGGGAAACTGGAGCTCAGTGCTGATATTGGCTCTCCATCAGGTGCTGATGGAGCATTGGATTTCATTGTAAGCATTGTCGTTGTGTTTTCTGTGATAACCATTTCATTACATATATACGAGTATATAGCGTGGTCTATCTAAAGTGATGTTGACTGAGCGCTACAGCTGTATCATGAGTCCTGAATTTTATTTTAATATTTGCTTTTTTGTTTTGTTGTTACATAACGCATTATGCTGATTCTTATGAAAAGCAAAAAACTAATTAATCATTATATGCTACAAGTGCAGGAAACATCTTGCGATGAAACCTATTGTGATTTATTAGAATGCAAATATACATATATAAATTCTCAATTGCTGTACGGCCTGCCATTTCGGGGTTTCTCCTTTTTTCAGCAGCGAACAGAGATTATTCTGGATGGCTGAAAGACCGAGTCTTAAAGCTTGCAAGAAAATTATCACTTATATATTTTTTTTACTTATTTTTGTACGTGTGAATTATAGCACCGAGCTTGTTTCACTATACAAAAATTTGATAGATATTTTATTACTGTGTATAGTTTTAAAATGCTAGTCTGAACTACGTATATATTGCTTTTTGTAACAATTGCGTGTACAAAAAGAATACTTTACTCCTTAATGAGCTTTTTTTTTAATTTTTGGGCCACGAGTAATAAATTGCCTAGTTTAGTTCAATACGAAATAAGTTCAATCTGACTATTTAACATCCGAACCTAAACGAACTTCAAAAAATTGTCATTTTTCTGAATTTTTGATTTTTCTCTAACGAAAACAAATAGCCAGATACGCCCTGAGAATACTCGTTTTTCTGGTTGATTTATTTTTTTTTTATGTTGTCGTGAAGTAGCTTTGCTTTTACGAGGGTGGGCTGAAAAGTTCGTAGCCTCACTATGAAGGAGTTGCGACAGATCAGTGAAACTTGCCATGCGTTAAATTCATGCTTTCGTGATACTGACTGCGATATTTTTTTAGGTAACCTTATGCTGGATAAGTAATTTCGCACTTTAAAAAGTTGTACTAGAGAGATTTTGTAATATCAAGATAATTTTGGTTTTTTGATGATCTTGTGAATATGGATAAGATTTGGCACCGTGGTGTGATCAGATATTCGCAGAAAAAAGGATTAACGACCAAAAAAATTCATGCTGCTATGGTTTCCACTTTGGGGGATGATGCTCCGGCTTTATCAACTGTGAAGAAGTGGGCAGCGGCACTCAAGAGGGGAAGGGAGAGCCTTGAAGATGATCCGAGATCAGGACGTCCTTCCACAGCCACCACCCAAGAAAACATTGACCACATTCATCAAATGGTTATGAATGACAGACGATTAACCATTAGTCACTTGGCCAATGTTATCAGCATCTCTCGCAAACGAGTGGAGAACATTCTCCACAACGAACATGGCATGTCAAAAGTTTCGGCTCGATGGGTGCCCCGGCTTTTGACACCTGATCAAAAGCTCATCAGACTCGTCATGTCAGAAGCGAACTTGGCAAGATTTGAGGCAGACCCAGATCGTTTTGTTGAGCGTTTTCTCACCCAAGATGAATGTTGGGTCCATCACTTTGAACCAGATCATCAAAAAACCAAAATTCTCTTGATATTACAAAATCTCTCTAGTACAACTTTTTAAAGTGCGAAATTACTTATCCAGCATAAGGTTACCTAAAAAAATATCCAGTCAGTATCACGAAAGCATGAATTTAACGCATGGCAAGTTTCACTGATCTGTCGCAACTCCTTCATAGTGAGGCGGCGAACTTTTCAGCCTACCCTCGTATAGTGTTTTTTTAGTGAAATAAACTTACTGATTGTTCATTGCAGGAACGATAAACATTCAAAAGCACTCGAGGTATTTCAGAGCTTTAAGAAGTTCCACACTGCCTTCACACAGAACAAAGTCGCAAATTTTGATAAAATGCTGATGGAAGTGCAACTGGCATCGTCTTCTATCGCTAAAATGGCTACTGCTGTTGCAGGTTAGACATTATCGTACGATTATGGTTATGTTTGGTCGGCTGATCGGAACACTCTTAATCTTTCATGAAAATGTGGGCATGGAATTGCAATTCTATCTTTACTCACCAAATTGCCTTGGCCAGGAGACAGCGAAGGGACCTTTCTGTCTTCGAGTCAAGCTGCCACCTGTCTACCGTGGGGGCTTCACACTGTCCCTTTTTATTGCTGAATGTCAAGTACGCAATAGCCAATTTTTAGTCTTTGGTTTGACCCTACCGGAAATTGGCTTGTGTTTTATATTAGAGGTGTTGCTTCAGTTTTCATGTGCTGCTTTTTTATTCTAGCGTTTTGCACAATTTCACGCTATAAAATGCTGTTTAAATTAGAATTTGCTTGATGATAGTTATAGCATAGTTCCAAACGTCTTGAAATTTTACGTTTTCTATCAATCAATCAACCTTTAAAAAAGGCGATTTGACTTACCAACATGGTTGGCCCTTGATTTAATTACGAACCAAACTCGAAAATAAACTCGATTCCATTTTCAGGAGTCTTGGTGCAATTTTGCTTCATTTTTTGCGTGTTTTTGTTTTAGCTCGATAACAGTTTGACATACAATAAAATAAATACAATTAAAATAGCTATCAAGTAAACGGCAAAGAGATGAAGTATTATCAAGTTAAAAGTGACCACGTGGTCATACTGGTGCTTCAGGCCCCGTCTACACGATGTACAAGGTTTTTTTGTGGTTGACGTGCTGAAAGTATCTGCACTGAATGACAATTTTGCCATTAAATTCAACGTGAAGCCAAAGCGCAGACACAGCTAATCGCTCGCTTGCGAAAAAAACTTTCTGGCTTAAGCAGATTCAAGTCTCGTCCAAGCTCAGCAGCCGCCTCTGGCCAAACTTCTCGAAACTTTAAATTACATGAAACGAACAAAAAGTGAGCGAGCTTGGGCGAATTCAAAATTGAAGCACAGTTAGCCAAGATTTAAGCACATTTACCAAGTTGTAAATTTAACTAAAAAACGGTAAAAAAATTCATCGAGTTTTCTGATACGGTATATTTCAGCTGTTCTGGACGATGATCAAAATTCATTATCAATGAGTGAAAATTTTTCGAAACATATCATGACGTTGCTTCACTCGATGCTGCTCTACCTTCATGATCATGGGTATTTTCAAGGTATCCTGATTTTATTTAGAGTTAACGACAATAAAGTTAAGTTCAAAGTTTTATTACATGTTTACAATACAATGCCGCCACGCAAAAGAACTACGCAATCTTACTTAATAATTTAATGTATGAAGGCATTTCGATGGCATTTGTATCATTGATTGAATGTGGAATGATTTAATGTAGCTAGGAATTTCATAACTGCGTTTGATAGCAACTTAATGTTGTATTTTGCTGAAGAAGAAATGATTTCTTTTTCACTCGCCAGCATTTATGTTTTTTACTTGCTTTTGTACCACATTGTAATTGAGGACACCATACATTTTTGGAATTTAAATGGCTTGCACAACTTGTGTTTTTTTAGGTTTTTGCTAACATTGTAATACTGCTCTTTAAAGTTTGTGATATTATATTCATGTGTTCGTGATTCAGTACTATGGCTTGACGAAGTCAGGTAGTTGTTTACTGGCGAAAGGTTGGCAATAGCCTAAACGTCACCAAGTGTAGCTCACCTTTTAAGTTTGAATTTGCTGTGTAAACTGACGCAACCGTGAGGTGAGATGTATATTGCACTTGCTTGAATTATGGGGGCGCTTGCGACTAAATGCAACTTTTAAAATGTAAACCAGTTTACATGCTATTGCGAGTCACTGGTTTTAGTTGCGAGCTGTCTCGGCCTTACTGGAGACATAGCCATTTTAGGCGAGCTACGAGGAGAGTTGGGGGTACTATTGATAGCGTTTTATTTCTAGAGATTGTAAGCCTAGTTTAGCTGTAGTTCTGAATTTTGGCACTAGTTTTGAGCCTTTCAGTCTACTGAAGATGTAGCCATTTAAGGTGAGCTATGAGAAGAGTAGAGGGTTAGCTAGCCTATCGTTCTTCTGAGGGATGTAAGGTAAGATTTGTAGATTAGCCGGTAGAGATTTGGTTTATCTCATGTAGTTTCATTCGGTAAAGATTTAATTGATAGCCTTTAGTTTCATTAGGTAACGATTTGTTAGTTAAGAGTTACTTAGTTTGGCTAAAATTGATGGGTAAAGATTTGTGTAATATCAACATAGTCGGTAAAGATATATTCATCAATTATATGTTTAAAGATGTATGTTTTGAAGGTTTTTATCACTGGTGATATTTGTCATTTTGGCCTTGCTAGCCTTACTGAAAAGCTTTGAATTGGGCAAAACAGCTGTCTAAGGCATGCTATGGGAAATTATTTTGAATTGAACTAATGTATCTCTTGTAATATTGTGATTACTTATTATTTAAAAATAATAATAACTTTTTATATTCTGTTATGATCTGATTAATTTGCGATTCTCTGCATTTGTACGCTCTTGTTCATGCCTGTAGTAGTAGTTATACTGACGAGGAATAAAAGATGAATGTCGATTCTGAAATAGTATGTCTTATGCTGTTTTTTAAAGGTTTGTTTGTGCCTTTAAGACTCTAGATACTCTCTAAAGCTTACCATTAATTTCTCGGTACATTGTTCTTCATAAACTAGTTTGTTTTTAAAATAATTTCAAGGTGGTTAGTATGCAATCGCAATTGTATATCGTTTCTGTTTGTGAAATAAAGTTTTTGTCTGCTCTAGTAGTCTATCCGGATTATATCATTCGTTACTTATAAAAAAAAAACGCTCGAGTTATGACATACTTTTGATAATATTTAAAAGTTACATATTTAATATTTTTAGCATAACAATCCCAACGTCACTTCCAACTTTTAGAAAATGCATATTTATCCATTATTTGCATTAGGTGTTTCAAAGAAAACAATTTTTGATGAATTGCTGAAGATTTCTCGAGCTTGTTATCATAAGTTTATGATGGAAAAGAACGCTGCTGAAAACTGCCCTGTGCTTCTTCTCTGCCTGGAATGCTTTCACACCGCCCTCAAGTACATTATTGCGTGGTAAGTGAATCCGTGCGAGCTTGTTCAACAAGAGGGATACTTTTCGACATGTTTTTGAACCACGCGCCCTACGTACCGATACCAACTGGGCACGGGTTCGGCCTGGTTGCTTGGGTACGCCTGAATTGTTTGCGCACTCACGCATCCATCGGTTGATGTGGATTCTTGTCGCTTAAATGGGGACTGGCAGGCAACTTGCAAAATTGTGTTGTACAGAGCAACGGCTCCAGATCACTTGCAGTACTTTACCACTTTCGTGTTTACTCTTGCACTAAAGCAGGCAGGCTGATGCCTGATATCCTTTGGATGAGAACATCATCAGGTGATTTTTTAAAGATTGTATTGGTATCGAAGGCGGCTGAAACAGCAAATTTTTATACAAAGGAAAAAGGCATTCTGGGTCAACTGTTTAAGTTGTGGCATATTTATCCTTTCGCCGGACAGCGTCAGACGCTAACTCGTAAATGATCTACATGCGAGCTTTCAGTGATCCAGTTGTTCCTGTTGATTTCGAATTCTTGTCCACTGAATTTGCTGCTTGTTCGAAGCCACCAACCAGCAAATCATTGCGAAGCGGCTTATTCAAGGACGCAACAACGTGACCAGGGTGCGGGTTGAACCCGGATCATGTGATCAGGATCGTCGTAAAAACGACGTCTTTGCCCTCTCCGCCACGCTTCCTATTATGAAAAAAATTTCTATCCCTGCAGGTACTTTTAAAATATTGCAACTTATTTTCTATCTGTATTCAAACAGCATACGCAATCGCTATAGAAACGGCATGCGTCATAATAATACTTGTTATCCACGTGGGTCTTGTAGATTCAGACTCTCATTGCCTTCATTATTTGGGTACTGCAGTTGAACTTTCAGTTTGCAATATTTGATTTCCAGGCAACCAAGTAAGCTACCACTGTTTATTTCAACTGTCTGCGGTGATGACGATGTGGAATCGCAACATAATGCTATGTCCAAGCTTGTGAAACAGTGAGTATATATATCATAGGAGTAAAAATTTGTAGTACTGAAGAAATAATATGATCACGATTACGCACCGATTTTTTTACCCAGAGACTACATTAATATTAAGCGATATGTAAGTTTCTTACGGCAAACTTTGGACAATTGACAAATCTACAATTTTTGCGGTTTTTTAGTGTGATAGCACTTTTAGAAGTTATATTTGGTTTAATTTTTTATCCGTCGTTTTTTTAAATCGTTTCTGTGGCGTAATGCTAAAGCGCTTGGTCGAGTTCGATTCGCGTTGCTCTATATTTTTTTGCAGAACTTAACATTACACTGAGGATTAAAGCACCATTGCCAGCCCTTGAGATAGAAAAACAACGTGATTAAAGAAAGGGCACACTTCGAAGTATAATTAATATGCATCCTGGATTTGCCTCTTTCATTTCTGTGATATGTCATTATACACTTCTGTGATTTGTCATTATACACTATATATACACTTTTCCGGCACAATGCAGAATCGAAATCATTTTGAACCGTACAATAATCCGTAGCTTCTTGTAACTTTCTAAGTTTAATCTCGATACGAATTCGACTTTAACACGGTCGTATCTAACTTTAACTTACTTATAATTTTTCCAACTTTTTACTTGTTTGAAAGATACCTTTGATTGGCCTATTTGTGGGCGAAGGCTGTTGGGTTTTGAATCGGAATTTAATTTTTAGCATTAATGGTCAAATCAAGCAAATTTTCATTGGACTCCCTGTATTACGCCGAAACGTGTAACGAGCTAGCGACGCCCATTTTCGCGTCATTGCGCCCGACCAACACAGTTCCTTTCGAAGAAATGTAGCAGCGGTGGCGAGCCGTTGGCAACACTGTGCTGGATTTGACCGGCCTGAGATTTGAACCTTACACCTCCCGCTCTAGAGACGAACGCATTTATTGCTGATCTTTAATAATTCTCTAATATAATTTTAAAAATATCTAATACTGCATTCTGGATAACAAACTTTTTAAGATATTTTTCAAACTATATTAGATATTTTAAAAATATCTTAAAAAGTTTGTTATCCAGAATGCAGTATTAGATATTTTTAAAACTGTACTAGACATTTTTAAAACTATTTCAAAAATATCTAATATAGTTTTAAAAATATCTCAAAAAGTTTGTTATCCAGAATGCAGAGAGTGGTTGTATCCTTCATTGGTGCCGAAGGACCAATGTCGGCTCTCACGAAAAAGTTGGTTACTGAGTTGCTATCGATGCTCGAGGTGCTTTTGTCATCGTCACTCAATGATCGTGGTTCGTCTGAAACCGACCAGTTTGCTGAATGGTGGCAGAAGCTGTGCATGGATTACGAAATAGGTAACGTAACTGATGGTGGAGTGCTGCAGGCTTGTTTGATTCAAATCAAACGATTTTCTTAAATATTTAAATTATGATTAAATCAACTAATAAAGATAGCTCAAAATTATTGAAATATAACTGTTAAAGTTGCAATATTTCAAAAAGTTTAAAAAGCAACTTTTTTTGTTCTGTAACAAATGTTATTTGCCCAAAACTAATTTACTAATCGACAACGTGGCCTAGAGGGCAAAAGCTTCGTTTTTCTGACGAACCTTATTACATGATCTGGGTTTAACTCGCACTCTGGTCACGTTGTTGCGTCCTTGGAATGAAACGCTTTACGATGATTGTTTCTGTTTGGTGGCTTCGAGCAAGCAGCAAATTCAGTGGTCAAGAATTTTAAGCTTTACGATTGTGAAGGTATTTGCGAAACTCTGAGATCATTATCGAACTAGGATTATTGGATTAAGTTGAAAAGTGATGTGATAGTGAAGGCTTTGAAATTTGAAGTGCGGGGTAGTAGAGGAAGAGGACGACAGGAAACAAATCTGGAAAAAAAAACAAGTAGTTGATGAAATGAAGAAAAATGGACTGGTGAAAGAAGATGCATGTGATCGAGCGAAATGGCAAGGTGTGGCCAAGACAATGACTAAAGGAAATCCGGCGAACACCGTCGATTGGTAAAAAACATATAAAAAATCAAATGATGATTATTGGATTCATTTCGGCTTAAAGTTTGACGACTTTGCCATTGGCAAATTAATGTTTAATCTTTTAGAGGATGTTGCATGTTCAAAACGTGTTGTTCAACTCCACCTCCTTTCCTCGCTCCACTCATCGGATCACCCAGAACTTCCTTTTCGTGACCTTGCAACTGACATTAACATCAGCGTGAGGGCGCCAGAGGAACAAGGGGAATCCCAGCGGACTTACAAGATTGTCACTCTCGAAAATTCACCTCATTTGGTGGTAAGCAAAGCAACTGGGCTTCAAAATTGTTATTGTTGCAAATCACGCGTCAAAAGTTCATAACACAGTACACGTCACGCATAAAAATTTAAAATCCTAAAGTCTGTTTTACTCGTAATGATTTAAAAAAGTTGAATTGTTTTGAATGGCAATAAGTAAGTTTGCCGGTTTTGATAAACCAGCATAACAAAATTTTTATTTTAAGCTATGATTGCTCACTGCCTTAGAAAATGGCAAAACTGCTATTTTTTGGATTGGGTTAATTCATTCCATCCTAAGGTTTTAATTGTTTTTAGCCCATCATTGTGAAACACTTGGACAGTATCATGGCGGATTCTGAGTGGTTGCTGGCTTACATCAAAGGTTCTACTGCAGTTGCTGCAAGCGGTGATGACGTCACAGATGAAGCACAAGAAAACAGAAGAAAAGGAGAAGGTGAGCAACTTGCTTTCCCTTCAATATCCTGCGATTCACAAAATTTAGTACTAAATTGAAGCATTGCGCCAGTCTTTTTAGTTATTACTTAATGTCTTTATATCGTTAGCAGTTTCGAGTATTGTTCAAAAAAAAGAGTGAAAATGTTTAAAAAATTGTGAAGAGAAAAAAGTACTTACGTAATCACATTTTTTGCAGGTGCGCTGTGCATACGAACTTGCACGGTCGGTGTAGGTTTGCTGGATTTGCTGTCGTCATCAATGAGCAGTGTTCCGGCGATTGATGCTGTTATTAATGGCTTGACCACGGTGTTCAACTTCTTGACTCAGTTCTCGAAATATGTAAGACTTGTTTTCACTGAACTTTTTCTTGATTGTATAAATTCAAATCTAAATCAGGTTTACTCGAAATCGCAATGAAGCTTGGCTGAGTGAATTTGGATTGAAGCGTAGTGACGTGCATTTCACAAACAAACAAAAGCAAGCATAAACTTCAACTTGACTAGCTTTGGAAAACAGACACGACAACTATAGGCACGATTACGTTGGCGGCGTTCATTTTACGGCACAATGATATTAAGAATAATAAACTCTAAAAAATTAAAGCATAACATCAAGTAAAACCTAACAGTGTGATCCACATTAAGGGTACATTTATTCTGATTCCCATTTACGGGTGAAACAGACTGTTAGGTTTCATTAGAGGTTATGCTTTAGTACTGTGTGACATTTGCTACCAATCTTAATTATTGTCAGTTGAGCACTTTTTTAAACCCTGATATCAACTACTAACTGAGGATAATAAGACGTGGTTGTTTCCTTGATTCGCTACCAAGCAGAAAAGATTTTGAATGCTCAAAACCCAATAAAAAGGTCGTATTACAAGTGCGAACTTAAACAAGTCAAAGGAAGGTTCAGAAATTAATTGTAACTTTAAAAGTATTTTTAGAATCAGGTTGTGAACTGGAATTTGAATTCGAATAAATCTGTTCGAGTTCATAAAAAAGAAATGTAAAGATTAAAAAATTGTGGGAAGAAATATTTTACGTTGATCATGCCGTATAAATTGAGGTTGTCGTTCGCTTGTTCGCGGTGGTGAACTACAAAAACAGCGTGTGTACAAAACGAAAGTGATTAAGTTGAGCAGTTGACTGAACATTTTTGTCAGCCTGAACTCGAAAAACTTTTTTTTTTTTGCCAAATTTGAATTGGAATAAAAATCGATTGATTTCGCTGCCCTGTTTAGAATCGCTTTCAAATTTCTACTACCACTTTAATTTTTCACTGTAATCCGCCTTTGGTTTAAGTTCGCTTTTGTAGTACGGTCCTAAATATTTGCATTGATTTTTAGTACCTGTGGCTCTATGCCCAGTCATATGGGAACATTCCTTCCAAATTTGAAAAGCTGACTTCGTTTGTTGGATCGGAGATGATGCGGCCTATTTATGCGTTCATAATGCACGCACAATCAATACAGACAAGCAAGCTTGGTGATGGAAAGTCGAAGAAACACCCAACAGCGCATACTGCTGGGAAGGTGCGTTGTTTAATTGAACCGGTTTCGCTAAACAATCCTGGGTCTTAGAGTACAATTAAATTAGATCGATCAATTGCTGAACACTTCTTTCTTCATTGCCCGCTTTTCCGTGTGGGTTGCTGGGGCAGGAGCTCGAGATTAAGCTGCCACACTTCACGGTCTTCCATTACATCCATCATTTCGCTTGGGTAAAGTCCCAAGCGATTCCATCCAAGATCCTCAATGTAATTAGTCCATCTAGTTTTAGGTCGTCCAACTGGTCTCTTCCCATTTGCTTTGGCAATTGAAGTTTGTTTGTGGAGTCTTTCCTGAGGCATTCTGCTTACATGGCCAAACCATCTAAGTTGAGATCTTTCAATTCGGAAAAGTAACTGCTCGATGTTAGAGATTTTCGAATCTCAAAGCTACGCACCTTGTTAAATAGTGTAACTTCTTAGCTTCGTAAAAAATTTCTTTCTTTGTAAAAAAATTTTGGACGCTTGTACTTTTGATCGCATTCTTTCGGTCATTACCCAAGATTCATGACCATAACTGAGAATATGGACAAAAACTGTTTTGAAAATTAAGAGCTTTGCCTTTTTCGACAATTCTCGTTTCATGACAACCGAATAGTGCAAAGCTCGCATTACTGCCCTAGCCTTGCTTATTCGGGTGGAAAAAAACTAAAGGGCAGAAAGCTTCAAAATTCTCGGAGGCAAAAAATTACTTTCAAAATTATATGTTACATGCATATATATTGATAGTCTAATGGTTGGTTATCTGACCCTAAAATACGCTCGTACGTTGGATCGCAGTGGGTTTACAAAAACGTTTTAAAACATCGGTTATAACAGCATTTAATGTGTTAATCTTTTTTGGGTCCAGCAGCGAAACCAATCGCTGAGATTCACTAGTTATTAAACTGGAATAATACGTAAGGCGCAGTTATCAAATATTACCGAGAATCGATCTCTAGGGTAGTTCTGGTTGAAAGGGTGGAGGTTTTGAAAGCTTTTTGTACAAAAATAGCAACCAAACTTCGTCATTTCATGCGCTGAAGTTTTTGAAATGTAAAATAGTTTTGTCTATGCCGTGATATACTACCATCAATGAAATTTAGAAATTACAGTTATAATCTAGTTCAAATAGAACGTTTTTTGTTACAGTAGAATAAATTTTCTTGTACAGGCTAAAGTTCTTCGCGAAAGCAAAGGAATCGCGCGTTTAATTTTCGCGATCGAACAAAACGAACATAATTTGATCATGCTTGCCCGCCGATCCAAGATCGAGCTCATGAAAGACTACCATCTTACCACGTCTCGTGACTTCCGCATTCGCACTGACGTCATTCAAGTGACTATGAACGAACAAGAGGCCGACAAGGTCAGTGAAAGATACTTCTAACTCATAGAATAAAGTGCTGTTGATGCAAACCATGTAAAGTTGGTTGGGTGAAACTGCCAGGGTTTTTAAGTGTAATGTCGGAACAGGAGTTAAAAACTGAAATTTTTTGCAGATTTTAAGATAAGGGCCGAAAAAAAAAGATGTTAGGGAGTCCTGCAGTGATATAGGAACCATTTCCTGACTGATAAACAGTAAAATCTCCACTGGGCAGAACATCATTGCTGATGGGTTTCCTATTACGCATTGGTTGCATTTTGCCCCCTGCTAGATAGGCGGCTTTAATTTAATTCCAACGAAGCTCGGAGAAACCTTGATGACCAAGACGCTTTAAACATGGTACTTTTGAGAAGAAAATTTCCGTCCCGACGACGTTTCGACTATTTCACAATAACCATTCAGTTTCAGGCCAATGTAAACATAAAAATTAAAACTTTTTCGTTCGGTACAGTTGAAGCTGATCTGTCAAGTAGCGTGATTGTTAATGCGGACAACTTAAATCCAGACCTAAAATTGCGACTGAAATAAAAATATCATTTTAATGAAGTTTTAATTGTTTTTAACAATTTTTTTGAATGATTTTGAGCAAACGCTCCATGTTTCATTACCCAATCAAGGTAAAGCTTTGTCAGCTTGTGTTAACTTTTATTGTTCTTGAAAGCCTCCTCTTCTTTTTTGCAGTCTCTTGATCAGACAGACTTTGTGACGCATATATTAAAAAATATTATCTCATCACAGAAGCTAAACGGAGTAAGTTCACTGTTGAAACGGTACTATATAAAGATATCATGGAGGCTGCGAAGTGACTATGGAGTTAGAGGTCTTTGTAGCTTTTTAATTCGTATCTAGTTCAAGGGGGCTACAAGTGCGCAACATCACACTATTGTTATTGTTGCAGGAGAATAGCACAGATGCTGATTGTGAAGACGAGGGAACAGCGTCAGCAAGCAAAAGGCCTCGTTTAGATGTGTAATCTTTGTTTAAAGTTCTTATTGTGCCTTTTCTGTAATAAAGTTACTTTCCAGTCATTCGATTTATTTCTAGTTTGTTTATTTAATTGAGATTTTTTCCATTTGGGCGTATCGTAAGGCATAGTCAATTAGTTGTAGTAGTTTACTGGTTTTGTAGTCTACAAACCCCCCAGGTAGGATGAAACTTGTTGAAAGATGACTAAAAGTGCTTTAAACATCTTACACCAGCTAAAAAGAAAATCGTAATTACATGCTTTATTCACCACGTTTGTATTGCCCAGCAGTAGAATCGTAAACAAAACGTTTTTTGCTTGTTTTCATCGTACTTGACAAAAGCGAATATTAACTTTGTTTTTTCAAGGAAGGCAAACCAATTAGCATAAAATCACACGACTAAAGTGGCAGGGTGTCGCATATCAAAGTTGTTTATAGGCCGACAACTACCGCCCAAAAAATAATAAGCCTAAACAAGGCCGAAAATTAAGTTGGTTAAAAAATTTGCGGTTATTGCTCGCATACGGTTAAAATAAAACTTCTCATTGTTAATCAATGTGACGTAATAATAGTCAAATAATCGCATTGACGCTAAAACGTTATTTTGATTACCGGTACGCTTTTGGAGTACTGTATTTTAGTGAAAGTTAGTTTAGAAACCGTCTCAATTTCTACAGAGCAACCGATTGATTTTTTGTGAAATCGTCTCAATTTTAGTGAAGACTTTTTTTTTTGGAGAACTCCTTAATTTGGGCAGAAAAACCGTCTCAATTTAGAAAGAAAAACCGATTGATTTTTTGTGCAAAACTCAATGCATCAAGTCATTTTTCGGGCAAAAGTTTGGTGCCCCCCCCCCCCCCCCAAATCATTTTAAGCTCCTACGCCCATGGGTAAAAGGATACCGTTTCCACTTTGGCCATTCATATCGAACGTCAAAACTTGAATGTAGTGAAATTTTTAAAAAATATACAACGAAAACTGATGTTTGATCGATCATTTGCAAAGAAATGTTTTAAAAGGCTTGTGGTTCAGTTAGATCCGGGGCAGCCCCACCCTATCAACTCAAAGATGAACCATGTTGCTAACCAACTCATTTTCAAAATTATGAGTGTTCAAAAATTCTCTATTTTGGTCCTAAAATTTAGATTTTTTAAAACATACTTTTAAATGGGATTTTGCCCATTAATGGGGGCCATACTCGTATAAAACAGCATTCACCAACATAAACAAAGTTTCCAGTTCCAGCATTTTTATTTCTTTCTCTGCGATAATATATTGTTGAACTGCAAACGTAAGGAGAGCATGATAACGTTTTTCAAACCAAGTTTCATATTGTATGGCTTTCAAACATGATGTTATAGTGCTGGTCTTAATTATTGCTAAGTATCGTTTGCGACAAGAATTTTTCTAATATGGTGGGCCTACTGTGTACAACCAATGACATAAAACCAGGTACAACCGCATGATTCTTGCAGTGGTTTTTTTTTTTGCTATCCTAAAAATACATGCGTTGCTAGCAAAATGTTGGGGCCTATTGTAACCGATCAGTGGCCGAGTAGATAGAGCGTCTGCTACTGAAGCGGTTGACTCGGGTTCGATTCGCGGTCGGGTCGAACCAAAGACTATAAAAATTGGTATTCACAGCTTTTCTGCTTTACGTTCAGCAATTAAAGGGAGAGTGTGAAGCCTCCGCCGTGTGTGCAGGCGCGTAGCCAGAAATTCGCAATGGGGGGGCTGTTTTGGGGGTCTGGGGGCGGAGCCGCCTGGGGCCAATGGGGGTCTGGGAGCGAAGCCCCCAGCCGCAGGAGGCTGGGGGTTTAGGGGTAAAGCCCCCAGCCGCCGGAGGCACGGGGGTCTGGGGGCTTTGCCCCCAGCGCTCAAAAATTTTTCGTTTTTTTGCAAAAACAACTTCATTTTAGGGCTATTTTGATAAAAAAATTATGCTTTTAAAAACGTGGCTTAGAAATTGGCAGTGCAAACATGATTAAACTGGTTGCATAAATGGGCTATTTGGGAGGTGGCTAATGGTAAAATGTTAGTTCTCTTGTTTCGATGCTGGTAAATTATAAAATCGAACAGTTCAATAAAACTCACACGGAGTAATCTATTTCGTATACAGTTTATAGAGAAAAATAATTGGGGGGAGGGGGCTAATGAAAAGAGATTTGAGAGAAATGATCGGAAATTAACTAATACTGAATAGCCCCCCCTTATTCCTCAGTTTATAGCATGTTTGTTGATGACACCTATGTTTAGCATTTTTACACTTTTGATCAAATTTGATTGCTTATTTCTTACCATTTTTCGAAGTTTTCGTTTATTTGTTAGTTTTATTTTTGACAAATTAGCCCCCCCCCCCTGAGCATATGTTTCAAAAGATGTTTTAAATCACTATTTAGTCCACTCCAGAGCATAAAACAGTCTCAAAAGTGCTAAAAACGTGGTGTTTTTTACCATTCTGCATTTCGTCGACATGCCAATGGGGGGGCTATAGCCGCCCCCCCCCCCCCCCCCCCCCCCCCGGAGCTACGCTACTGCGTGTGTGGTAGACAGGTGGGCAGATGGCAGCTTGACTAGAAGACCGAAAGGTCCCTTCGCTGTCTCCTATCCTAGGCAACTTGGTGAATAAAATGTAATTACAATTACTATCACATGCACAAACAGCACAAGTTATTAAAAAAAAAATTCTGCAAATGTGGAAGCTTTGCCCCAGGACTACCTAATTATTACCAAGTAAAGATTTGCGCTAGCGCAGATGCAGTTGAATTTAGTTATTATCCCGAACCCTTGAAAATCCGTCCCTAGACCCCACATAATCGCTTATTATTTTAAACTTCTGGGTGAACGTTCAGAGAAATTCGCATCAGCTGAAACAAGACGACCATCTGATTTATTGGACTTTTCGCTTCATGAGCGATCCAAATCTGAATTCCTGACTACGCCCATACACAGATCTTTGTGATGACAAACCACTCAATACAATTATATAACTTGGTTCTATATGATGTTTTTAAGATGATGATAGCAAAGCTGTTTCATTTCGACTTATCGGGAAAAAATTTCAAGCAAAAATTACGTCATCAAGTGGAAGAAGCGGAAGCGCTAAGAGTGGATGCGGAAGCGATTAAAAAATTGTCGCTTCCACATTCCTGTCTCAAAGGGTGAAAACATAGGGCAAGTACATGCAAATTAATTTTGACGTTTTATCAACTTTAAGCCCGAACCTGAACTGAAAAGTCCAGCCCGACTTACAACTCTGTCGCTCAGGTCATTACATCTATTAATATTTGCGGACCCTGTGGCGTGGCATTTGCCCAGCTGAGCCCAATTCTTGTTCTATCTGCAGTGGTTTTTATCTTGCTTTCATGAGAAAGCAATTAAAGCGCTATGCATAGTACGAATCCCAAATCCTTTTGGATTTGCTGCTATTCCAAGTTTCCGGTCAGAATTTGCTTAGCGAAGATTAGAAGCAGGTACAGAATTTACGTTCTTCCAGTAAAGCAACAGTTCTCAACTAGCTATTTGTAGGTGTATTTGATGCTTTGTTGACTCTGACGATCAACATCATCAGAAATAATGAAGCTACAAGTGATGCTTACACTACCACAGCAGTAATTTTATGATCAATACAAAAAAATTTGAAGTTACAGCCAATTCCGAAACTATTACGTCACAACCACCGAAAACGAACAATGGCGACAGAAATTGGATCAAGTATATAGTACGCGATAACGTAATGACGGTAAACGTTAAAAACTCCTAAATTAAAATTTTGGGGGGCTTGAACCAAAACTCAAAATTTTTTTGTCCGAAAACTTAATCTATTTGGCGTGCTAACCAAGTTGATGCAATTTAAACATATCACAAACGAAAGTCACCGCCAGGCGATTTTTGCGAGTTTTAAGAAAAAATAGTCTTTTTAACGCCACTTGGATCACATTTTACACGTTTTTGGGGCCATTTGAAAAAACTAAAATGCTAAAATTCGGAAGTCATTTGAAAGAGTTAAATTGCCATGCCCTTCAGCCCTTCTTATGAAGAAGTCAAGTTTAAATCTGATTTAAAGGGGTACTGCTCCCTAATGTTTGAATTTTACCACTAAATATATAAAAAATAATTGATTACCAACGTTTTTCTCCCGTTTTTTCGTTGTTTAACAGTAAATAGCTTTAACGGGAAAAGTTTTAACTTTAAGGGAAAAAGATTCGGAGCATTAAATTTGCATACGTGTTTCAAGCCCACTTGGTTTTCTGGTAGGTCTAGGGGTAAGGTCAACTGGTCAAGAATGTGTTTTTGCTTGGCTTTTGCAGTGGCTTTGGCAAAAAAGGTCTTCTTTTGACAGTAAAACTAGGCTTATATGTTTGAATTTTTTTTCTTTTAACAGAAAGAAATTCGATTTGGTGCATTTAGAAAGAAACTTAAAAAATAGACCTAAACCGATCGGGATTTTGGCTTGTGTCGTATGATATAGGCGTACCCAGTGGTGCCGATCTTTGTTGAGCACAGGGGGGATACTTTGCAATTTTACCCCAATTTTGCCCTATTTTCAACATTAGGGGGGATGAACCTCGACCACGATTTTGCTCAGCTGTGGAAATTTAGTGAAGACCAAAGAAAAAAATGGAAATGGAACACTTTTTCTTCTCGAATTCAGGTGAAGACCAAAAAATAAAAAAGGTCTTCATCAAAAATAGAGCACTTTTTTCCCCAAATTTTCGCTCTGATGTAATACCCATTTAAAATATTGGGGGGGATGCAGATGTGGACCATTCTCAAACTATTGGGAGGGGATACAGCCAAATTATTGGGGAGGATATATCCCCCATCCCCCCCGGGTTTCGGCACCCCTGGGCGTACCTAATTGTTTTTTGTAATTATTAGAATAAATTAAGCCCGGAATGAAAACACAGTAGGCTATATTAGACTTTACAGCTTTCAAAAGTCCACTGGTAACTAGAAGGCCTAGCAGATAGGATTTGCAGCAGGCCTAGTGCAGATTGGTAGTGATTAGCCTAATTCAGCAAACACTCTTTAAGTTAAAGAAAATAAAACAAACGCAAAGAATGCTCATTCGCGCATTTTCCATTATTTTCTTTTTAAGAGTTTATATTAGGATTATGTTTGGGATAGTTTATGCGTTCTTGTAACCATAGTAATTATGCTTTCCTAACATTATCGCTGCTGGTGCACAAGCGGCACTTAATGGATGATTCAAAAATTATTTTAAAAATAACGGCAAGATTGTTAGAAATAGCGGAAAAAGAAAATCAATTATCTTTCGATGTAGAAGTTGACGAATTCTGAAATTAGGCTCAAAAATTTTTTTACATACAATTTTGTGTTGTTTGGCAATAAATGAGTTAAAATTAGACCTTAATGTCCCTTTAAACAGAGACAAATGAGTCGGTCGCGTGGCCGAACGGGTGAAGGCGTCGTTTTAACGACGACGCTGATCGCATGATCTGTGTTCAACCCCCACGCTGATCACGTTGTTGCGTCCTTGGAGAAGACGCTTTACGATGATTATCTCTGCTTGGTGGCTTCGAACAAGCAGCAAATTCAGTGGACAAGAATTCAAAGAAGTTCACAGGAACATTGGATCATCGGAAACTCCTAAGCAGATGCGAATTCCTCCAATCACGAAATAGTCAATGCTATGAAAAGTGTGCGGATCGTCCAAAAGTTAGCGTCTGACGCTGTCCGGTGACAGGAGGATAAATATGCGCTACAACAACAACACTTGTATGTTGAGTTAGTTTTTTCTAAGTGACTTAGGTAGGGGAGGCTGAAGCCCTTTTAGCACCCTGTGGTTGCGCTGCTGCTTTTATGTGCTTAAATATCAGGGATATGTGCCTATGGGAGCGTAATGCATAACCCACCGCCGAATCTTTAAAATAATTCGATGAAACTGGGAATTCGAAGGAATTCAGTGAAAAGTCATCAAATAGCAACGCATAATCTGCATTTCCACGTTCAGCAAGACATTTAAAAATAAACAGTTTTTTTAAGCCTTTAAAAAAAAAACACGTTTTTCAAAACCAACTTGAGCAAAAAAACATTCACATCACTTGCCATGAGACAGCAAATGGACCTTTCGGCTTTCTTCAAAATTTTGTAACAGTTGCTTGCTGGTAATGGTTAATTGAGAGAATATTTTAAAGTTCTTACTCTTTTAGTTTTACTTCAGTTTAAAAAAGAATTTACGTCATTTTTGGCAAAAGAGCCTTCAGACTGCAATTAGTCTCGAGTTTGCCTCGAATCAAAATATCACCAACGGCAATCTCTCCAGGCAGTGCCGTCGCCAGGGCAACCAAAGTGAGGAGGCACTAGCCGAAAGTGGAGGGGCACTAATAGCGCTTTTGCAAACAAAAACTGATATTTCACGGCTAAAGATTATGCACCATTTCAACACTTTTGCATCCATGTCTAAAAAAAAAGTCGTATAAGGCCGGCAACGTTTTTTGGCTCGTTTCGTATCCGGCCCATATAATCGCTTGAAAAATCTGCTGTGGAAGTGAATGCGACCAGAAGCGCAACCAGGATTTTGCTAAAAGGGAGGGGGCTTGAATCAAAAGTAAATTTTTTTTGCGCAAAAATTGTCTAATTTAGGCCCTGTGCTGAGCAAACTGATGCAACTCAATCGTACCACAGACGGGGGACTAGAGGAGGGGGGGCAGAGCCTCCAGCCGCTGGTCAATTTTGGTAATTTTGCAGCAAAAATAGCAATTTTAACGTCATTTCAATCACATTTTGCACGTTTTTGAAGCCATGTGAATAACTACAGTAAATTACTAAACTTCAGAAGTCATTGAAAGAGTTAAATTGTCTAGCCCCTTCTGCCCCCTTTATACTTCAGATCAAGTCCAAAACATGTTTAAACGCTTGTATTTTGGGGTTAAATCTTCTAAAGCCCCTTCCACCCGGTTGCACCTCTGACTGCGACCTAAAAAAAATCTTGAGTGTGCTCTAAAAAAACAAAAACAGCTGGTCTTATCAAAAAATATTATCAAGTATTATTTGGATGTCATAATCACTGACGAAATACCGGTACCGATTTTATATTAGGGTTACCATATTTTTATCACCAAAAAGGAGGACACCTTTTTAATGAAATTTATTAACAGCTAGTTGTTCTGCATCACGGCAAAAGACAAACGAAAGCAACAATTATTTTAGCGATAGGTCAAAGTGTTATTGCATTTAATTTTTCGACTAAGCCCACGACTATTTGGCCGTTTCCTTAACTTTCTTAAATAGTGTAGAATCAGCTTCAACAATGTCGTAAAACTGGTAGCACGTAACATCATTCAAATTGTACACCAAATTCAAGATGCTTGCAACTGAATAAAAAAGAAATCGCTCTCTTTCTTTTGACCATTATGCTGCATCAAGGAAAAAATAGTTCAACATTAGCATTATGAGCTATATATAATGCTGAAGTAAAACTGTGCGATTTTTAACAGCTCGTAAAACAATTCAATAGCACCGCACGTGTTAAAGTAGGCCAGTTAACACTTAACTAGATGATGTCTTAACAAAGCTTAACTTACAGTAGAGTGGCTGCGACAATTGCATCATAATTCTTTATCGAATGAGAGATTTATTACGTCATAAACCCCCCCCCCCCCCCGACTGTACTGTCCTGAAGTAACCTGGTAAGACGGAAGCTGTAGCGCGTGCGCGATATATCGGCCTACTTTTAATGATCTAACTGATTATATATTTGTACACTAAAAGGCTGCGTGAGTAGATATGTTTCATCTGTTCAAAATGCCGAAAAAAAAAACATTTTGGCATTTTTTAACGTTCTCGTAGGACAAATTATTTTTCATTAAAAAGAAGGACATGTGCTCCAAAAAGAGGACGCATGGTAACCATATTCTATAGGCTTACATTTTTCTTCTGCGACGCATCCGTAAAGGCGTGTTAATGAGATGATTATTGCGTCACATTTACGCACAACAGTTGGTTGACAACAATTTCGTAAAAAATCGAGATTATGTTTGAAAGTTATTATTCCTTTTTCCATTATTGTATGTTGTCTTTTCTTTACGTGATGTTCCAAAAACGTATTCTGAGTAAACCAAAAGGGGGGCACAAGCAGTCGTTAGGGGGCAAGGCCCGTTTCCCCCGTAGCCACGGCACTGTCTTAAAGTTCATTGCTAGGGTTGGGTTTCCTTAAAAGGGCATTAAAGTCAAGTTTTTTACTGTTGACCAAAATGTTGGGATAAGCCTAAAATGCATTCTCACCAAATTTGAAGTTTCTACGCCTTCCCGTTTTCAGGATATTGCAGTTCAAAATTAACAATTTTCCTTTTACATCAGTGTTGCCATTTTGCCAGAATTGTGACAAAAGGTTAACAATATTGAAAAGCACCTAATTTTGCTGTTCTAAACTTTTGCTTTGTTTTACTATGTCTCCCACGCAAAAGGTTTATTGAGAATGAGGAACATACAGTAACTTTTTTGAAATTTTGTTTCTAATTGGCCACTCTGGCAAATTTTTGAGGGGAAAAACTTTCTGAGGGGAAATCTAATTTGTTATATCTTAGGAATCGATACTATAGGTAGGCTAGCCTACTAACTGTTCTTCCGGTAGAAGGCACACGATTAGCATAACGCTAATTTATTACCTTGACGTTTCGCTCAGCTGAAACGCCGAGCATCTTCAGAAGCTGAGTTGGAGTGCATCTGCATCTGCTGGGATGGTGTTATGTGTGTTAGCTCTGTCATGTAGTGTCTTGGTAACTGCGAGTTTCTGGTGCTGAGGATGATGAGAATCAAAGTGAAGGTATCTGTCTGTGTGGGTGGGTTTGCGGTAGACTTGTGCGCGAAGAGTTTTGTCATGTCGTGTTACTAGAGCATCCAAGAACGGTAAAGAGAGATTCTGCTCTTCTTCCATAGTGAATGATGACAAACCGAGTTGATATGTTGGTGAAATTCTGTCATGCGCTCTTTTTTTAATGCACAGAATGTATCATCTACATATCGAAGCCAGAGTTTAGGTGGCGTGTGAAATGTCGTGAGTGCGGCTTTCTCTATATGGTCCATGAAGATGTTAGCCACAATGGTCAAACAACGGAACACAACACGGCATCTTAGGCACTTCACCTCCATACCTTATGTACAGGGTACTTCAGAACGTATCTGTCGCATTCTTAACGAAGCTGGTGTGAAAGTTGCGATGAAGCCGGTTAAAACCATTGGAAACATTCTTACCTCACCCAAAGATCCTATTGCAGAGCATGAAAAGAGTCGATTAGTTTATAAGATACCTTGTGCTGATTGTGAGTTTGTGTATGTGGGGCAAACGAAACGGGATTTAAAAAGTCGTGTTGCAGAACATAAAAGAGCCGTCAAAAATGCGGAACCAGAAAAATCCGCTTTATGTGAACATTTAATGTTGTTTGATCATCGTATTAATTGGGAAGAATCCACTGTTTTAAAATATGTTAATAGTTATCGTAGACGGTTAATTGCTGAAAGTTGGTTTATCAATGCCCACACTAACGTTATCAACCGTTCGGATGGTGAGACATTGCCATCAGTGTACCGATCTTTAGCCAAAAGTGCTCAGTAAATGCTGTTTTTTTGTTTTTGCTAATTTTGTTTATCATAGATGACTTAGCCACGTACTCTCGTTTCATCACAGTAAAGCAATTGAATTTTTACGTTTTGTTGAATTAGTCCTAACTTGCAAGTTGATCATTATGACGTTATAATCATCTATAACTCACTTAATTTATTCGGTTCTTTTGATGTTTATTTTGTTGTAACTTATCTGCAATATGGACTGTTTGTGCTAGTAATGGAGGAGTGCTCGACACTCCTCCAACTCAACTTCTGAAGATGCTCGGCGTTTCAGCTGACGAAACGTCAAGGTAATAAATTAGCGTTATGCTAATCGTGTGCCTTTTACCGGAAGAACAGTTAGTAGGCTAGCCTACCTATAGTATCGATTTTCATGCCCGGTAGACCAGATGGTTCTAGAAACCACTCTTATTCAGTTTTTGAATATCTTAGGAATGGAAGGTCGTAGAAAGCTCAAATTTGATTGTGTGAGTTTTCAGATTTGTGAATTTTTTTTTGAAGAAAATCGAGCAAAAAAGTTTACGAGCTAAATGCCTTTTTAACGCAAAATGTTTCTTAAACTTTGAAACCAATTTCAAAATATCACACTTCCTTAATAGTAATCGTCGCTCGTGGCAGAATCTTAATTTATTACACGGCATGATCTGGTGTATTAACAAAGAAAAGAAATTGTCTGGTAACTACGGCTTCGTGTTTGCTTTAAATTATCCATAGTTTGCACAAGTATTATTTCGAATCGCTACTGTCTAACTCCATTCCAGGCTGTATCAATACTATTCTTTATCGTTTATTGTTGTCATTTCCATTGAAACTCGTTTCACAATAGTTTCATTGTTTATTTTATGCTCATTCTCAAAGCACAAGTTATTGTAACACTGAACATTATTTGTGGCGACCAGTGGCGTCGCAGAGCGTCAGCAAGGTCTTCTGTCAACAAATAAGTCTCGAGATATCGTAGAGAAGATACAACAGATGGAGAAAGTACAACAAATTTCGACTTTCGATAACAGCCTAGGAAAATTAAGAGAAGTGTAGTTTCTCGGATAGATGGTGCTGTAGCGATGCAATAGATTGCTTCATCCATGCATGCGTATGAATCAAGCACTGCTTCCGTTTAACCACACCAACGATACGAGATTTGGGTTCTGTTTGCTAATCTTTCGTCGGCTGGGCCACTGCCATGAGCGTAGACAGGAAGAATTGTGCTGTACCCTCCTCCCCCTTTTGACCATGGCAAAATGCAAAAAAATTGGTAAAATCAGCGTTCTTAAATTAAAATGGAGCAGACATCTACAAAACACTTTTGCTACCTGACACTTTACCATCATTTTAAACAGTTTGAGGGCAGGGGTAGTACCGATTTAAGAAAAAAGCATACTGTAGATCTATTTGATACCCAACAAATAACGTTTCAAGTGGGAAGAGAATTGTGCCACACCAATCCATTTGGGCTCTAATACAAACAGAGGCTGCAAAGGGTCGATATCGATAACACAAAACGTTTTACAAGGCGTTGCGCGTTATTCTTGCTCTCTCATCTGGGTTATGACATATTCAAAGATGGTTCGCCATGCGGAGGCATCTCAAGCAGCTATCATCCGTACTGCATCAAAAATGAAGGAAAACTAAATAGCTTGTGCTCTTCGGTTGTTTTTTGCTTATTTTGTGCACGTTTACGCTGCTAAAGACATGTCTTTTAAACCGAAATTTAGCTTAAAATGGTCTTAAAATTGAGTTATTTTTGCAAAAAATATAAAAATCTTGCCTACCATGGTTTAAGACTCCACCCCCAGACCCTCGAAGTTGAGTTAGAACTTACTGTGTATATTGGGGTATATGTTTTTGCAATGAATACGTTACTCCATTTCATAACGCAGTACGTGACGTCATGAGTGTTGGCAGCGTGACGCCTGTGTGATTATATCAAGCTCATCAAAAATCTACTTGAAAGCCATCGAGAACTTTCGCTTCAATTCAAAATAGATTTTTGTACTGTTGTGACAAAAGTGTCAGTCAATAAATCATGTCAAATTTATTTTGTACATGTAGAAACTTAAAAATCGCTATTAGCAAGCTGAGGGCTTTTTCTGTTTGGTAAGATACCCCTAATGATTTCGAATTAGAATGAAGCCAATTAATTTGAGACAGGATTTTTATTTTTTTGTGGATTTCAGAGCAGCTTTTTAATCAATTTAAAAAGAAAACTTTAACTTAACCCTATTTCACATGGGTTATTTGGCCAACGCATTTTAAATCTGGGGGGGGATGCTCCTCGTATCTAACTTCTAAACCAAAAATCAAAGAAACGAGCGGGTCGGTGTTCACCAAAATTTTTCAAAACATTGGTTTTGAATTGATGAGGTCACGACCATATTTTGAAAAATAGGGTCAGTTTGCGGTGACATCACAAGCCGTTCAAATTTTTTATACAGGTTTGTTTTTTAATACTGAATCATAAAATGCTTAACTCAAAGTCGTCACCTCACAAAAATCTCCTATGACGTCAATTTAGTTAAATTTTGGCCAAAAAATGATCAGATTTTAGAATGTGACTTCGGGAAACTTCAAAACTGGGAAGCTTTCCGTAACTTTAGCAGCTTTAAATTTTCGGAATTTATTTGACTCAAAGTCAAGTTGATTTGGAATAAAAAGATTCTTGTTGAAGGGATTTATCACGAGAAAAACAAGAAAGGAGGCAAAAATGCCCAACCCCCCTACCTCACCCCGTGCAAAATAGTGCTAAAAGTTTTTTGATGGAAAAACAAGCAATTTTGGTTATCATAACATCGTATTCATAACCATCCATTACGTATACATGAAAAAATTAATGTGGCAGAAATCCATGTATTGCTACCAAGCGACTGGACTGAATAAAATTTGTCTTGTTCATAGCTCTTCAGTCTCCAACCTCACGCAATCCAACGCAACCAGCAGCTTTCCCAACTAACTACTGCTGGTTATTGTGTTGAATTGCATGTTATTGAGAAGCCAAAATAGATACTGTTTCTGTCACCCTTTCTTTTCATTTGTCTTGAGAATTTTTTTGGGAATAGCTTAATTTTTGATCCCCTAAAATGGCCAGATCATTAATCAATTTGGGGGGTTGGCAATTGCTAACCCTTCACCAATTTTTCACTACCGTGAAATGGCCAGATCATTAATCAATTTGGGGGTTTGGCAATTGCTAACCCTTCACCAATTTTTCACTACCTTTTTCACTACCGTGAATAAAGATTTCCATCAATATTTATGACTCAAAAATTGCAAAACTTATTTCTTTCTACCTTATTTTATTCGCGAAAACTTTGATCAAGAAGATTCTCAATTTTGACGAGCTCTTCCCCAATGAATTACGATTTATTACAAATACAATATTTTCGACCTCTACAAGAAAGATTGGCATAGCTCTTGCCACAACTCACTGTTCAACAAAACGATCAAAATCTGTGGCGAGAAAACATCGCTTTATACAAGTGTAATCTATCTGTAAATATTCTGAGAAATAACTAGGCTTAAATCAAATCTTACATTATACTCGCTGTATTATGCCGAAGCGTGTAACGAGTTGGCGGGGCCCAACTCTGCGTCATCGCGCCCGCCGGGCAAGACAGCTCCATTCGAAGAAATGTCACAGAGGTGGCGAGCCGTTGGCAACACTGTGTTCGATTTGACCGGCTCAAGATTTGAACTTCAGACCTCCGGGTCCAGAAACGAACGCGTTGCCGCTCGACCAATTGGCTGTGAGAAATAACTGATGCGTTTAATTTTTTTTTTCAAAATTAAGACCAATTGTTGTTTCACATGAAGCTGAAAACAGATATTGCTGGCACTTAAATTTTTTATGTACAGTACGAAAAGCTTGTAATAATAAGTCAATTAAGATGTTTTTTGACGTTTGCAGGCCAGAGTTTTAATATTTTAATCGTTTTGCGTGCTTCTGGCCTAAAGGCTACCAGCTCGGAAGCCTAGGGAAGAGCCACCAGAACGGCGACTACTTAAAACAAGCAATGCGAAAAATTGTCTTCCCACAGGAATCGAACCTGCAGCCTTTGGATTACCGGTCCACTGCTCTACCACTTGAGCTAGAGAAGACGCCTCCATTTAAGCATGCGAGGAGGCGTCTTCTCTAGCTCAAGTGGTAGAGCAGTGGACCGGTAATCCAAAGGCTGCAGGTTCGATTCCTGTGGGAAGACAATTTTTCGCATTGCTTGTTTTAAGTAGTCGCCGTTCTGGTGGCTCTTCCCTAGGCTTCCGAGCTGGTAGCCTTTAGGCCAGAAGCACGCAAAACGATTAAAAGTACGAAAAGCGTTAAAATAATATTTTAAATTAATTTAAGAGATATACTACAATGGTCAAAAGAGAGCTAAACAGTACCGATAACTATTGTCCTTGCATATAGTGCGTTAGATAAATCGCTAAACTAAAATATTAGGTAGGCGAAAGAAAAATCTCGCATTGGTGAAAATGCAGCGACGAGGCCGAGCAGAAAGTGAAGCACTTTCGGTAAGATCAGAGCTTTCAGGAAGAGACCGGTCACATACTCTTTCTTCAACCAACAAAATGGGCTTTAGGGACATCATGATATGGAGCAAATTCACTCGAAATCTGCGGGACAAAGTTAAAGCAAAAAAAGAAGAAAAGAAGGTTAGTTGTGTGCGAACTGAGACAGCAGCTGGTGACATTTTGCCATGCAATCATAGAGCACTCCAAAGGTCCGACTGGGCCAGAAAAACTGGACAAGTGAAAAAAACTAGTCTATGTATGCACTACAATAAGGTATAACTGTGGACTAAGGCAACAGTCTTGCGCTTGTGGTGGACTTAGTAATGCAACAATTGTAGTCGGCAGCGCGGCCGAGAGGGCAAAGGTGCCGTTTTTACTTCGCCCCTGATCGCATGACTTTGGTTCAACCCGCACCCTGGTCCAGAAGGGTAGCCAGAAATGGGAGCTGTTTCGGTGGTCTGGAGGTGGGCCCCAGCCGCCGTAGGTCATTGAGTGTCTGTGGGCAAATCCTCCAGCCGCCTGTAGCATGTAGGTCCGGGGGCGAATCCCCCATCGCCGGAGGCACGAACGTCTGAGAACGGAGTCCCCAGCGCTCAAAAATTTTGCATTTTTTTCAAAAAACTTATTTTTGATAAAAATTAAACCTTTTAAAACGTGGCGTAGATATTAGCAAAGCAAAAACATGATTAAACTGATTGCATGAATGGGCTATGTGGGATGTGACTGGTGGTAAAATTCAATTCAATTATCTTATTTCCAAGATGGTAAATCATTAAATCCTATTGTTCAAAAAAACTCTCAAAAAGTAATCTGTTTCGTCTTTATTTAATAGAGAAAGAAAGTTGGGGGGAGGCTAATGGAACTAGATTTGAGAGAAATGATTGGTAATTGAATAATACTAAATAGCCCCCCGCCCTAATCATGAGCTCAAGTTTGATTGCTTATTTTTAGCCATTTTTCAAAGTTTTTACTGATTTGTGAGTTTTATTTTTCAAATTAGCCCCCCTAAATAAATTGTTCAAAAGATGCTTGAATCATTTTTCAATCCATTGCAGAACAAAACTGTCAGAAGTACGAAAAACGTGGTGTTTCCTTGTCCTGCATTTTGGTCGAGAGGCTAATGAGGGAAGGAGGCTAACCCCCCCATCTTTTCCCCTGGCTACGCTACTGCCCTGGTCACGTTGTCGCGTCCTTGGATAAGACGCCCTGGCGATTACTTTTGCTTGGTAGATTCGAACACTCAGCAAATTCAGTGAACAAAAATTCGAAGAAGTCGACTGAAACAATGAAACACTGAGTTACTAAAAACTCTAAACCAGGTGTGTATTTCTTTAAACGCAAAGTACTTATCGCAGTGAAAAGTGTGCGGATCGTCCAATAGTTAGCGTCTAACGCTGTCCGGTGACAGGAGAATAAATTTGCACAACAACAACAATCACCAGGTACTATACGGTTAAGTTTGTTGGTCGCAGCCGCTAACACTGTCATCTATTATAGAATGAAGCCCCAACTTATCAAATGCAACCACAGACAAAGCCAACGTACGAGAAACACAAAGAAGTAATTATAGAAAACCTCAAGAAGCATCTCGATGATGTCATTTATGATCAAAGCGAATGTTTAAAACTATCCAAGTATGTTAAAGTTTGATTAAAAACAATAAAGCCTGATTTAAAATACAGTCAACTCCCGTTAATCGGACAAGATTTATTCCAGTGAATAATGTCCGGTTAGCGAGGTTGTCAGATTAACGAGTTAGTCTTGTTTGTGGTTGGAAATGTCGGTCGTCAATCACGCAACGCCGATCTGCACTAGCGTGGTCCTGGTTGGACAACGCAACTGCAAAATACGTCACCAAAGTTGTTTTATCTATTGTTTTATCTATGTGTTGTAAAAGTTACGCAATAATTGTAATTATTTTCTATTATGTGGTAATGCACTCTTGGGCAAACGCTGTTGTCTAATTGTTATGTCCAATTAACGGGGAATTTTTTAAGTATTTTGCACTTTTGTTCCTGGAATTTTGCGGTCATAGTCGGATAGCGAGGTAGTCCGACTATAGAGGTAAAACACAGTACTTTACAATGCATGAATTTCATTCCTTGGCAATATGTGTCCGATGGCGAGAGTGTCCGATTAAAGGAGGTCCCGATTAACGGGAATTGATTGTAGTAAAATTTCTAAACGTTTCGGACGTAGCTACGTCCATCATCAGTAAAAGTAAAACCTTTTTCAAATAGAATGATAAATTTTATTCAATTTTAACAGATGATGGACGTAGTTAAGTCCGAAACGTTTAGAAATTTTACTAGTTTAAATAAGGCTTTACTGCTTTTAATCAAATTAAATAAAACTGCCGAGCTATCATTACCTTCGTTAAAGTTTTTCAACACTAAAGTTCTTCAGTAAATCGCAGATCCTTGTTAACAACTACTATAAATGAAATTCTTTTGGCTTTGTAATAAATTTCAACTTTGACTAAGGACGGTATTAAGACGCTGGAAAGAGGATCACAAAAATTTTCGTGTCCCAACTCAATGTTGCTGATCTTAGTGTGGTTGCTGTAAAAATGTGTGTGGTGATGAAAATTGATGTAAGTAGTAGCTCATGTCATTATAAAATTGCCAAAGCGCTTTAAGTAAGAAAGAACAAAGATATTCGTGTACGGACCACCAGCGGAGGCCGTGCTGGGGTTGCCAGCCCCTGAACGATTTTCGTGATTTTTTACAGAGAAAATGGCCGTTCTCAAAGTAGTTGCAAAAAATTATGGAACTTTATCGATACGGTATTTCTTTGTTTTAAAATTATTAAAAATCATTTGGCAATTGTCCAATTGACCCTAGAAACTACCAACAAGAAATTAAAAAAAGGTCCTGAGAAAATTTTTGGTATTTTCAAAAAACGAAGAATTGTAATTTTCAGTAAATGATTTTTTTAACCGGCCAATCGTTCGAGCAGTAACGCGTTCGTCTCTGGAGTGAGAGGTTCAAATCTCAGGCTGGTTAAATCGGACACAGTGTTCTCAACTGCTCTCTACCGCTGCAATACTTCTTTGAAAGGAGCTGCGTTGCCCGGGCACAATGACGGGGAGATGGGCCTCGCAAATTCGTTACCCGTTTCGGCGTAATACAAGTAGTATCATGAAAGATTTGATTTTTTATTTTTTTCACGGTTGTGAACCCTATTATGGGGACACCTTTTAAGGAAAGTCCGAAGCAAATGCCACCTTAGTAGCCTGCGACCGTGGATGTACTCTAATGTGTTTTCATTAGGCTCGGTAACTGAAACTTTTCAATAATTGCGTTGATTTTCTTGTACAATATTTCAGTTTTTTACAGTTTCTGTGAGCAAAGATAGCTCTAAAGCCAAACAGCGTTCATATATGCTCGTAGTGATCGCCACGCTCGAAAAGCAAGAATTAAAACTTGAACTTGAATTCGAAAACTCAGTATTTTTGCCGAATTCGAACTTGAAAACTGCTTTTTTTCAAAATTCGAACCGGAAACGTATCTTATTTAAAGCAACTTTTTCCGATGTATTTTTATTTAAGTTGACATTTCGCTCCCCTGTCCGGGGAGCATCATCAGAACAGTAAAGTATTTATTGTTTGCAAAAAGGAAAATGAAACTACTAAGAAAATTATTCCTGAAGTGAAATAGGCAGAACTAATTTAATAGTTCACAGAGAAATCATGTCTTACATCCTACTTCATTTGACAACACCTTAATGCTGTCTCCGCGTCGAAATGGGTAATCATTTCAACCCCTGGTGACGCAGGTGAGGCGGAGCCACCTATCGCGGGAGCATTCCCGTGTTTCGAAGTCAACTGACTTCATCATCAGTGTGAAGAGGAGTCGACATCAAAAAGAAAAATATACCAAGAAAAATATAGGTAACCAGGAATAAAGTCTTGTGACATAACAAGCAAAAAATCTACAACATTCGTTATTACAACATGCAATATCACAGAAAAATTATTGCATCTGCCAAAAGTATTATATACTTTGTATTAAGTTACGTGTGACTTATTACAAAAAAATTCATTGTCACAAGTACAACATTAAAATTAGTTCAGATACATACCATAAACAACAGGCATGTTAGCGCCGTCAATTCTGTTTGAAACGTTTACTTCAGGCGCTCTTTGATTTATGAAAAAACTCTCTGCTGTGCGACGTTAGTGTAATTGGCTTCCATTTTTTTAAATTTTTACTTTATCGCACGCTACAAAATGATCAAGTATTATCAATATAATATTATTGGTCAAGATCAAGTTCTTTGGGTCACACCAGTTAATGGTCAAATACCTATTTGTGGTCAAGTGAATAGAGCGTATGCTTATGCTACAACTGAAACAATAAGCTCGGTTTCGATTTCCGGTCGGGTCAATCAAAAACTATAAAAAATTGATATTCACTTCGTTTAGTATTAAACTATACAGTGTGAAATCTTTATCGGGTGTAGTAGACAGATGCTGCACAGGTGGCAGCTTGACAGATTTCTTTGCTGTCTCCCAGCCAAGGCAACTCGGTAAATAAAGGTGAAATTATGAAATGACAATTACAAGCTAAAAAAAATCATTGAACCCGCGCTAAAAAAAGTAAAAGAATTTTTGTTTTTTACTGATTATTAAACAACTTGTTTTAATTAGTAAGTTTAATGCAAAATACAAAGCATATGAATTTTTTGAGCATGAGCTGGATTTTACCTGTCGCTTTTTAACAAAACTCGACTGCCAACCACCAATATATAGAGATTTGTTTCTTTTTGTAAAAGCCACTGTAAGAAAAACCACAAACTACGAGTATTCTTGAGATTTAAATGCATAAAATCGACCTTTTGACATCTGCATTAAATTACAAAAATTACTTTGGCATTTTAGAAACCGCAATAGCTGCCAAAATCTGTAAAATTTGTGAAGATGTGCAAAAGTGAAATTTAAGCATTAATATTTTAACACTGCCGTGTTTAGCATTTTTTAGCAATTTTGGCAAAAACCGCGCGGTAGTCACAGTACTAAACTCGAATAGAACTCAATTTTCTCGTTGAACTTAAACTTGAACTCGAACATGGAAAAGTAATAATGAGATGCTTGAGACCTTGAACTCGACTAGTTCAAATTTGCTGATTTTTGGCTCGAACTAAATTCAGAGAAAAAGCCAACCGAATATTTGCATCTCTGCTGAAAATTGAAATGTTTTGGTAAAAACAAACAGTTTGTCTGGTCAAAAATTAAAGAAAAACAGACTCATAACAGTTACGAGGAAAAATTTTGGCATTTGATACCTCACCACTATATTGTAGCTGGCTCGACCCATCATCATTTCGTCGTTGTGCTCGTTGGATTCACTTGGACTGTAACTTACTTCAAAAAACAATATTGCAGTAGATTTTTAATACTGTGACAGATTTGACTGCTTTAGGATTGGAACCCAGATTCATTGCAATGTATCTAAAGCTAGCACTTGAAACGCGTATTTTCGTTTGATTATTATTTACTTGCATTTTTCAGAACAATATCTGATGATCTGTTGAGTTCAATAAAGGCTTCGTCGTGGCCTAAAAGATACAAATGCATCATTAGTCTGACCCTTGGAGAGAAGAAGGGTCAAGGTGTTCGTGTTTCCAGTTTATGCGCGTGGGACTCTTCAACTGACAATTACGTCACTTGTTCGTATCAGAACTCATCTCTTTACTGTGTTGTTGCACTGTTTGGTGTGTACCAAGAGTAGAAACGATGCTTACTGTAGTTCAGGGCTGTATTAAGGGTTTGGTAGGGGGCCTGGGGTAGATTGCAACCGAGGCCGACGAAGATCAGCGAAAACATACACTTCTGATTTGCTGACATGAACCCTTAATCTCCTTCAGGGCAATTGCGGCAAACTTATCAAAACCTTCTTCTTGATTCTGCACTTATTTTTCGGCCTAATTCTTTCAGAAATTTACGTTGCGTTGAGGATGCTTTTGGGGCCTAGCACAAATGCATAAGCCTCCCTTCTTAATGCGGCCCTGCTGCAGTTTGGCTTAATTTTCACCAATCCAAATGAATATAATAATTGAATGTTACAACAAAACATAACATCAGTTAACATCGGTTTTGCGGCTTTGGCTGTGTCTTTTTTATAAGGATATTTCTTCCAGCAGAATATTTTGAGAGGCTTCTCTTTTACGAGATCTCTTTTTCGCGGGAGCCAGAAGCAATTTCCGTCCCCCTATCCTTTAATGCTGCCCTGCTACCGTTTAAATTTCAGCGCTATCGCTACTAGTTATTGTTAGAATAAAAACAGCTTCCAACAAAAACTACTGGCGCTACGAGTGCCGCTGTTTGGTATCCCCGCTATACCCACCTTGATTTGTTTTGTTTCTTTTAAATTCATTTTGTGAATTAACGTCTAAGATAAAGAAAACATGCAGAGTACCAAGGTATTAAACGTTAAAAAAATAAAGAACAAAATTAAATGTGCAGCAGCCCACCAAATGTTATTTGAGCCACTTGTATTGTGCCATAGTTATTTTAAGGTTTTGTTAAAGTTTGGTTTTTGATCATGATTTTGGATAAAAATGTAACTTATTTTGCTATAGCGTGGAGTTTAGACCATAGCTCAAAACAAAGTCTACAAGCAGTCATCAAGAGTTTAGACCAGCACAACAGCAACGGCCATGACCAAAGCATTAACTTACGGAGAAAATAGTTACGTAAATTCAGTGGGGTAGGCAGGATTTTTCAAGGGGGTGGGAGGTCTTTGCACAAAAGGCTTTGAGACAATTAAGGTCATTGTTTAGCGACGCTGTATTTTGAGCACTCAGTAGGGCAGCTTGTGAATCACCCGGGGGGTGAGGAAGGAGCATTGTTACGTTTCACTTGTAATTTGTACAAATTATGGGGTGGAAACAAATATTGCACTCCCCACCCTAATTAGGGACCTACGCTATGTCTAGCAAAGTTTTACATGAACCTTTTTTGCGGATAATTGAACATCGTTCCACTAACCGACTTTAGTAACTTTCAATTATTTTTTTACTATTTTCCAGGATTTAGAAACTCTTTTTTAAGGTTTTGAAAAAATCTTTTTTTGACCCACCCTACTATACAGCCATAACAATTATTATATGTTTGATCTCTTTTAAATTTTAGCAACTTCGTTATAGCACCCACGCAGTTTTAAAGTTTTTTTGAACCCTCTATATACTAAATCTTCTTAGATAATTTTAAAATTGAGCTATTTTGGGTTAAATTAAAATAATTTCATGAAAGCTATACGCAACTAAAATTTAATCGTTTTCTCGGGAAACTAATTTGGCGTAGAATAAAACTTTTAAAATGCTGCGCAAGTAATTTATAGCGGCGTAATCATTTGATTTCCTGTTTTCTATTTTTATTTTTGTGATGTGATAAGATCTTCAAAAATTACCGCGTATTCGCAATACAGTAGTTTTACATTCAATATTTCTTGTTACTTTTTTTTTTTCATTTTTGTCTTAGGTTGATAGGCGAAAGAAAAGAACCAGGGCTGCGAACTTCAGTCTATTTTAGAAAAGTTCGAGTTCCCGAATTTAATTTTTTTCGTGTTCAAGTACGGCAAAAAGATCAAGGTTTTCGAGTTCGAGATCAGGCTGACAAAAATACAAAGTCTACCGCAGTAGGCTCACAATTGTACCTCAGTTGCTGGAAAAACATAATATCAAAAGCTTGATCAACAAAAAATATTTCTGACTACTTTTAATTTTTAAATTTCTTTTTAATGAACTCGAACAGTTTTATTGAAGTCCAGAAAAATCATTTTTTTGAGTTCAAGTTCGAGTTTGTAAAAGCGATTAAGTTTTTTCGAGTTCAATTAGAGTTTGTTGCAGTCCTGGGAAGAACATCACATTGTTGAGCTAGAGGTAGTTGTGAGTATGATTGAAGACTTCTCAAAACATGGCAAAAGCTTCCACGATTGACGTATAACATTACCTGTCTATGTGAAACAACACAACAGCATACGCTACAAGTGTAGTAGAATAAAAAAAAAAACGCTGCTGTCTAATACTGATGGAAAAATTTGCTGATTTCTTTTGCAAGATATGAACATGATGATTCGAAAAAATACAAATCATAGGATTATGTTGAAAACACGAATTTTTTCCGCGAAATTTTAAACACGCAACCCTAAACACTTAAACCAGGGGCCGCATACTACGGTCTTCGGAAAAACACAAATATTCGTGATTAGGAAGTCATTCGGGTTTCAAATTTTTATTCGGAATAGATTTTAAGTAACATTTTTTGAAAGTTTGAAATAATGTTTCTTCGTGAAATTATAATCTTTATTTCTTCGTCAACAACATTCGTTGAAAAAAATGTAACAACTAAAAAATTTTTGTATTCGGATATTCATTATTTAGTTTCCAAAACAAAGCTGTAGCTTCAAAAATCTTCGTAAAAAATTCTTGAATGAATTCCGAACAAAAAATCATCGGTTTCATGTTCGTAAAAGCAATTTGCATAACTTTTGCGTTCAAACGCGAATAAAAATTGTCATCAAATATGTAACAATCATTAGCCTAAATAATTGACTATTATTGACAATAAACATCAAATAATTGAGACCGTTTTCGCTGTGTGCATGTGTTACATTTTGATTACATTGGTTAAACGTAAATTTGGCCGTTTCAAATTTTTTATCAAGTTATTTACGCAAATTAAATCAAAAATGAGAAGTTAATCTTGTTAGCTTTAGGCGGATTTACACAGCATCCGTTTTTCGTCCGTTTTTTTTAACGTTTTTGCTTCATAAAAAAGTGTGCGCTTTTTCGACCGCATTTTTGTAAGTCCATTTCCGCCCTAAATAGACTGTTACGTATTGACAAAAATTTTGTTCAAAAAGCAATATTTCAAAACAGAGCTGTGCTGTACCACTTCACAAAAAAATGTTTTCGGAAAATTTCTTTCTAATATGTGACAGTTTGGTTGATGCGGATATGACCATATAAAATGCGGAAAAAAAAGAACGTAGTTTTCATGGCGAAGAAAAAACGTGAAAAATCAGGCAAAAATGGATACTGTGTAAACCCAACTTTAGCTAGTCAGAATTATGACTATCTACCATCTTCGCTTTCCGCCTGTAACGCAAAAGGCAGGGTGGATTTAAAATGGAAGTGGATCGCTGATTCTATCGATTGTACAGATGGCAATTCATTTTCAGTAGAAATATTAAACTGAATTGGTTCGATTTGAAATTCATTGCTGAAAAAAAAGGTTACTCTTAGAACAAAGAGCTAACAAAGACGGGCGGTAGACCTGGCAAAGTGGTAAATTCTGCAAACTCTTAATTAGTTTTGCCCTCCAATGAACTATTAGATTTTCTTCATCGCAAAATTTCTCTCCTCATTGATAAATTCATGCAACAAAACCATTCTGAAGCAAGTAATAATGCGTAGAACGCTGTTTTCTCTCTATTACCTACCACAGAGTTGTAAACGGGCCCACTAATTCGGGTCCGAACCCGGCCCGAACCCGAAAACTAATTTGAAGCCCAAATCACGCCCGAAAAATTCCGAAAGTTAAGTTGGGTCTGAAAAATTTAGCAATGTTTTTAAGTTATTTTGATTATATTTTTGTGCATCTAAGGCAAAAAAACGTCTCAGGCCCAAATTAAGCCCGAACTTTTTGTCAACTTTAAGCCCGAACCCGACCCGAAAAGCCCGGCCCGACTTACAACTCTGACAGTCTGACCTACCAACAACCGGCAAAAGAAGCGTAATTGTCAGTAAAAAATCTTCGGAAAAATTTACGAGTGGTCTCGAGCATTCGTGAATTTATCCGAAGATTCGGGCTACTTCACGAACATTATGAGCCGTTTTCAGTTTTTTCGAAGAAAAAAAATGTTAGTACGAACAAAAAATGTTCGGCCGAACAAAAAAATTTTCGGAAAATAATTCAAAATCTTCGTAAAAATTTGCCAATAAAAAAATCTTCGGCCAAACAAAAAAATTTGCGGCCGAAGATTTATTTGTTCGTGAAATATTTACGAATATTCGCAAAAAATGAAAATCTTCGAAACGAAGATTCGGAAATTTTATTCGCAATGAAGACCATAGTATGCCAATTTCACGAAACACGAACATTTGTGTTTTTCCGAATACCTAGCATGTGGCCGCAGCCCTTTTTTAACATTGCCCACGTAACGTGTTTTGAAGTTTACTTTAATAGGATGTTGAATGGATTATATATTTCTATAGGCCTACTTCTAAATTTTTAAGTCAATTTCAAAAAGTGAGCGTTGATCTCGTGATGATAAATTCTTGTACATCTGATGGATGATCGTCTTGCATTCCGATTTTAACCCAAAAGTTACTTACGATCTAAGCGAGCATTGATCCTACATTTCAATTGTAGGATCAATGATCTGAAGGCGCTGAGACAACTTGGCTATGTCATAGTAATCTACTAATCGGGTTGTCCCGTACCCGACCGGTCAAATTTCAATAGGTTATTGGTAGAGCAGTGGACCGGTAGTCCAAAGGCTGCAGATTTGAATCCTGTGGAAGGACAACTTTTTCGCATTGCTTGTTTTACGTAGTCGCCGTTCTGGTGGCCCTTCCCAAGGCTTCCGCGCTAGTAGCCTTTAGACCAAAACGACGCAAAACGATCAAAACGTTCCATTTTAACGCTATTTAGATCACATTTCCAATTTCGCACACGTGTTTAGAGTCATTTGAAAGAACTAAATTGTTAATATCAATTAATGTCAGCAGTTATTTACAAGAATTAAATTGTCCAGCCCCTTCATCCCCCTTACTTCCAGGTAAAGTTCAAAAGAGGTTTAAACGCTTGTATTTTGGGTTAGATTTTTATAGGTAACGTGGCTAACAGGGGTAGGGAGGGAGGAGCTGAAGCCTCTTTAGCTCTCCCGTTCCTGTTTGCGCCACTATAGTCATAATATGCTTGTATCGCGTGCAAGATGGTGTAAAACTACAACAGACTACAGGTGGCGCGGTCGGATACCATAGCGGTACCCAAATCTAAATTGTATAGCTTGTTGTGAGGAATTTTTCTCTTGTTGTTGGCTTCGCCTGGAAGGCATTGTGTGGAATCTAATTTCTACTGCATTGTTTCATTTCATGACATTAGTCATGATTTTTAAGTACCCTAAGTACCAAAATATTGTATTGAAAAATTAAAAGATAACATTGGATTTTATGAAAAATACAATATTTTCATGGAGATACATTTCCACAAAAGATACCAGCACAGTTGACAAGTGCAATTCAATTTCGTATCGTTTTCCTCAAAGTCGATAGTATAATTGACGTTGGCGATCCGAGTCTAAGGATTTCAGAGCCTCTTTAATCGCTTCTGTAGAAACTTATTGATTAGTAGCCTACTTAACCGCCACGATATTCCCCCCTAGTAAAAATTTCTTTAAAAATGGCCTGGGTTAAACCTAGCCCTAACTTTAACCATAACCCCAACCCTAGTCCTAACCCTAACTTTAATCCTAACCTTAGCGTCCCTAACTAGGGTTGGATAGAATTTGAATCCGCGCACAAGCTAGTGATGAATTTGAATGTGGATTTTCAAAAATCAATGAATTCAAATTTAAATTTGAAAAATCTAAATTTAATTAGGGCAAAGGCCAGGAGTGGATCTATGGGATCCAACCCAGGCCCTAACTCTAATCTGACTTCCACGAAATTTTTGTGCAAAAAATCCCTGTTTTCGACGCTGCCAAAATGATATACCTTGATTTTGAAAAATAATTTTGCTCATAAAAAGAGGACTATGTAAGTAAGTAAGTAAGTAAGCAAAATGGGTCCTATAATTTACCGAGTAAGCAAGTTAGCAAATTTATTTTTTGGCCTCAGCCTCAAAAAATAAACAAATAAAGCATAACAAGGCGCATAAATAAATAAATAAATAAATAAAACGAATAAATAAGCAATTAAACGTATAAATAAACAAATAAAGCGTATAAATGATTCCAATGGCATGTCCGATTACAGAAACAACCTCACCAAAGCCGTAAATAGATTGCACCGCTTTACATTTGTATGAACCACTTTTTCCAAACAATTAACTTTAAACATGTCTACGTCCAATGTTGTTATCATAAACTCAAAGAAAAACAAAAATGGAAAGTCGTCTAAAAACTCTTATGATGATGTTTTATCCGAGATCTTGATAGCAAAGAATGCTAAATATTTGGGAGTTACTTTTGACGAATCTTTTTCTTTTGAGCGTTGTAGCGGCGATTTGTTAATTCGTTTATTTCAAGATTCGAACCAGGTTTCATTCATCCGCACATTTACATAACGATCAAGACTTGATTTATTGGAATTCGAACAACGTTTTTAGTGCACACTTTTTTGATTTGCTGCAGATTACTTCCTTTTAAATCCGGTTCTTTGTCCAAAAGCTGTTTAATTATTTCTTTGTGATGTAGAGTTCATATGCATTTTAGATTACCGTTTTTGTGTAAAAAACTGTGCGCTAAATTTATATGCAAATTTTTGTAATTTTTGCAAGCTCGAACTTGCAATGGCAAATTAGTCTGGATTAGTTTCGACAGAGTGGAGAGGCCCATTTTGCAAGGACTGAATCGGAAAGCAAATTTTCTTCTTGGAGCTGAGTAAAAACGTGGCATTTGTCAAAGTCGTTGAGACTTCTTATTTTAGGACTGAAAAATTGTCCATTTTGAGAGCAATAGTGCTCGACTTAGCTTTTAGAGCTATTGTTTGTTGGTGTGCATTGGCACATACCCCCATCGCTAGCAGACTCCCCTTCCATCCCTCGCTCTTTTGTTGGATTAGTCACCAGCTCTCGACTGGTTTGTTATTTCAAATTCGAGTTAGCATTCAGTCAAATTGTGGAATTTATTGCGTCTGCGTGCGAAAATCCATTGGTGAGTAAAATGTTCAACTTTTGCTTTATTTATTCCAATATAAACTAATTATTGTTTACAACACCCAGGATATTGTAAAGACTTTGAAAACAGAATCGCTAAATTATCATACACGCTATAAATCATGTGTTTGTGTGCATCCGGTAGTTTTCAAAGTGTAACGTTACTTTCTTCCATCATAAATTTATTGTGTTTACGGGTTTATAAGAGTTTCTTAAACGTGTTTTACGTTTTCAGAAGCCGTTTTTTGGTATTTCATTTTTTGGTCAACATTTGTAGATTGTGTTTTATCAAATTGAAATTAAAACTAAATTATACCGAACGTGTTATTGATTGAAGAAGCAGACGTAATAATCAAAATCCAATCAGTAACAAGTGTTCTATCAAAACCTTGATGAAAAGGTTATCGCGATCAGTTGGAATTTTAGCAAAGGTAAATCCATGGGAATAGTCAGAAGGGAACGGGACCCAAGGGGCCTGGGACCCCCAAAATAAAATACCTTTAATGATAAAAATGTGAACTTAAAGCCTAGTGTTTCTTCACTTTCAGTTTCTTTTAGCATTTTTCGCGTACAACAGTAATAATTAACAATAGTATTGACGACCAGGGGGCTCGGGTCCCCTCAATGCAATTCTTGCCAACTATTTTAAATGTATAACCCGGGTGAAATTAAGGGTTTTGTCCTTAAAGTTGCTACCTCAGGCCCTCATCTAACCGTTTTATGAACGTAATGTATTAATTAGGGCGGATTTACCATCTGACATAGTGCCAGGGGCCCCGCGCTCAGGTGGTTATTTTCTTCCAAAATATTACAGGAGGCAATGTACCTTACTTCTAAGGCTACCATACTTCCTCTTCTAAAAGGATTTGTCCTCTTTTTCCGTTTAAAATAAATTGTCTTCCGAGGACAACCAAAAAGTAGCCAAATGTCCTCTGTTTCAATGCTCAAAACTTAAAGGCGGTAGTCGAAGACCAAACCAACCAAAAACGATATTCTTCCGTCCACATCCGAGTTCAACTCCCGCCGACCCGAATCCAATAGTCTGACTAAAGACCTTTTTCGGAGATCACCATTTTTCCAAGGGTAAAAACTATTTTTTTGAAGATCACCTTTTTTGAAGAGCACAAACGGCGCAAAAATGGTCTCCATAAAAAAAAAACTGTTCAGTCAGACCGGTTGTCCGGTACCTTCCGCGAGCTTGGTCGTTTGGGCTTCGTTTTTCGGAACTGTCATGTTTTTAGTCCATGAAAAAATATGGTACCCCTAGTGTACTTTTCCTATCTGAGTCAAATCACATGCAAAATATAACCCAAAAATGCAAGATTTTAAACATGTTTTAAACTTAAATTGTAAGTAAAAGGAGAATTGAACAATTTAATTTTTTCATTTGACTTTCAAATGTTAAAAGTCTAAGCTTAGTTCTTGCAAATGGCTCAGAACATATGCGAAATGTGATGCAATGGCATCAAAATAGCTTTTTTCCCCCAAAGAATTACAAAAACTCGTCCAGCTGCAGGGAGCTTCGCCCCTGACCCCTGTCTATGATACATTTGAGTTACACTACTTTACTCATACGTGCCTCCAAATTCAGATATTTCTACTTTTGGTTCAAGCCCTCTCTCTTTAGTGAAATCTTGGTAAGGCCTAAATGCCAAACCAGGCCATTGCTTCTAATCTTCCATTTTACGATATTTTTGTCCCGCAAAAAGTTCCTCTTTCAAAACTTTCTGATGACGTTATTGCATGCGATTTTGTGGTTTGCCTCTCCCCCAATCCAAAATCTTGGCTACGCCCATGGGTAAAGCCGTTTTTTAACGCTAAGGCTTTATTAAATTTATATTATGCTATTTTCTACCAGTATCTGCAACATGATTTAATTTACTTTGTGCTCAACTTTAAAAACTTATCAAAAGAAAAACTATCATCGAGCAACACAATTTTAGGCAAGATCGGGTATCCTTAAATTAGTTGATACGGTCTTTTTTGAAAACATTACTTGTATTTAAATTTAACCCCAAAATGTTGCCAGATCAATTAAGTAACTTCCTTACTGAAGCGAGTCAGGTATACGAAAGCTTTACAAGAGCATGCTATCAAAACAATTATTTTATTCCTCTTTTCCCGAGGTGGAGTCCTCGAGGACGTCCTTGGCCTCGAGGACACATTTTCAAGTCCTTGGCCTTGGCATCAAAGCTTCAAGTCCTCGAAAATTGCCCTGTCCACGGCTTGAGGATTTTTGAACAGTTGAAATTTTGTTGGAAAACGCCAGAAACCTCGCGGAAAATTTGCGAACACCTTTTTTTTCCTCACTTGGAGCATAGGCAAGGGGAGGGGGGCAGCCCCCCCAATTGAAATTTCACCAGTGACAAAAAAGCCTATTGTTTCTTCAGTTTCTTTTTAGCATTTTTCGCTGACAACGGTATAACTAATAAACAATATTGATAACCAAGGGCGCCGAGTCCCCCTCAATTCAATTTTTGCTAGCCAATTTAAACGTAAAACCCGGAGAAAATAGTTTTTGTCCTAAAAGTTGCTATCTTATGCCCACATCTAGCCTTTTTGTGAACGTAATGCATTAATCAGGGCCGGATTTACTATAATATGATGCAGTATCAGCTAAGGGCCCCGAGCTGAAATCGTAAGATTTTTTTTGTTTTTACCTGTATTTGGCAGAAAGATGTTGCGAAAATCTCCGAAGTGCCAGGGGCCCAGCGCGATGTAAATCCTGCCCGGCAATAACATGGTTAGTAGACATAACCATCTATTGTACCATTTTTCAAAAACAATTCAGTATTTCACCTCCAACCTCGCCGGTTTTACGCACAAAATACTTTTTAAAAAAATTAGCCATGGAAAATGCTGATTGAACGATTTATTGAACAACAATTGAGGGGGCCTGGACCCCTGGCGAACGTGTACTCCTACAACTGGTTATTTTCATGACAAAACAAAAATCTCTAAGGAAAATCTTTGTGAGAATTATTATTTACTGCTAAGATGTAGCCAGAGACAATGCACCTTACTTCCCCCTACCTGGACCAAATCACTTACAATTAAAATTTAACTCCAAAATGCTAGATGTTAAACGTGTTTTGGACTTAAATTGCAGGTAAAAGGAGGATTAAACAATTTGATTTTATGTCAAAAATCTAGTGTTTTCAAATGGCTCTGAACACTTGCGAAATGTGATTTAATGGCATTAAAATAGCTTTTTTTCCAAAAAATTACAAAAAATCGCCAGAACCCCAAAGCCTCCGGCGGCTGGGAGCCCCGCCCCCAAACCCCCGTCTGTGATAGATTTGAGTTACACAAGCTTTCTCAACACGTTCCCAATGTTAGATATTTGTATTTTTCAACTATTAGTTTAAGCCCTCTCCTTTTGCAAAATCCTGGTTACGTGCAAACAGGCAACAACGATTTCAGATCTTCCATCCTACGATATCTTTGTCCCACAAGAACTTCCTCTTCGGAGAAATTTTGATGACGTCATTTCATGTGATTTGTGGTTTAGGCCTCCCCCAACCAAAAATTCTGGGTACGCCAATGAATTGGAAATCGCCTGAAAAAAATTTTTTAAGACCTTTTTTTTTCGGAGAACACTTGCGCCGGTGTCCTTGGCCTCGAGCATTCCTGTCCTTTACCTCGAGAGGTTCAGTCCTCGGAAAGGCTGTCCTTGGCCACGGATTTTTTTTGTGTCCTTGGCCTCGAGCAATGTGTCCTCGACTCCACCTCTGCTCTTTTCAATACCGATACGTCAAAAGCTCAGCGATCTATAAAATATCAAGGTTCTCTAATTTGGAACGCGTCGGATGCCAATTTGAAAACATTACAATCTTTTAAAGCAAAACTTAAAAACTATTTTATTTTAACATGAGGTTCCTGCTTCATCCCTTCTCCCCCCTTCTTTCCTTCCTCCTCTCTGCTGCTATCGTTTGTTTGTGTGTTCCCAAAAATTCGATAATACTGAACCGAATCTTTGAATTAATAGGTGGCTGCAGACAGCAGAGATGGAGTCGAGAAAACAACCTTCAAGGCCAAGGCCAAGGACTTGAAAAAAAGAAAAAAATCCGAGGCCAGCGACTTTTCGAGGAAAGACCCTCTCAAGGCCAAAGACAGGAATGGTCGAAGCCAAGGATCAAGGACACAAGTTTTCTAAATTATGGTCGGCAAATTTTCCATTATTTTTTGCTATGGAATTTTCCATTATTTTTTTGCCATTATTTTTTGCTATACTCTATGGAACTCAGGGTTGATAAAAACAAAAATTTGTCCAAAACTCCTTAATTTCAAACTTTTCATTCATAGAGGTATAGTACTAGCACTGCTCGCTTGCTTCTGCGTAATGTACCAGTACCAGTAATCAGATGTTTGATTTTTTTTTCGATGTTTCTTGTGACGAAAGATGAATGAACAAGCGACACAAAATGATAAAATCATACTCAAAAACAAGTGAAAACGCACTGCAGAACTAAAAAGATCAATACACACGGCGAAATAAGTGACAGAACTGCAGAAAAAAAAGATGAAAATTGCAAGATCAAAAAGTTTCACCCAGGACTGGGCCCGAAATGCGGCCCGCGACTGGTCTCGAGATTTCTATGTTTCTTTCGATGCGTGCAATTTCTTCACCAAAACGTTTTTTTCTATCAAATTTGTTGCCTCTAGTTTATTCAAACATTAATTCTATCAATTTTCATGAAGTTTATTTGGTTAATAGTGTCACTAGCAGTGGATTAAAAAGTAGCAATTGTTTAGAAAGTTTACCCAAATACACTTTTTTTATAAGAACCAATAAATTTTAAGTTGAGACTGATTGTTCTTAACTTTTGCCAATGTTCAGCCATATTTGTTTTTAAATTTTAAGAGCATCGATGTCAATTTCCCTGTTTGTAAAACTGTTTTATTCCAATGCTCTGTGTGCATGAGCAGGGCCTGCAAGAGGGGGGTTCAGGGGGTACATCGTTTCCGGGCCCGGGCCTAGGGGGCCCTGACTCAAAGGGCCCGGAAGAGTTCAGGTTTCCGCGTTAAGTTTTGTTATCGCACCCAGGGGCGTATTTATAGATGGGCCATGGCTAGCAATTTTTTGCTCTTCACCATTAGTTGGGGAAAACATCGGACTAAATTTCAGTAAAGACCTTTCTTTTTTGCTTTTTACCTAATTTTGGGCAAGACTAAATTTCAAAGAAGACCTTTCTTTTATCTATTTATTCTTTGCTGTTCACCATTATTTGGGCAAAACATTGGACTAAATTTCAGTGATGACCTAAATTTCAGGCAAAAAGTCAGAGATAAAATTTTTGCGCAAGTTTGTTGCCCAAAGAGATTTGGATGCCCGGTATCGACCTTTGTACCCCCTGGAAAAATTTCTCCCAGAGGCCCTATGCATGAGTATTAAGTTTTTTTGCTGTCTTTGCAGCATCGTAAAATTGCGAAAGCGTAAAAGCGAGCATTTTTATTTAAACGGAAGCAAAAACAATTTTTCGTTGCCTAAGCACTGCTTAACATGAATTTGAAATGATATTTGAATTCAACTTTGTTACCTTGGGGTTGAATGTAGAAGAGTCGCAGACTCGGCGACCGGCAAGCTACGCTTGCTACTTGGTCTTTGGCGACTCCTCTATGAACCAAATGCAACCATCCGTTTGTAATTTCTAACATTTTTTTGTCTAACTATATCCGTAAATTCTGATTTGTATTTTAGCTCAAAAAAAAAAATCTCTCTCTCTCAGCAGCGCACTATTGTCTCAGAATTATTGCAATTTTGCTTGAAAATGCCAGAATGTCACTCAAATTTCATCGCTATGAATCAGTCCATAGTTTAGTCTCTTTTGAAATTGAAAATAATTCTTTTTCACTCGCTCTTAATATTATTTATTGTTGTTGAGGCTGGCCTTATTCTTAAATTTTGAGCAATGATTTGATAATTTGCATTTGGTAAATTAAGATTACCACCCTTTGTAATTGATTTCTAATTACCGTTATATGGAAATGGTGTAAACCAGTGCTTCCCAAAGTGGGGTCCACGGACCTTTTAGGGCCCGTAAAGCACTTTTATAAAAAATGTTGGTATAGGCCTTACTTGGCTCACAGCTAAATAATTTGGCTTCCGACTCCTGTGTGTTCAGGAGGTACGCAATCTATGCTAGCAAGATTCATTTTTTGCTTCCTATGCGTTCATTGTGATCACACTACCTGATTTCCCTATGGCGTCACACCGAGAAAAGTTCAATTTATCGGCCGCTACTACTACGTAGCTACTCTTGTGGCCTTGCTGAAGCTGGCCCAGCAGTCACCAGTAAAACGATACCAAATTTTTATTGCAAGAAAACCACTGATCGAGATAAATTTAAACTATTAAGCACTTTATTGCAAAAATTTACACAAAAAATTGTCAAAAATGATTGTCCAGTCTACAGCCACTTCTAATTCAACTCACACTACAAAAATAATCCGAAAGTAAAACAATAATTTGAAGCAGCTTACAATCCTGTACAGCGTCAAAAGTTCTTTAGCAAGAATTTAACCCTAGTTTCACTACAAGTTATTTAGAATAAAATGTAACGACTAAACTTAAAAAATACCCATTTAAACATTGTTTTTACTATATTGATATCAAGGCTTAACGATTATACATAGGAATCTGCTGGGAGATAAATCCTTAGCTCTTGAAAAACTTTGTACGATATTGTTTAGTACAGGTAGACTAAAAATAACCATCTGAAACGTCACGCGGCTTGCTGCGTGTGCCAAGTTAACACATTTACACAAGCAACTCGTGCCCGTGCGCCTCAGAATTTGAGACCGCGAGCTGAAGATTGCATACGTCCCGCTTAGGAAAGAAAACTTCGCAAACATGTCGTAGAAAACAAACTTATTTTAATGAAAAAAAAATACAATAAAGAAATCAATTGTTTTTTGTAAAATTTTTTGACATTGTTTGTGATTTCTATTTTTTTGGTTGTTCCAAAATGAAATATTTTTTAATAATTGTTGATTTCACGGTAGACGAAAAGTACTTTTAAGCGTCACAGCAATAGCTAAGCGTCAGTTGTTCACTGGTTTGCTGGCAAACTCTCATGTAGTTTTTAACTTGGATTACTTTATGCTGAGTGGGCTTAATACATTTTTATTTTGCATTACTTTGTGCTGTTTATCTGTTATAGGTAACAAAATAAATTTCAGTTCAATTCCTTATCATCATTCTCCCCATCAACCACTCATTCCCCATCAATTCAACATACCAAAGAGTTTGATTAGATCACAGACTCCTTATTTATCGGCTGGAAATTGACAGTCTTGTGTTTGTTTCTCTTCACGGAACACTTGTTCTAGAATATACCGATTCGTCCAATCAACGTGCATTTTTTTCATTACCGTTCACTTGCTCTAGGAATGTGTCGAATCAAATCAGTCAAACACGCGTGATCGCAAAAACCTTCGCGACAAGAACAACCTCTTTTTCTTCAATGCTCTTCTCTTTTTCGCCACGCATCTGTTTTCAGTCTTCTAAATAAAGAGTCCATGGTTAGATGAGATGAGGAAAGAAGCCTCCAAGCACATTACGAAGTGCACATTTTGCAATGTGCACTGTGCAAGTGTACGGTGTACACTAGTGATGGTGCGGTCCACAAAATTTTTGTTCGCGATATGCCTTGCACCGTTCAATTCTAACCGCATATCGCACTGCACCGCAAAAACTTTGTGAACTTGTTACATCGCACCGCTAATATTACCGCAAATCAAAACACAATGGCTAACAATATTGCTTAACACCTATACTGTATGTAACTTACTCCACGCAAAATTACAAATCAAACAGGTTGGCACCCACGGTCCACCTGATGCTAGTCAAACAATAACTTTAGATAACGACATGGTCTAAATTGTTGCTTAAATAAACAAGCCCATTAACCCAATCCTAAATGATAGGTCTCGGTTCAATTTTAAATACTACAAAAGTACCCCAATCATGAATCAAACCATGGACATTATGTTTGGAATATATCAGTACTTTTACCAACTGCCAAAGCTTGCTGGCTACATTGATGCATTCATGCAAACAGTAGCATTAAAAGCACAGTCACATCATTACCAGGCTAGCCAGAATGAGTCATGGGCATGCTTGATAAGCTACAGTGAATACAAATCTGCCCCTAAATTGTAATTTCATATCACGTAAGTATAATACATTTTACGTTTTGCATCAATCTAGATCTAAAATTCTCTAACTTGTCTAATTGTCTTGCATAATAAACAGGTCTAGCTCAAACTTTCTTAAGCATAAGTTGAAGAATTGTTATGCAAAAGTAGTTTTAATCATTACTGGTACATCTTATTTTTTGTTACTGGTATCACGTATGATAAAGGAATAGGCTACAAATAATCAGGGTATTAGGTAGGGAATGATTTTCCGTACTTCGTACTTTCAAAAAAATATCGTACCGTAATTCCGTAACAGTACGGTACAGAATTTTTCCATACTGTCTAAATATTTGTTCCTACGCAGTAGCAAACGAGAGGTTTTACAATAAGATAATTTTATTTTCTTCTCAAAAAAATTGGGGCAGTCATTCAACTACTTACGGTACTTCGTATTTACATTAAATGATTCAAGTGAATGACAAGAGCTCGATGACGATAATATACTTCATACTCTCGCTTTATCCTCAGCGATTCAAAGCAGCAAGCCAGAGGCGTTGCCAAGAAACGTGGCACCCAGGGCGGGATTTCGCAAGGACACCCGGAGCGGGGTTTCGTGGTGTCACGCTTTGCCATGTAACGCTTCCGCAGCCGTGACCGACTTAAGTGAAAATTATGTCCAAATGCGCAAATGCGAATGGAGACCTAAAAAAAATCTTCACCGTAAATTAGTGAAGTTTTCGGTCCAAATGCGGATGGAAACCAAAATACAAAAAAAAGGTCTTCACCACAAATTGGTAGAGTTTTCGGCTGGATTATAGTTTCACAGCATAAAATAAGGTCACCCCAAAATCGTGACACCCGAGGCAAGCGCCCCGCCCCCTTTGCAACGCCACTGCAGCAAGCGCTTTGTTGTTATCTACTCATCCCAATTATCGCGTTTCCATATCCTACTAACGGCTAAACTGTTTGCCGCTTTTATGACATCGTTTCAATAAATAAACCAAAAGTTTTGTCTTATAAAACTTAGCTTTTAGTGGGGCATGGAATCCTGAAAAATAAGCGCAGATAGTAAATTAATGATAAACTAAACGCCCGATCATAAACAGTAGAACTTATTTTCCTCACAACAATTCGAAGCAGCAATGGTATAGGTCATAGAAGGTATTATCAACTCATTATCCGAAACTCCACACTTTGAAAAAACACCGATAATCAACCAACGAACGAATTGAAAATAAAGTACTGTCCGTTTTTAACATAGTTTAAAAATATGGCAAGCAAAAGGTTTGCGTGTTGCATCGCTGAAACATTATTGCCTCGATTATGTCGTCTTTTAGTTCAAGACCCAAGTCATTTAGAATGTACCTTAATCAAGTCTTTTATACTTCTCGACGAGAAAAACAAAAAGTACCAAACAGTTGACAATACTCCCGCAGGCGCCACTGCTGTAGTGACAACTAAACTCCCTAAATTGTTGACTAAAATCTTTTAACCCAGCAATGAAAATCACACTCCCAAAAATATTCTCGAAGTATATCCAATACAGCTCAAATGACCAATCGGGATAACTAAATCTCTAAAATAAAACTGTTCTCTCTACGCTATTCCAGGTTTCCACTGCGACAGAAATTTTATTTACAATAGCATCTGCATTTAAAAATAGTGCAACTACGAACTCCACTGGAATAACATACCGTCACTGGGTTCTTCGATGTACAATAATTAATAATTAGCAAAAGCTCTCTAGTTTACGTATATTCTACCACTGCTGTATCATTATCAGGAAGTTCTTCATTCACCATATCTCCTGCTTACACTAACGTATACCTGATCAAATAATGGCACTACTGTAACAAACATTCTTGTTTCGTCTTGCAAAACACCATTATTGTTAGTTTGTTACGTCACAAAGCTCTGTTGAAATTTTGCAGTTTACGTGAAGATCGCAATTTAAAACATCTTTGTTACGTCATGAAATACTACAAAGTTTACGTCAAAAAAACTACGGTGAGGTCAAACATGTACAAATTTTGTAACACGTGTAGTGTGCTAAATGCAATAATTTTTGCCAAGTTGAAACCCAGAGGTGGAGTCGAGCACACAAGGCTGGAGGCCAAGTCCAAGGCCAAGGACAAACCCTCTCGAGGCCTGAGGCCAAGGACAAGGACACAGACGCAAGTGTTCTCAAAAAAACGTCTTAAACAAAAAAGGTGGTTTAAGCACGTAGTGCTTTTGTACCGTGTCAATGACAAAGAGTATTGACGTGTTAAATTTGAAGCAATGTTAGAAGCAATTGTTACCAACTATGGTATCTTTTATTGATTAGGAATAGAGAGAAATAGATGTATAATGTCACAAAAGAAGTGTGTGACTAAAAACGTGTACTGATAAAAGTCCGAGATACAACATAAAAACCAACCATAGAGAAAATGTTTTAAGATATCACTTAAAAACAAACAGCATCAACTCTTTGCAGTGTATGTAATGTTCAAAGCCAGTTAACTACATGGATTAAGAAAGACAAATTGAAGCAAGCAAATAACACGAGGCAGAACAGAAATTTTAGCAAGCAAATAACACATGACAAAAACAGGCAAGCCTAAGAGTCGCTTTGCAAGCACGTGGTACCACACCAATAAGGTTAAAAGAGAAAAAGATACACCGACACTAAAATATGGCTCCTCTTAAAACAGTAGAACTCTGAGGCTACTTTACATTGCACATAATTACCAGAGGTGGAGTCCTCGAGGACGTCCTTGGCCTCGAGGACAGATTTTGAAGTCCTTGGCCTTGGCCTCGAGGCCTCAAGTCCTCGAAAATTGGCCTGTCCTCGGCTCGAGGATAGCACTATTTTTTGGAATGTTAAAATTTTGTGGAGCGCTTGAACAATTTTTGTGAAGACCTTTTTTTTTTTTTTTTGAGATCACCTAAAAAATTTTTGTGAAGACCTTTTTTTTTTGGAGAGCACTTGCGCTTGTGCCCTTGGTCCTTGGCCTTGGCCTCGAGCATTCCTGTCCTTGGCCTCGAGAGTGTCTGTCCTCGGAAAGGCTGTCGTTGGCCTTGGCCCCGGATTTTTTTTGTGTCCTTGGCCTCGAGCAATGTGTCCTCGACTCCACCTCTGATAATTACGTTGGCCTGTGCGGCTGGGTGATAGGGATACCAACTACAATCACATAAGAGCATAGGTGGGCACAAATCCGTTAATCGTTAAGCCGTTAATAACGAAGCTAACTTTTTCATTAACTCGTTATTCCGCTAAAAAGGTTTTTCATGTTAACGGACTAAATTAACTTCCGTTAAGCTCTGTTAACTTCCGTTAAGTTCTGTTAACTTCCGTTAAAGCTGTTATCGTTAATATCTTGCACCATTCTTTAAACGTACCGGTACAAACTGGTTTCAACTGGTAACACTTGTTGCGTATTAGCACAAGTTTTATAGAGGAGAGCGAAGTAAGAAACTCTTTTTTGTGGCAAATAATAACCTGCAGCTTCATAGATCTATTAATTATCGCTGTTCGCAATTTCCAAAGATTTTCCGATCGCAGCTTCGTTAGTGCATTTGAACCTATTTTTATCTTGAAATTGGATTAGACGGTAAAATGTAACTTCCAAAACACAAAAGACCACCACAGCAATAAATATTTCCTTACAATCAGCTCAATTGTCGGCAGCGTGGCCTTATGGGTAAAGGCGTCGTTTTTACGACGACCCTGATCGAATGATCTGGGTTCAACCCGCACCCTAGTAACATTGTTGTGTCCTTGGACAAGACGCTTTACGATGATTATCTCTGCTTGGTGGCTTCGAACAAGCAGCAAATTCAGTGGACAAGAATTCGGAGAAATCCACAGGAACATTGGATCATCGGAAACTCCTAAGCAGGTGCGGATTTCTCCAATCACGAAGTAGTCTTGGTAGTGAAAAGTGTGCGGATCGTCCAACAAGTTAGCGTCTGACGCAGTCCGGTCACTGGAGGATAAATATACGCTACAACAACAACAACAACAATAGCGTCAATACATGTTCTTGAAGCGGGTGAATAAAAAGAAATCTAAATTACACGTAAAATGTTAACGAATTAACGGACTTTATTAACTTCCATGCATAAGAGAGATTTTCAAATTATGAATCTAAAATTTTTAACCCACTGCTCAGACTACAGTAGTCTGGTATTGAAGACTCAAGCAGTCAATAAAATTTTGTCATGCTCTCAGTAATGCTTTAATGTTAATTTAATTTTCATTGTAATGGATCCTTCAGTTTTTAGAAATACTCAGGCGCGTAGCCAGAAATTCGCAATGGGGGGCTGTTTTGGGGATCTCCAGCCGCCAGAGGCACGGGGGTCTGGGGGCGGAGCCCCCAGCGCTCGAAAATTTTGCATTTTTTTTGCAAAAATAACTTAATTTTAGAGCTATTTTGACTAAAAAATAATGTCTTTAAAACGTGGCTTGGAAATTAGCAGTGCAAACATGATTAAACTGGTTGCATGAATGTGCTATTTGGGAGGTGGTTAATGGTAAAATTGTAGTTTTCTTATTTAGATGCTGGTAAATTATAAAATCGAATCGTTCAATAAAGCTCACACAGAGTAGTGTATTTCGTATACAGTTTATAGAGAAAAATAATTGGGGGGGGGGCTAATGAAAAGAAATTTGAGATAAATTGGTAATTATAACAATACTGAATAGCCCCCCCCTATTCCTTAGTTTATATTATATTTGTTGATGACACCTATGTTTAGCATTTTTACACTTGCGATCAAATTTGATTGCGTATTTTTGACCACTTTTCAAAGTTTTTATTTATTTGTTAGTTTTATTTTCAACAAATTAGCCCCCCCCCTAAATATATGTTTCAAAAGATGCTTTAAATCACTATTTAGTCCGCTCTAGTACATTTAACGGTCTCAAAAGTGCTAAAAACGTAGTGTTTTTCTCATTGTGTATTTTGGTCGACATGCCAATGAGGGAGCTATAGCCCCCCGCACCCCCCCTGGCTACGAAAAAAAAAAAAGGTCTTCGCCGAAATTGAGGCTGATTTTTCGGCCAAAATCGGTAATTCAAACGTTTTTTCCACCCAAAAACAGGTGATCTCCATAAAAAAATAAAAGGTCTTAACCAAAATTGAGGCTAATTTTTCGGCCAAAATCGGCAATTCAAACGTTTTTTCCACCCAAAAACAGGTGATCTCCACAAAAAAATAAAAAGTCTTAACCGAAATTGAGGCTGAGTTTTCGGCCAAAATCGGAAATTCAAACGTTTTTTCCGCCCACAAACAGGTGATCTCCATAAAAAAAGGTCTTAACCGAAATTGAGGTTGAGTTTTCGGCCAACATCGGAAATTCAAACGTTTTTTCCACCCAAAAACAGGTGATCTCCCCCCCCCAAAAAAAGGTCTTCACCGAAATTTAGACTGCATTTTCGGCCAAAATCGGAAATTCAAGCGCTTTTTCAGACCGAATCACGACATGTAATTTACAACTTCTTCACAACTTTGGCACCCAATTTCCTTTGAGGGGGCTGTTTTCAATTTTTCACCAAAAATCGGTCTCAAAAGCACCAAAAACGTGCGATTTTGCGTACTTCACAAGCCAATGGGGGGGCTCGAGCCCCCTCGCCTCCTCCCTGGCTACGCTACTGACAAAATCATAGGTGGGCAAGTTAATGCAAAACGTTAGCTTCGTTAACCACTAGTCCATTAACAAACTACTACCACCGCTGGGACTGCTACAAGTTACTACCACCGCTGGGACTGCTACTACCACCGCTGGGACTTAGCGTTAACAGTTTGCGGGCCCATTTGGAAAATAGACGTTTGCTTGCAATGGCACAATGATGCATTACCAGTATCCATGCACCAGCGAAACAAAAGTAAAACCGCTAAGAAAATTGTAAAAGACGACTTACGTTATGAATGCTCATCAGATCAGGCGTGAATACAGTAGCGTAGCCAGGGGGGTGCAGGGGGACTATAGCCCCGATTGGCCTGCCGACCAAAATGCAGAATAAGAAAAATACCACGTTTTTAGCACTTCTGAGACTGTTTTTTGCACTAGAATAGACTCAAAAAATTATTTGAGGCATATTTTAAAACGTTTATTAAAGGGAGGGGGAAAGAGGGGGGGTGTCTAATTTGTCAAAAATAAAACTTATATATCAGAGACTTTGAAAAATAGCCAAAAATTGGTATTCAAATTTGATCGCTTATTAAAAAATGCTTAACATAGGTTTCATCAAAAAAATGTAAGCTCAGAAATAAAGGGGGGAGGGCTATTCAGTATAAGTTAATTACCAACCACTTCTTTCAATCTTCCTTCCACTAGCCACCCTAATCATACATATCTTTCTCTATGAAATATAGTCGAAATAGATTACTCCTTGAGAGTTTTACTGAACTACCGAAATAGGATTTTCTGATTTACCAACTTGTAAATAAGAGAACCCAAATTTTAGCAATAGCTACCTCCTACATAACCTATTTTTGCAACTAGTACGGTACAATATCTTGCAGCTTCGTTGTGCATTTGAACTTGTTTTTATCTTGAAATTAGATTAGACTGTAAAATATAACTTTCAAAACACAAAAAGAACACCATAGCAATAAATATTTCCTTAAAAACAGCTCAACAGCGTCAATACGTGTTCTAGAAGCGAGTGAATAAAACGAAATGTAGATTACACGCAAAATGTTAACGGATTAACGGACTTTATTAACTTCCGTTAATTAAAGCTTAAGGGATTAACGTTAACGGAGGTGTGAAGTTTGTTGACGGATTAACGGTTAACGAAGCTAACGTTTTGCATTAACTTGCCCACCTATGGTTTTGTGTATACACTGTACAAAGTGTATATATCTTTGCAACACTTTGTTTTAATTTTGCGTAAAATTTTTTATCATAGAAAGTAGCAGACTGAGAAAATCTAAAAGCTGCTTTTTTAACCTTAACTTGGTGAGGTGGCAGTTGACGTAGATGACCTTTCGGTCCTTCGCTGTCTCCTCACCAAGTGACTAAATATCGCTTTGACTCTGCAAGTTTGTGTGTTGGTTTTAAAGGAATTGCATATTTCGATGCTTTGGTGATAGACCTAGAGGAAGTTGCAGTTTTTTTCTTGTGATATGACGTCACTTGGTAAATAAATAAATATGATGATGAACTTCACACCCCCGTTAACGTTAATCCGTTATTTTTAATATTTTGCGTGTAATATATATTTCATTTTATTCACTCGCTTTCGAGCACGTATTGACGCTGTTAAGCTGATTGTAAGGAAATATTTACTGCTATGGTGGTCTTTTGTGTTTTGGAAGTTACATTTTACAGTCTAATATAATTTCAAGATAAAAATAAGTTCAAATGCACTAACGAAGCTGCGATCGGAAAATCTTTGGAAATTGCGAACAGCAATATTTAATAGACCTGTGAGGCTACAGCTTATTATTTGCCACAAAAAAGAGCTCCTTTCTTCGCTTTTTTTTCTTTAAAACTCGTGCTAATACGCTACAAGTGTTACCAGTTGAAACCAGTTTGTACCGGTACGTTTAAAGAATGGTGCAAGATATTAACGATAAAAGCTTTAACGGAAGTTAACAGAACTTAACGGAAGTTAATTTAGTCCGTGTACATGAAAAACCTTTTTAACGGATTAACGAGTTAATGAAAAAGTTAGCTTCGTTATTAACGGCTTAACGATTAACGGAATTGCGCCCACCTATGCACAAAATCTATTATGGAATTGGTATGGAACATTGTCTTCCATTCCATTCTTGAAATCTTCCATTCCATTCTGGCATCTTCCATATTCCATTCGAAATTTCCATTCCATTTTCCATACCATGCCCTGCTCCTGGCCAATTGGCTGCAAGAGTACCAGCTGGAAGTTTAAAGGAATGGCAACTATTAAAAATAAGCAATGTGAAAACATACCCTTGAATAGGATTTGATCATGCTGCCTATGAATTACTGGTCCATTGCTCTACCAATTGACCATAAAGAGTTTCTTTGTATGCTCAATTTTGGCTGTTTAAATCGAATTCGAACCTGCATGCATGCCAAAATCAAGCATGCGAAGAAAGGAAACCTTCTCTTTAGCTCAGTTGGTAAAGCACTGAACATCATCATCAATGGATAGTCTGGACAGTTTAGGCCTTGTTACGGTGTCCAAAATTGTGTTCTCTCGTGATACCCATCGAGGTACCTCTTGATAAATTTTTTACAAATAGATTTTTAATGCCTGATTAATGGTTGAAATGTCTTCGGTTGCAAGCAGGTGCCGTTTTTGAGATATACTGCTTTTACTCGAACGCGGATGATTATTTTAAAATCATACGCTTGAATAATTTTTTTACTATTAGTGTTGCCGTGAAATATTTCACAAATTTCAACAAGGATATTTTTTATCTTTCTTTGAATGTGAAAATTCAAAATATAAATTTAAACTAAATAACTAATTATGGAAAGTATTTTGCTAAAAAGCTTACATAATTAAAGTTTTAGCTTGAGTTTTTTTGTAATGAATTTTAAAACATGGAAACTTGCTTTGAAGTCACGTGACCGTCGTTACTTGGCAGCTGATCGTCATGAATGCAAAACTTCAAAACAAATTTTCAAGATGAAATACCGGTAAGGCGGTAACCATTAATCAAGAAATTGTTTCTTGCAAAAGGTCGAAAAATAACCGAACTGCCTTATGAATTACACCAGGTGTTTGTTATGGTAATAGCCTACCCACAAAAAGCAGCCTGATACAATTACTGCTTCGAAGAATACCGATAAGCTTCGAGGAATATCGATAGCCTACGGCAGTCGGTAGCTATGAGTATACCGGTCATCAGTCCATAACGTTTATTCCAATCGAACAAAAGCACATAGTCAATTCTAACAAATCATCCAGCTACAATGTTTTAAGACTACAGTAGTTTACTGCGAAGTTTCAACATAAAGCAATAGGCCTACACCACACTTTCGCAAATATTGCAAAATAAGGCTTAAATAAACTGTGCTCCTTTACAGCAATTTCATGAGACTCATCTCTTATTTTGGGTTATTCGTTGGTTTAACTCCAATGATTGTTTCAAGAGCTTAAGTGTGGCAGAACAGACATTCGAGAGTTGATAAGCCAAGCAGCTAGGGCTAAGCTAATTAGTTTCGAGGAGGGAAAGCCTAGCAGTATATCCCAAAGCAGTTATTGCATAGGTGGGCAAGTTAATACAAAACGTTAGTTTCGTTAACCACTAGTCCGTTAACAAACTTCACACCTCCGTTAACGTTAATCCGTTATTTTCAGCTTCAATTAACGGAAGTTAATAAAGTCGGTTAATTTGTTAACATTTTGCGTGTAATTTACATTTCTTTTTATTCACTCGCTTCTAGAACACGTATTGACGCTGTTGAGCTGATTGTAAGGAAATATTTATTGCTGTAGTGGTGTTTTTGTGTTTTGAAAGTTATATTTTACCGTCTAATCTAATTTCAAGATAAAATTAGATTCAAATGAACTAACGAAGCTGCGATGGGAAAATCTTTGGAAATTGTGAACAGCGATAATTAATAGACCTATGAAGCTGCAGCTTATTATTTGCCACAAAAAAGAGCTCCTTTCTTCGCTTTCTTTTATAAAACTCGTGCTAATACGCAACAAGTGTTACCAGTGCAAACTGGTTTGTACCGATACGATGAATGAATGGAAGTTAATTTAGTCCGTTAACATGAAAAAACTTTAAAACGGATTAACGAGTTCAAGAAAAAGTTAGCTTCGTTATTAACGATTAACGGATTTGTGCCCACTTATGAGTTATTGTATTAGCAGAAATGGAGTTGAGGACACAAGGCTCGAGGCCAAGGCCAAGGACACAAAAAAAATCCGAGGCCAAGGCCAAGGACAGACACTCTCGGGGTCAAGGACAGGAATGCTCGAGGCCAAGGCCAACGACCAATGACACAAGCACAAGTGCTCTCCAAAAAAAAAAAGGTCTTCACAAAAATTTTTCAGGTGATCTCCACAAAAAAACGTTTTCCAAAAAATTTTTCAAGCGCTCCACAAAATTTTAACAATTCAAAAAATAGTGCTGTCCTCGAGCCGAGGACAGGCCAATTTTCGAGGACTTGAGGCCTCGAGGCCAAGGCCAAGGACTTCAAAATCTGTCCTCGAGGACTCCACCTCTGTGTATTAGGCTACTTTTTGAGGGTAGACTATCATCATAACAGACATTTGGTGTAATTCATGAGGTACTTCATTTGTTTTTCGACTTTTAACTCGAAAGGATACCGATTAATTCGTAAGGATACCGATTAATAAATTTCCTAATTAATTATAATAATAAATTTCCTAATTAATTCGTAAGGATACCGATATATAATCATGAAAAATTATTTTAAAGTTTTGTATTCGTAACGATCAGCTGCCAAGTGACGACGGTCACGTGACTTCAAAGCAAGTTTCCATGTTTAAAATTCAACACAAAAAACCTCAAGCAAAAACACTAAATATGCCAACTTTTTAACAAAAAACTTACCCTTGATTAATTATTTAGTTGAAAGTTATAGTATTTTAAATACTTACACCTAAAGAAAGATAAAAAATATCCTTGTTGTAGTTTGTGGATTATTTAACGGCAACACCAGTAGTAAAAAAAATTATTCAAGCGTATGATTTTAAAATAATCATCCGCGTTCGATTAAAAGCGGTATATCTCAAAAACGGCACCTGCTTGTAACCGAAGACATTTCAATCAATCATTAATCAGGCATTAAAAATCTATTAGTAAAAAATTTTTCAAGAGGTACCTCGATGCATAGGCGTAGCCAGGGGGGGGGCAGGTGGCCCGCCCCCCCCCCAATCAAAATACCACTAACAACAAAAAATTATGACAGCATAGCCTAGCGATGTTTAGTTGCAGTTTTTTTTTCAGTAATTACGCACATAACAGTAATTAACAATAATATTAATGACAACCAGGGAGTCCCGGGGCCCCTAACTAACCACCAGGGGCACTAACTAACAACTAAGGGGCCTTGGGGCCCTTAACCGACAACCAGGGGGCCCTGGGACCCCTAACTGAAAACCAGGGGGTCCATAACTGAAGACCAGGGCCCCCAACTAACAACCAAGGGGCCCCTAACCAACAACTAGGGGTCCCCCTAACCAACAACCAGGGGGCTCCGGGCCCCTAACCGACAACTAGGGGGCCCTGGGGCCCCTAACCAATAACCAGGGGGCCTCTAATTGACGATTAGAGGGCCTTGGGGGCCATAAACTGATTGCAAGGGACCCCAAGGCTCTTAATTGACAACGAGGAGGCCCAGGAGTCCTAACCCCCTAACAGGGGGCCCCTAACCAACAACGAGGGGGCCCAGGAGTCCCTAACTGACGACCAGGGGGCCCTAGAGCCCCTAATTCACAACCATAGAGCCCCAGAGCCCATAACTAACAACCAGGGGGCTCCGGGCCCCCTAACCGACAACCAGGGGGCCCTGGAGCCTTTAACGACAACCAGGGGGACCCGGGGCCCCTAACTGACAACCAGGGGGCCCGTCTTAACTGACGACCAGGAGGCCCCTAATTATCGACCAGAAGGCCCCTAATTAACAACCAACAACCACGGGGCCATGGAGTTCCTAACTGACAACCAGGGGGCCCCTAACTCACGACCAGGGAGCCCCAGGGCCCCTAATTAATGACCAGGGGGCCCGGGGCTCCTAACCGACAACTAAGGGGCCCCGGGGCCTCTAACTGTCAACCAATGAGCCCCAGGGCCCCTGACTGACGACCAACGTTCCTGGGCCAGGAGCCCCTTAATTCAAATTTTTAACAATTTATATGCAAAACCTGTGAGAAACCTATGAATTTTGACCTAAAAGTTGCCACCCCAGGCCCTCGTTTAACGTTGTTATGAACTTAATGCTATAGCACAGGCGGTAATGCAAACCCCCCAAATTGAAATACTACCAATAATAAATACAATGAGAGCATAGCCAGTATGTTGTCTCTGTCCGGAATTGCAGTTTCTTTAATTTAGGATTTAAGCGTACAAAAGTAAGCAATAATAATTACGACCACATGTCCATGTCATAATAATATCATGCAATTCTTGGACGTTTCAAAAAACTGTCAAGTGACTGGACTCGAGTCCTCTTCGTTTTGGATGAAAAGTTATTTTAATTTAGATGTAAACGTTTTTTTTTATGAAAGAACTTATTAGGAGCGCGATCTTGTCTCAAAATCATTGGCGTAGCCAGGGGGTGGCCGAGGAGACCCGAACCCCCTCAATCAAAACGCCACCAATGACAAAAATTAGTCAAAAAAGCCTTGTTTCTTTATTTTCAGTTTCTTTTAGCATCTTTGCGTACATCAGTACACGCGTACAAAAGTAATCAACAATAAATAATATTGACGACCAGGGGGCCCGGCGCACCCCCTTAATTCAATTTTTTCCCACCAATTTAAACGTATAACCAGGGTGAAATCAAGAGTTTTTGTCCTAAAAGTTGCTACCTCAGGCCCTCATCTAAACTTTTTTTGGACGTAATGCAATAACCAGCGCCGTATTTGCCATATGGCTCAGTGCCAGGGCCTTGCTCTCAGATAGTAGGACTTTTTTTGGTCTTCATTTATATTTGGCAGGAAGATGTTACAAAAATTCTCTAAGTGCCAGGGTCCCTGTGCAATGTAAATTCGGCCCGGAAATAACACGTTTAGTAAGCGTAAGCATCAATTGTACCATTTTTCAATAACGATTCACCTCCATCTCGCCAGTTTTTACGCACAAAATACTTTTAAAAAAATAGCTAAGGAAACTGCTCATTGAACAAACTACTGAATTTCAACTGAAGGGGCCTAGGCCCTCTGGCCGTACAATATGTACTCCTTTAACTGGTAAACTTCATGATTAAACAAAAATCTCTAAGGAAAATATACGAGTGGATTATTATTTACTGCTAAGGCATTGCATGAGGCAATGTGCCTTACTTCCCCCTATAGACAAAATCACTTACAATTAAAATTTTACACCATAATGCAAGATTCTAAACGTGTTTTGGGATTTAATTGCAAAAGGAGGATTGAACAATTAAATTTTTTCGATTGGCTTTGAAATGTTAAAAATCTAGTTCTTTGAAGTGGTTCTGAACTCGTGCGAAATGTGATCCAGAGGGATTTAAACAGCTTTTTTTTCCAAAAACTTACAAAAATCGCCCAGCAGCTGGGGGCTTTGCCCCCAGACCCACATAGCCATCGGCGGCTGGGGGCTCCACCCCCAGACCCCCGTCTGTGATGCGTTTGAATACACTAGCTTACTCAACACGTTTCCTAAGTCAGACATTTACACTTTTTAACGATTAGTTTTCGTCCTCTCTCTTTACCAAAATCCTGGTTAAGTGCCATTAGGCTACGGCTTCAGATCTTCCATTCTACATCTTTGCCCCACAAAAAGTTCCTTTTTCGAAAATTTCTGATGACGTCATTGCATGTGATTTGTGGTTTGGGCCCCCCCAATCAAAACTTCTGGCTACGCCTATGCCTCGATGAGTATCACGAGATCTCTTTTCTAGACGTTTTTTCTGCTAGCGTGACAAGGCCTAGCTAATGGATAGTCTGGGTCAGCACTTAAATTGCAAAATTTTACATGGGGAGACGCTTTTTCAGCGTTGACTGAACCTTAGTGAAGAACTGGCACGTAGCCAGGATTTTTTAGAAGATTGTTCCGTAAACGTACTTGACCCAAATTTTCATTGTTCTTGAACTGGATTGAGGCGATTTTTCAGTGAAAATTAGGTGATCTCCAAAATACTTCGCCGAATTCCGTAGGCTTTTTCTGGCCGAAATCGAAAATTTAAGCGGTTTTTCCGGCCAAAACAGGTGATTTCCAGATAAAAAAAAAAAAAGGTCTTCGCCGAAATCCGAAGGCTTTTTCTGGCCGAAATCGAAAATTTAAACGGTTATTCTGGCCAAAAACAGTAACTTTTTCCTCCCATAATCCAGCGCTCAAATCTCGATGGGGGGACGCCTAAATCTCGATTGGGGGACGCTCAATCTCGATGGGGTACGCGTCCCCCCCGTCCCCCCTACAATTTAAGTACTGCCTGTTGTAGCCACTAGCCTGCTATCCTACTGATCGGTGATATGCAACAAACTCAACAAAAGCCTTGACTTTACTACACGTCAAAAAGCTAAAGCAAGCCTACTACCAGTCAGTACGCAGCAGTAGACAATTGGCCCATTACTACCGGTATCACCAACCGGTATCAGACTACAGTATTTGATTTAACTCATCTTACAAGTGCCTGCTTACAGTTTGACAAATATCACCTTATCTGTCAGTGCCTGGTGTTATGCAGTATGCAATAACCTAGGGTATTACCACTGTCCAGTGGTACAGAATTACCGACTACCAGTACCACTCAGTACCCATCCAGTACAACATACTGATACAGGCTGCATTAGCAGTATTATTAGATATGCACGGTAGGCCTACGATTTAAAGGGAAAACCTAGCCTACAGGCAAACCGTGGTATCTAACAAACCTAGGCTGGCTACATTGGAGACAGAATTTAACAACGGAGATAAAACTACTAAAGAGTGGCTGATTCCTAACCTAATCCTAAGAAGTGGTCTCGTTCTTGCTGCGCTGCACTGCACTGCACTGCGAAACTACTGAAATTTATCACGCTGCGCGGCGTGGCGCGGTTGGTCCAACCGCGTGCGCTACGCGGCTGTACAGTGTACACACATGGTGCAGGTTTAAGTTAAAACGTCTTGGTACTTTTGGAACCATGAAACATCATGGCAATCTGTTACGATTAGGAAAATAGCTTACTGGTATTTGATAATAGCTTACCGGCCTAATATACGGTAAGATACCCGAAAAGGTAATACTGTACTGTAATACAGGGCGTAGGCCCAATATAATAGGTCTTAATAATACAGTAGCCTACCGGTACTGATGAGTAGGCTAGTGAACAGGATAATATATACCGTACTCAGTACTAGTCAATACCGGTATACCAGTAAATACAAACCATAGCCTAGGTAAATCAGTAAATTATAGCATGAGCTCAAGCCTCCATGTTCAATTCAAAATCAACAAGGCTGTTTCTAGATGTGCAGACTAACAGTCTGTAATCAGTCGCTGTAATGTAATGCTGTAATAGATTTTTTAAAGAAATCGATTACTAAATATTTTTCGAAGAAATATTTTGGTTGACATTGGGTTAGGCTTAGGTTACTATGCTTATAATTACCAGTACTGCAGACTGGTATATACCGATAGCGCTATTAATGTGACTACGGTAGCCTTGATCTTTACATTTTAACTACTGTTGGCCAAGCGTAACAGCTTAGGCATCAGTTGATGATATTGATAGCCTATCTCAGATTTTGGTCTGGTTTGTAATAGTTCGTTCACTAAACTGCTGTAGGACCAGTAGACCTAAAGATTGATAACAATAATAATGAGTCAACCATGGATTCCACCTCCAGGACCAGGTAAGAACCATAGGAAACCTATGGTATCACCTACTAAAATTGAACCAAAGTAAAAATAAACTGCTATAACTTTTATCAAAAGTTGACTTGGAATCAGTGCAAAAGATGAAATTGAAATGCATACCAGATACTGGTACAGTACTGGTACAATAAAGCAGAAAAGAATGCAGAGGCTGCTGCTGCATTATTCTATGTGCTCTAGCAATCAATTTCTTGCATAGCAGACTGCATCTCAATCTCAACTGCCAGATAGGCCGACAATACATATTCTGCTTTTGTCTCAATTCCATGTGTGCAAAGAGTTTTGGCCCAAGTCGGCATTGGAGTTGCTTTGAAACCATATTGTATGTTGTCATCTGATTTTCTCAAGAAACCTTTTTGTGGAGTCTAAAAAAATGGAGTTGTGTACAGTATGAACTCCATGTTGTGATTGTGATGCAGTATATACTGGTATATATTGGGAAGACTGGGCATAGTTCAAGCTAAAAATCAGAAAACATTAACATTTCAATGCAGTCAAATTAAGCATTGCATCAACCTCAGATCTAATCGTAGGCAGCAGATCTATCGCCCTATCATTACCAATGCCATCACAATTTTGTCAAACTTTTCCAGCAGAAAACCAATTGTATCAAAAAATCGTAGACCAGCCTCACCTGTATATGAATTAACAATTATCCCTTTATTAATTATACTTTCAGTGCAGTACCGTTACCGTAGTATTCCGGTACTTAAATTATTACAAATTCGCAATTGCATTGTTGAAATGTTCTGCAAGTTTTTGCTTATGTTATACTAAGCTTTCGCTCTCAGGCAATCAGCTTTAGTTTTTGAGTGGGGTAAAGTACCAGTTCATCATTTCAGTTGATGAAACTTCAACAAGATTATGTAGTGATGCTACCCACTCAACCTGTCAACAATGAAAGTTGATTAACTGGAAGCTTTCGTTGTAACAGCTGCAAAAAAATTGCTTAACAGTTTTTGAAATGAAGTGGATCTATTGCATTGTTTAGTACCTTATGCTGTGCCAGTACTCTTTGTCTAACTATAAAGCTTTCATTTTCCTTTTTAAAGTTCTAGATTGTCTGTTTCAGCTTACGATATGTTTTAAAAATGGAAGTGTGTAAATCACTGGTCTGGTTTCCAACATCAAATCCCTGGAGCACAGGCAGCGTACTATATTGCTTTTTTCTCATTGATTCGATTTAAATATGGCACTTTGACTCATCAAATGCAAAGCCATGACAGTGTAGTGGTTAGCATGCTTGGCTGCCGAGCCGAGGGTTGGGGTATTGATTTGTGCTGGACACGCTTGGCAATTATAGCACTAGAGGTAACTTCTTTACATAAATTTTTTTTTTCTCTAAAACCTTACGATTAGAGTTAGGGTTCGGGCAGCGATGCCAGCTTGAGAGATAGTAAATTGAACAGCAAAATGAAACGACCAGAGCCGCCGATGCAGCAGCGATTAGATGTTGGAAACTGGACCGGTGCAGTAGACACTGCCTTCAACAAATTTTGAAAGTTATAATTTAAGCTGCAGTTTTTAATAATTTGCTGTTTTTAGGTTATGAACATGGTTTACCACCTGAGTGGTTTAAGAGACCTGAACAGCAGCATCGTGGAAGAAGTCCACCTCGCTCATATTCTCCTGGTCGAGCAAGTAGTCCTCATGGTGATCATTCAAAACAGAGATCTCATGGCTCACACATTGAGCAGAATCGTCCTTTAAGTCCAAGAAATGAAAGACCAGGCAGTCCAAGAAATGATCAGCAATCTAATAGACGAGGTATAAGTCCTATTAGACCTCCTTCACCTTCCAGAGAAAGGATGTCAAGTCCAAGAAGAGATCGCCCTCCCAGTCCTGGAAGAGAAAGGTTTAGTCCAAGAAGAGATAAACCACCAAGTCCTGGAAGAGAAAGACCTAGAAGTCCGTATGGATGGAGGCGATCACCACCTCGACATTATTATGAGTGGAGACGAAGTAGAAGTCCTCCTCCACCTCATTGGATAAGAAGAAGTCCACCTCGATATGGTCCTCCACCTTCTGGCAGAAGTCCCCCTCGTGGCCCATGGCATCCCCCTCCAGATTGGGATCGATATCGTAGACCATACCCTGATCGACGTTCTCCACCTAGGTATGGACCGCCCGGCCCGCCACCTCCTCATTGGGAGAGAAGATGGCCACCTCCACCTTTGCACCCAGGTCAGCATTTTAGTTGAAATTGCATACTTGTGATTATGATAATGATTGCTATCTGATGTTGACTAAAAACTCGAAAAGTTAGAGAGTACCATATTTTTCAGACTGTAAGGCGCACTAAATCAAATACAACTTACAAAGCTCTAAATAACATTTTAAATTGATTTGTGAAGAGAAAGAGAGTATTCTATAACCTGATCTGCTCATAACGAGTATAAGGCTTGGAGATTTTCAATAATTTGAGTGCACTTTGTGGTCTGAAAAATATGATATTCTGGTATTTTTTACTCCAGAAAGCCAAAGCCAATACAACAGTTTGGATCCCACAATTATGACAAATCTTACAATTTATATGAGCACCAGATTTACATTGATATCATTTAGTTAGTCTATGTTTTATGAATTTTAATGGTATACAGTGTATCAGGGGTTAGTAAACTGTAGCAGTGATGGTGTAAGACATAAGTAAATCTTTGATTCTGCTGTAGCTCTCTGAGGCTTTAAAAATCAAAACAATAGAAAGGTGTGTATATGTAGTTTTAAAGTATTTCATTTCTTTGCAATTGTTATGGATTTAAAGTGATAGGCTGCTTCATATCAAAACCCAACATTAGGCTGCAAACGTAAGGGCGCAGGACATAAGGATGGAGAATATAAGGGCACAAGGACATATGGGTGCAGAAATGTAAATCGGCATTATGCGCTAACATTTTCATGCATTGGAAAATATGGTAATAATATAATCAAAGCAACGAAGTGATATTTAATTTTTAAAAGTTAATTTTTGAGCTTTTTTCGAATTTAAGTTCGAGTTTTATTAGAATGCAAGTTGGGTTTCAGAATTTATTCTAAAAAAAAACAATAAAAAGCACCAAACAGGTCACTGGTCAGCGATTGTTTTCACTTGCTATCATTTTATGGTTTCACTTAATTTGTTAAGCAAACAATAATAATAAGTCTTTTGTCCTGCTGCAAAGCAAATGCACTAGTACTAGTTGCAGTTATTATCCAGAGTTTAGAGAAATCATCGTTTTTTTAATGTTTTCTTGTTGCCGTTTATTTGAAAAATTGATTGTTTCTTTAATTATATAATTATTTCCTTCAATATATTATAGAATTATTTCCCGAAGCATGAAAGTGTTGGTGCAGATTGCAGAGTTACATCTCTGCGCCCTTATATCTATGTGCCTTATGTCCCTGTGTCCTAGTGTCCTGCTCCCTTTTCTCTGTGCCCTCATGTCATAGATTGGCTTCCTAATGCTCCTGACTGTATATATCAATGGTTCTCAACTTTTTTAGTATCAGAGTCAAATTTTAAACCTTGAAGTTTCAAAGAGCCACATGCAATGCATGTTGAAAGGAGAAAACCAAATACTAAAATCATATTTAAAGTTCATAAGACGTCTTAAAAACGGCTGATAATATATATTCAATTGGTGAAGGGCGCAAAACCCAAATTTATGGTAATTTCCAATTTTAAGAGATTGAGCACAACTCTACTATCAAAGGTAATCTGACAAGTGAAATTTAGGGTTACAAAAATTAAGGTCTTTAATTGCATGCAATCCAACGCAATCCATGCAATCCAAATTAAGATTTAAAAGCTCTGCATACCCTCTACCAACCCAGCACCTGACTAATTTTTCAAAAGGCGGATTTGCTTAAACCCAAAGATAAAACTTGTGCGTATCTCACAGATATAAGCCTGGGCAGTGTTTGTAACTTATTGGAAAAAAAAGTCATGTTGATGCCAGTTGGATGACATTTCATTTGTTTGTAGAGCCCGTTAAAAGAAGCAATTGCTAAAATTTGCAGATTACTTCAAGTATGAAGTACAAAAAGTATGTGGATTGTCCAATAGTTAGCGTCTGATACTGTCCAGTGACAGGAGGAAAAATAAGCGTAAGATTTAAAAGCTCTTTGACAGAATTAAATAGCGTATCCCCATTAGCTTACCCCCCTCTCCCTTGCTCCTTATTCAAGTATAAAACACGTTTGGAAGTATGCAAATTTGAACTAAATTTTCTATGTGACTTGGCAAAACTGTGGAGGTACTTCAACTCCTCTAACCCCCTTGGTTAGGCTACAGAAAACCAACTAGCTATGGGACAAGGGAAATTTGCACCCGAAAGCAGAACAGGGACAATTTTAATTTTTCTCAAGCACTGCCCTAAACTCGAGTTTTGCTAATTTCAAAACGGTAATTTCCAAAGCTTAGTCCTATACGTTTTTTCTTTTTAGTTACCAATAAAAGTATTTCTCTATCTGCCATCAGCAAGGTTGGCATAAAGTAAAAAAACTGGTCACGTATGATATTGTTTGCTGTAGAAGCAGTCCCAACAACTTAAGGGGCCAACAACTGAGAAAAATTTAACCTGAACATTGTAAACAACTTGACAAAGGATCTAATAGACCAAACAAAAATGGAAATAAAAGAAGGTTGGAATCGGATAAATTTACAAAGCCCAACCAGATAAATTTAGAAATCAGTATAAAGGACAGTCTATATGAACTCATCATGGTCAGTTGATTGGGTGACTTATTGGTTAATGGTGTTGGATTGCATGTTATTGAGGAGCTACATTTCAGCCACTCTTTTTCAGATAATAGTGACATATATCCCAAACGGGAGGCAATACACAGCAAACAATTTAACTTCTTATTTGAAAAAAAAATGTTGGTATTGTAAATTGGAAGGGATTTATTGCATTAGTACCGTAGCATTGGTTTTACTTTAAAAAATAATTTGAATTTCAAACTTTTGGTAAAAATTCGAAATTTTGATAGAAAATAATTCAAATTTTTGATAACCAGTTGTGCAAAACCATTTGGAATAGAAAGTGATCATTTTGTAAACAATTAATGAGAGCTGCAGGAAGGACAAGTGAGAGTAGCAGTTTAGATTCACTGGAATAAATGTTTGTTTTGAATTTATGCAGAGGTTGCAGTTCCATTTTTTATTTTTTCTGGTCAGAATATTGTCAGTGCAGTGTAATGTACTTACTGCTGAATCAATGGCATCAATATTTCAGTTAACTCGGACACTAGTGTCGTCAAGATTTTGCGCGATTGGCGCTGAAACTGATGCTGACAATATTTTTTGTTGTCAACTAAAATTAACATACTTTTTGCTTGTGAGAGTAGCTTTTTTAAAAATTATTATTTTTGTTTCAGATGCACCACCTCATCATGCTGATCGATATCCTCCACATGGATCATCATCTAAGTGTAAATTTGTTTTATAGCTAGTTATCTTTACGTGTAAAAATTACTAAGGATGTAAAGTTTTTAAGTCCAAAGTCATGCAATATGATTTCAAATTTTGCTCTTGTAGTTTTGGAAAAAGTTAAGAGCATCTTTAAATAAATTGGATTTTAATTGGTTTGACCTTAAAATGACTTTTTGAGATATTATTCATTATATTATACACATTTAGGAATCGTAACCACTTTGTTTCATGAGCATCAAGCAATGGTATCTTTGGGCAAGTTAGTTTAATGTATTTGAGGTTAAAGTGGCATTACACTGTTCTGAAAGTGAATTGTTTCGAGTAGACTGTCTTAATTGTACTGACATTTAGTAAGACAAGAAAAATTAGTGTTAGTTCTACTTCTAAGGCCTGCATTAGCTAAAGCAATTTGATATTGCAACTTATGAATTACTGGTCATTGTACAGCAATTGGTCGATATTGTTGTTTAGCGAGCTAACTGTGTACAGCGGTGCTGGTAATTGTCTGTTTCGTATTACATCGTTGGTCAATAAAGGACAGAACATAGCTAGGTTTGCCTCATCATTATCAATAAACTAAAATGTGCTAGTTTTGATCAAATTGGCTCGTTCAAGGTTTCGAGTCAAAATTCATTTCTGATAATTTAAACACCTCTAAGCTGCTTTACTTGGTGGAGATCATCCACATCAATATTTTGTTTTCATGAGTTATTTCCGCATCACAGTGAGTGTTTTTTTTTCTACTACCATCCAATTCTTACTGTCCATTGCTTTTCTAAAATGTGCACCATGCCTACTAGCACAGCACCAATTTCGTCATCACTTTTCTGGCATTTAGGTTTTATCATTGTAGTAATACTTCAGTGCTAATTGATTATTATTTCAGCATCACCACCGCGATCTACAGATTCCAAGCCGGAAAGCCGGGTAAGAAGTAAATTTTTTAAAGTTGTAGAAATAATTTCAGAAAGGTTATTAAATAATTTAGGGTCCATAACATTTAGGCATGCCTTTTTCACGCAGAAGCTTTTTTGATGCAGCGTGTTTTTTTATTTGGTGTGGATTTATGGAGCCAATCTTTATATGACCGTTCATTTATTTACCGAGTTACTGTGTTTTTTTTGCTATAATTCAATTTCCATGTCGATATATGAATTTCCATAAAAACTATTAAGTAATGTGGTCACAAAGTTATCAATTGATTAGTTCTTTTTGCTATCTACCACTTGGTTTCGATCTTTGATAAATAATCAACTACTCAACTTTCGATCAGCTAAACTTAAATATTATTTGTTGTATCAAGAAACTAATGATTGCTAATACCGAATACGGCCCTATGGTGGCAAGCTTAGCTTTTATTTCTATGCTTTTTAATTCAAGTTTTTCGTTTTAACAAAAACTGGTTTCAGGGAGAAGATGCTTTGCTGCCTGCCGATGATAAAGAAGAAGAAATTGAATCATTTGATCTTGGTCCTTATGATCCTGACATAGCAGTTGGTATGCCCATAGAAATTGTTTTTTTTTTTCAGAATAGCATTGCTGCATTAGCGTACAAACTTATATTTAACACTTTCGTTTGTGATAGTATCTCTAAATTCTTTTTTTTAACAGTTCAGTTCCAATGTTTGCTTAGAAGCTGCTCTCCTTTTTTGACATCGATAAGAGACAACAATGTTTTAGTTATTTGTTTACTAGACTAAACAACCAGTGCTTTGCAGTAGTAAGCAAATCTTGCTCAATGGATGAGAATGTAATTACATCTTTATTTACCAAGTTGCCTAAGTCAGGAGACAGCCAGCGAACCTTTTCGTCTTCGAGTTAAGTTTTCACCTGTCCTTGTTGTGTACCATACACGGTGGAGACTTCACATTGTCCTTTTATTTTTGCTGACCGTCAAGCAATGAAGCTGTGAATACCAATTTTATTAATTTTTGGTTTTGACCGGACTGGAAATCAAACCCGAGTTTCCTGTTTTAGTGGCAGACACTCTTATCCACTCGACCACTGTTTGGTTAACTGGTGACCACTGATGGAACCAACCTTTAAATGGCGATTGATTATTATGCAACAAAAAACGAGTGCTGTGAAGATTCAAATCTGCCAGGGTCAAAGTCATGAAAAATTACGCAGCGTGTAAGTTTAAAGTGTTTTTCATTCAGGTCAGAAATATGTTATTGCTGTATCTGGATTTTTCTGCAAAGTCTGCCACAAGTTTTACAATTCTGAATCATCCGCGAAGCTTACTCACTGCAAGACTAAAACTCACTACGATAAATTTGCTGTAAGTTGTTCGTTTCGCATTTTGCAAATCATTATATTCGCTGTATTACATAGAAGCGTGTAACGAGTGTGCCGGGCCCATTTTAGTGTCATTCGCCTGCTTGTAACACAACTCCTTGCGAAGAAAATGTTGCAGCGGTGGCGAGCTGTTGGCAACAAACACTGCTTGTGATTTAACCAACTCAAGATTTGAACTTTGTACTTCGCGTTCCAGAGGCGAACGTGTTGCCCCTCGAATGTCAATGAACCCATTGTACTCTTGTGGTTGGAAGTGCAGTTCATACAAAAATTGTTGGATAGAATTGTGTTGCACATTAATTACTCTGCAACACAAATGTCGGAAACTGTGCTCATTTTTTTTCCTTCAAAAATAGAAGCTACTGTTCTTCATGGAGACAGTTATAACAGTGATATGCTTTTCTATACTGCTTTTTTTGACGTAGCGCTATCATGATAATACCAGTAGTTTTAGCATTTTTAGTGAAATAGATATTATTCTTGTGTACTTGAAAGTTGAAACTATTCACCTAATGTGCGACAGTTGGTTTTATGTTAAAACAATTATCAGGCACGTTAATTTCTGTAAAAACAAGCAAGTGCGTCACACATCAACTTAGTAAGTATCAAGATTCCCTTTTTAATGCAAATAACTTACACGAACTGTCGAAAAGTTGATGTATGATGGTTTGCTTGTTTTCAACAGAAAAATAACGTTACTGGTGTTGTTTTGACATGAAACCAATGGTCGCTGGTTAGCTATGTTCCCTTTAAGCGGCGCGGCCGCGTAGATAACCTACTGTAGAACCCCCGCCTAGTACCTTAGCTCTGCCGCGCAATGTATAAGTGTTGGTAAAAGCAAGCTCCATAATTGAGATTGAAGGTGTAATCAGTAATTTTGCAATGATATCATGAACTTCTATTGTGCCAGTTATCAATCGAGCATATTAATTAATATGACGTCATAATTATTTGACAATCTCAATAGAGCGCAATGCCATTGAAAAAACACGTGAAAACGGCATGTTGTTGACAAAATGTTATAGATGTTTTGATTAAGTTACCTGGAAGTACTCTTCTGATGAGGGTTAAATCAATTAGCACAAGGCATGTGACAGTTGGTTGTGTGTTTCAATGAAAAGTACTCAAAACATAAGATTTAGAGAAGGAATAAAGAAATGGTTGGTAAGAGGTTCATGAAACCGTGACCTTGGTAAGTGGAGCTACGCACCTTATCACTAGGCCACTAGAGTAGTTGAAATTCAAATCTGATTTCAGATGGTTATGCCGTAAGCTACCGTGTGTCCATACTCCACAGTCCATACTGTAGGCTAGGAGTTAAAATCTGGCAGAATCGTTGAGATACCTTTTCTAGCCTACAATGTGGACACACGATAGCTTACGGCATAACCTACCTGAAATCAGATTTGACTTTAAATTGCTCTCGTGGCGTAGTGATGAGGTGCGTAGCTCCACTTACCGAGGTCACGGTTTTAGGGGTTCAAAACCTACTTCCAGTGGTGTAGGAGGTGGGGGGTCCGGGGGGGGGGGCACTGGCCCCCCCCGCTTGGTTTCAAAAGTCGAAATTTCGGGGAATTTTATATTATTTGGGCGAAATTGCATTCAAATTTTGGGCAATTTCATATTTTTTGGGCAAGTTTGCGTCAAAATTTTGGGCAATTTAATATCAAACCGTCTCAATTTCAGTGGAGGTCACATAAACTTCGACAGAAAAACCGTCTAAATTTCAGTGAAGACCTTTTTTTTTAAATTTTATTTTGGAGGTCACCTAAATTCGGACAGAAAAACCGTCTAAAATTCAGTGAAGACCTTTTTTTTTTGAAGTCACCTTAATTTGGACAGAATAAGCGATCGCTTTTCGGGCAAAAGTTTGGTGCCCCCCAAATCCTTTTAAGCTCTTATGCCCATGCCTACTTGCGTTTGGTGATGACACATATTTCAGGAATCCTTTTGTACATTGATAGCTTTTAAATAATTTAAAATGTAGAACTCTGCCTGAAGATCCCTAACAAAGTGAAACAGACTGTTAAGGGTTAAATTTGTCATTAGTATTCAGCATCACACAAAAGATGCTGCTACATAAATGTATGAAGTAGCAGCAGACATCAGTATGTTTATTATTCAGGCATTCATTTTACAAACTAAACGTTGTTTTGTTCCGTGTATTAGTTAATTTATATTTTCTATTTTTTCGAATTTTTGAGGCGCATACCTTTTTTTTTGAGCTCACACGACTTTTCAGTCCGCGGGCACTAAGCAAGCTCTTAGAGGGGAACGTTACACGTTAGCTGTAGTTAAATAGTTTCAACTAGTTATTAACTCTTTTTAGGCATTGAGCATTATTTGTAGGTGACGTTTATATAATATTTGTGTAAATAATTTTTTTTTTCTCTTTGCTAGCAAAGTTATAGCTTCAAGCAATTGCTGGTTCTGAAAGAACTAAGTAAGCACTATTCTGACCTTCCTTAATTTTTTTCTAGAAATGGCTGTCGGAGAAGAAAGTAGCTGCCCTGGTGCAGAAGCGAGCGCTGAAAGACGAAAACAAAAACGGTGAACAACCTCCTTCAAAACAAATCAAAATTGAACAGACCGAAGAAAATACTGCTGACACGGGTACTTAACTACTTAATATGTGCAATTTTACTTTCTGCCAAAGTCTATTAATTTACTTGGAACAAGTTGCTTTTGCAGAGGCATTCAAGTCAAATCATCCACTGTTGACCAAAATGTTGGGAAAAGTCTCAAATGCATTCTCACCAAATTTGAACTTTCCACGTCTTGCCGTTTTCAAGATATTGCAGTTCAAAGTTAACAGTTTTCCTCTTACTTATGTGTTACCATTTTGCCAGTGTTGTGATAGATGATTAACTTTTGAAAAGTTGGCTTGAATTTACTTGAAAAGCAGCTAATATACAATTCTGACCCTTTACTTTGCTTTGACAACAACACTGCCGAAAACACTTATTGAGAGTTACTAATATGCACTAACTTTTTGAAATTTTGATTATAGTTAGCAAACTTTCTAAGGGGAAATTTAAATTGCATATCTTGGGAACGGAAGGTCGTAGAACGCTCAAATTTGGTGAAGTTAGTCTTCAGGTCTGTTAAATTTTTTGGGAGAAAACCGAGCAAAAAATTTTTTTGACCTGAATGCCCTTTTATAGAATGACCTGCGAATCACATTTACAATGAATCAAAGCGAAAAGAAAAAATAAATAAATACATAAATAAGATAATCGTCAAGCAGAAAAAGAGGGATAAATTGTCGGAGTATCTTGTTTGAAGCATCGAAATATTTTTTTTATAAAACTAATCCAAAGCAGCTGGAAGCAAAACTTGACGGTTTGTGAAAATATTCCAGAAAATACGTAAAAAGTGATAATAATAATTTAGTTGTGATGTTTTGACGTTTGCTGGCCAGAGCTTTTATATTTTATCGTTTGCGTGCTATCTGGCCTAATGGCTACCAGCGCGGAAGCCTAGGGAAGAGTCACCAGAACGGCGACTACTTAAAAACAAGCAATGCGAAAAAGTTGTCTTCCCGCAGAAATCGAATCTGCCAGATAGCACGCAAATGATAAAAGTGATAATACTGCACGTCAAGACTTGACAATGTGGAGACTAGTTTTGCAAAACGTTATGTTTTGCTTGCTGATAGTTTAATTTGCATTGCACAGATTATAAAGAAGCTGCCTTAAAACAAGTATATTGTTTAAACAGATTCCAAATACGATCCGTCACAACCAACTCCAGATGCCCCGGCAGATCAGTCAGCAGCCGAGAAACCGACGAAAGAAGATCGGGAACAATCGAGCGACATAGAGCCGCAGAAGGCGAGTTATATAATTTGCATAATACAATTTTTGATCGGATTGTACTGCTGTTTATCATCAAGCACTGTTTCAGCAGATTGAATATCTGCAATTTTCTAATTTGAATATTACGAATATAAGTGTTGAAGCCAAGCCAAGCAGGCTATTTGTTGTGGTCGCCCATACTGACTAAAGATACGCAAACAAAACTATAAAAAAGTGCTTATCGTTGGTGTTGTTGGAAGATAGACGCAGAATGCTTGGTTTGTGAATGAATTTATGGTTATGTGTGATGAGCAATTATCGTACCATGTTATTTTCGGTTTTCTGTCAAAGCTAATTGCTGAAATAACACCAGGCGTAAATATTTAGGAGTCAATTCAAAATTTAGCACTTTATTTTAAGTTAAATATCATTTGTTGACAACGTTTTACTAGACGATTTGTTCTTGCTGGAGGTCAAGATTCATTTGAATAATGAATTCATTTTTCATGTTAAAGATTTCAGTTTTTCGTGATAGAGATTTGTCTCGCTTTTCGCTGTTTGGTATGAAAATTCTTAAGAATACGCGTATTTTTGCAAATTTAGTCGAGATTAAAATTAAACAGTTTTTGTATTAATGGTCACAGACTACAACCAGTTTTAATCCATAAAATTTTAATACAAGAGATGTGTAATTACTGTAGTTTAATTGTAATCTTTACATGTTTTGTAAAATTTTATTCTAAAAATTTTCAAGCTATATATTACAACATTCGTTTGATTAATTTTCGAAACCTGACTATTACGTGTTCGCGGGACTATTGTGCTCCGAAACTATAAGAGACGGGACTTTTAGGTGCTAAAGCAAAAAATTTTTTTTCAAGAAGTGTTTCAAAAAATTTTTTTTCAAATAAATTTTTTTCAAAAATTTGATTTCCTTTATTGAATTAAAATTTTTTTCCACTGCGTGTTCGCAAAGTTTTATTTTCTAAGCCAAACGTATGCAATCTGCGGCGCACAGACACGAAATGCTTGTGTAATCCTGGCCTACGCTGCAAGCCGCGTGACGTTTCATGGTTATTTTAAGTCTACGTGTACCAAACAATATAGTACAAATTTTTTTTAGAAGCTAGTTTTTTCATCTCTCTGCAGATTTCTATTTATGATTGTTATACCTTGTTGTAAATATAGTAATAACAATGTTTAAATAAACGGATATTTTTGTTTAATTGTTAAACCTTGTTGTAAATAACTTAGAGTCAAACTAATGTTAAATTTTTGCAGTTAACTTCTTCAGAATTGCATGAAAGACTTTTGAAGTTCTACAAGATTGTATACTGCTTCATATTATTGTTCATTTGTGAATTATTTTTGTCGTATGAGTGGAATTAAACTTAAAAATTGTAGCGATGAAACTTGAAAATATCCATTTAAGCATTGTTTTGGCTACATTTACAACAAGGAGTATAACGATCATAGATAGGAATCTGGTGGGAGATGAATCCTTATTTGTTGAAAAACTCTGTTGTGTATTGTTTGGTACAGACAGACTTAAAATAACCAGAAATGTTATGCGGCAAGCTGCGATTACACAAGCAACTCGTGTGGCAAGATTACAAATTTCAGACCTCGGGCTGCAGATTGCATACGTCTGGCTGGGAAAACGAAACTTAGCGAACATGCAGCGGCAAAAAAGTTTTTTAGGATAAATAAAGCAAATCAAAATGTAGATAAATTTTTGTTTTTAAACTGTTGGAAAACCTTTCAAATTTTTTTTTTAAATTCTGTTCGACTTCCTAATAAATATCTAGTCTATAATGGTGTCTGCATCAACCAAACCTAGTATCTTTTTATCATAAAATTCGACACCTAATCACTTAACTAACTATAACTAACTATTGATGGTTGCTGCCAATGAGATACTGTAAATAAGTAGTAATTCCATCGAGATCCAGCCACAATTTAAATTTTCATGTTTTGAACCCTTTGAAGTTTCAAACGATCACATTATATAAGCTGACTTTTATTGAATTATTGCACTAGGATGAAGTTTTTCAAAAATATCGCGATTGTGGTGTTTTGACGTTTAGTGGCCAGAATTTTTAATGTTTACTCGTTAGTTAATGTTTCGCATTGCCTGTTTCAAGTAGTCGACCTTCTAGTGGCTCTTTCCTAGGTTTCAGCGCTGGTAGCCTGGTGATCAAAAAGCCCGCAAACAATTATTGAGTATTGAGATTTACAAGGTTGTCGAATCAAGCGTCGGTTAAGACACTGATCTTCGTTTATTCAGGAGATAGAACCGGAGCGGAATGCAAGCACAGAGCTTGATGATTCAGAATCTGATCCTTTGATTACGAACGAGACTAAGAAAAATGTTGACGGAGGTAAATATTCTTTCATTTAACTTGATGTAAATTAAACAAACCTAAAGTGTTGTTCTGATTCACCTCCTTCATAGTCCACTGGTAATACAATATTTATCGTTTTTTCTAGATGACTGGCCCTTTACTCTGTCATTTAGTAAGGCAAAAATCCTTGAAAGGAAGTCAAAAAATAAATGAACCACCCCGTGAGTTACACCACATGTCTGTCATGTTAGCCTACTCTCAAAACAGCAGCCTAGTGTTAAAATAGGAAATTTCTCAATTTTGCCACTTCAGTTTACTACTAAATTAATTTTACCCTGAGAAATTTGTTTCATTATATGCAAAGGATTTGTTTTTCAATTGTTCAATTTTTTTTGACTGTTTCACATTGGCAAACCTTATTGGTGTGATTTTTGCGAATGTTATCGTCTATGTGATAGGATTTCATTTTGCTAATTGTTAGGAGGATGAGATGTTTAAAGTTTCCAGTCGTGTGAAACCCAAACTGGTGTTCACAGCTTTACTGCTTTGCGTTCAGCAATAATAAAAGCTATGCTAAACTTCCATCGTATGTGGCAGACAGGTGGCAGCTTTACTGGAATACTGTGCGCGGGCTGTTAGTTGTCTTCTGGCCTGATAAATTTTGATAACGAAGAAGTAGTTACTATTGCATTCACAGTTAAATTCAGAACTTTACCTGAATATTGGTGTTGATACTATTATACACTTTTTGGAAAATACTTTTTCAGTAAATTGAGTGAAAAATTCCAAAAACAAATTATTACGATTAGCAATTGAACATTGCATGTTTCCATAAAGTATATATTGTTCCAAACACCTTTTGACGTTTTGAGACGATATTTTTAGATCATATTGAAGCAACTCTTTTTAACCTGCGAAAGCTGAAGGTCAATCAACTTAAAGCGAATTTGGAGAAGCGTGGAATGAAGTCGACTGGCTTGAAGCCTCTGCTGCTTAAACGACTAGAGAAGGTATGAACCTCCGGGTCGGTTCGTCAGGAAGACACGTGTTAGTTGCAGTAGCATTAAATAATCATAAACTAGGATGCTGAAACAAAACAGATTGAAATTTAGTTCCGGATTGCTTGCTCGCTATACTATATGGTTTGAATTAGAACCTAATCGTATTGGGTAAGATTTTAGGGTCATATTCTTGACTTTTAGCTAGAAGAATCAACATTATTTGAAATCAAAATAGTAAAATCACTTTTCAAGAAATATGAAATAACTCCATTGCATGCGAAGACCAAAAAATTTTTTTTAAGTACCTGTATGAATTTTTTGCTTTACATGTTTGTTACGTCTGTTTCATTATTCGATTGTTTTCCTGTGAATTTGTATTGTTGTGAATCCTTGATTTTATCGCAGGTACTTGCTGAAGAAGCGGCTACAGCGTCGGCGGCAGAGCCGACTACAGAAGAAGAGACAAATAAAGAACAGCTAGGTGACGGTGGTGGGTAGCACAAGATTTTTCGTTTGTTGAGGTCAGCTAGTTCATAATTGATATAAACAAGACAGAAAAGCAGTTGAGAGGCTTGTACTCAATATAAAATGACAGGAGAGGTGCAGAATGGAGGAGGGTATCAGGTATTACGTATTTTTATTTGCAAATATGATGGTAAGTTTCTAATCCCTTCGACTCTTAACCATTGACCAAACTATCTTTTCACTTGCTGCTAATATCAGTTACGCTTTAACTGTATAAATAGTTGAGATATTCTGTGTTGAACGTCATAGATTTTCAATATATTCGCTGAAAATTTTTATTTTTTATACCTCCAACTCTATCTACTCTTCAAAAATCTAAATAATCCACTAAAAATATATATTAAATTAACAAAAGTTGGGCTAAACGAATACGAAATTACAATTTAAGAAACTGCATACAGTTAAAAATTTATTGCTGCTGTTGTCAGCTGCTAATGTACTAACATTATTTCATCAAGAAGTACTCGGATCAAAATTACTTAATGCAGTACTAACCACAATGCAATAGGAAAGTATAGCAATAACTTACGAGTTGAGCTAAAGATGGATTCGTATTTATATGAGCAAACACACAATACTTAAATTAGCATAAAACCTTCATTTCAAGACTACTATTTAGAAATTTGAAGTTCTTAGTATAGCTAGAAACCACATACAGAATAAAGACACAATCAAAACTTTGTTTCACAGCCTACGACATACTGTTTCGGAATCGATTACAGTCGTATTTCTCTCGTCAGTGTAGCGAGGACTACAGATGTAAACTTGAGAGTTACAAAAAAAGTATTTTCGCCAAATTAGTTGACATGAATTATGACAGCCTGCCGGTTTAGAAAAATATTTACAGTATGCGATAACCATTTAGATCTTTTTAAAAGAATGTAAAGTACCTTTTGATATTAAGCGCAACCAAAAATTTATATACAGAATAGTAGTGGTAAAATGCAAAGTTCATATCAGGTATTTAAAGTCGCATTTGATGAAATACAGCTGATAACAGTAGCATGTAGGATTTGGTTTTCATTTAAATTTTAAATTTTTGGGTAATTTTTTGATCAAAGGCTCAATTTTGTTTTGATACGCTATAGTGTAGTGTTTGATATTTATTAAGCTTTACGAAATTTCTATGACTCAAATTGAATATTAATTTTTCTTCAATCTACTAATGTTAGTTGCTGCGTGAAAGAAACTACTGGTCATTTGGTTCATATGGACTTGTTTTTTTGGTCATTTATTGACTTTTTGGTAATTGACAAATGACCGAAAAAATTCCATAAGAACTGCGTATTTTAAGCATAAAAGCTTTAAAATTGCGTTTATAATTACGAAAATGACCTAAAGTTTTTTTGAAATGACCAAAAGCATATTTTTAATTTGTGAAAAAACAAAACAAAAACAGCTTGTGGGTCAGCTGCTGGACAACGCTCAACAATTTTTCGCAGCTTAAATTGTTCAGTAATCACTTTTTAGGTTATAATGTTCGGTATTGAAGTTGAGCTTCAACAAACTTTGACATTTATGATTCCTGTGCTCGATTATACTTTCATTTGATTACCTCAAAAACATTCTCTTTATTTCAACCTTATAAAATTAAAATACAAGATTGTTTTCGATTTTGATCTCAAGTAGACGTGTTAACGATTGTTTATACTATTTATGTTATTCACAGATGAAGGCAAGGAATACTTAGTCAAGATGCTGGAGTCTGACGTAGAGCCGGCTAATCGCAAAACTCAATGGATCAGCGAAAAAGAATTGGAAGAGGAATTGATGCAAGTGCGTATTTCGCTCAAGCGTATTTCACCGAGTCGACTTATTTTTCCTTTTTTTGGAATTCGATTTTTTATAAACGTACTTAATTACTGAGAATGGAGACTGATTAGTGATCGAGTGGATAAAGCTGCTGCTGCTGAAACCGTAGCCTCGGGTTCGACTCTCAGTCCGGTCAAACCAAAGACAATAAAAGTTGGTATTCACAGCTTTCCTGCTAGACGGTCAGCAATGAAAAGGGACAGTGTGACCCTCCGTGTGTGTGTTAGACAGGTAGGCGCTTGGCAGCTTGACTCGAAGACTAAACGGTCTCTTCAGTGGCTCTTGGTCAAGGCAATATGTTAGTATAGATGTAATTACAATCACTGTAGTTTTACTGTGATTCAGATGGGCTGGTGCCGATCAGTGGTCGAGTGGATAAAGATTCTTCTACTGAAACGGTAGACTGGGGTTCGATTCGCGGTCGGGTCAAACCAAAGACTATAAAAGCTGATATTCACAGCTTCCCTGCTTGACGTTCAGCAATTAAAAGGGCAGTGTGAAGCTTCCGCCGTGTGTGGTAGACAGGTGGCAGCTTGACTCGAAGACCGAAAGGTCCCTTCGCTGTCTCCTGGCCAAGGCAACTTGGTGAATAAAATTTAATTACAATTACAGATGGAAAGCGTTAAGAAGATTGTAGAGATCAAAAGCGAAAGGAGCGGGGTTTTCAACGGCCGACGTACCAACGTGGAATGGAGCATTAAAATGCTTTTCTCCGGAGATTTTCCAGAAGAAGGACTGCAGTTTTCTCTCACCTCGCACCAACAACTTCCATTCGTTGTCGCTCTTCCACTTGAGGATGAGTGACGTCATAAGCTTCATTGTGATGCTTCATGCTTAGAAATGAAGATTGAACACTTGTAAATATTGCTTTGCTAATGATAAAAGGGCTGGTGCTTAGGACTAGCGCTGTCAATGAGCTTTCACACAATCAATTTTCGAATCACTTTTTGGTTTCAATTTTCGCTTTTGTGTTTTTTACTTCACTTCAGATGTGAATGATCAAAACGCATTAAAATAATACTAACGCCCTGACAATATCTTTGCTTACACTTTTTACCGCAGAGTAGAAAAATAGCACAGAGCAAGTTAAAGGAAACCGACAGTCATTGCGATTTTCAATTTGAATGTAACTTACTAGTAGCCAGCCATAATTTATGTTGGAAGGAAAATTTCTTCGTTTTTAAATATCGGTCCTGTAGTTACCAGAATTAGAAACTGATGAAACTGATATTGGTAAAAGTACACACTTCACAGCAATCAACGAGAAGCGTTGAGTTTGGAAAGGATAATGCGTCTTCCGTTCAGTCTTTAAACTAACTGTTGTTGACTGAGGGAGAGAGGGGAGTCTGCACGATTTTGGGAAAAACTTTAAATCTGCTTCCAACATGTTGATTCGAACTAAGTGCAGCGCTAAGATGGCGCTGATTCTCGACTATTTTTGTTGAGGAGCTGGTAGGACAACAGTTCTGACTTGGCATGGATTTTTGATTGTGAAATCTACAGGGTCAGGCAAAATGATCTGACACATTTGTAGGTTAAACAAAAGGCAAATAAAGTTAAGAAACAAAACAGTGTTTTTGTTGTGGAAAAGTATATAAAATGCCATTTTTTTCATTTATTGCCATTTTGCTTAGTTGCCTTATGATGCCATTGTTCTTCGTTTCTTTTGCTTCCATGAATCGGACTTTTTTCGTTTGCTGCCGTAAATTAGACTGGTGAGCATCGCGCTTTCATTTAGGAAACGTTCATCGAAACAAACGAATTTGTAACTGCAACAAAACGAGCGTTTCGTTTGCAGTTCGATCTTGGTAGACACGATCCCGTGCAGCACGAAACACGATCTTGTTAGAATGATCCACTTCAGAGCTAGTGAATCTGCATTGATAAGAAAATCAACCGGCCGACCTCGCACTGTCAGAACTCCAGAAAATGTGCAACTTTCTTGAACGACTTCGACAGTGTGTGGACAATAATGGGATCTCATTTGACTGATTTTGTTTTTATGGCATAATGGAACAGAATGGCATTAAATGTACTTCTCAAAGAAACACTTTTTTCTTTCTTTGATATGCATTTTATTTAACCTACAAATGTGTCAGATCATTTTGCCTGACCCTGTATCTTGACACTGACGTTTCCGAAACGTAAATTGACTATTTTCAAACAATTACATCTTTTGTACATGAACCTGTAACCAATAGTGCTGATGATTGCTTCGACAATCAATTTTATAGCCCAGTTCTTTAGCTACGTCAAAGAACGCGGTATATTTCTAGTTCTACCCATATAAAAGTTTTTTCCGGGCTCGAACGTTAGGTCCGGTCAATTCTTATTAGCGTACTATCGTGGGAATTAATTTTTGGAAAATTTAACGCTGATAAAACAGCACTCCGATTTTGAACTTACCGGTAGTATGAACAACGAATAGGCTCGCACGCTCACGATTTTATGGGCGGGATCTAATAAGTGCACAACACAATACTGAGATACCGGTACCAAAAATAATGTGCATGTGTTAATCGTTGTCCGACAGAACCGGAATTTAATCATTTCGTTATCGTTTCTCGGGAGTTCATACTTCATAAGCGCATGTTAGCAATTAAGGACATGTGTCCACTTAGCGTAAGACTGTGAGCTTATCTTTAGTTTATTTTAATCAAAATTCGTTACGCATGGGGTGCCAACCAACTAGTCACTAGGCTTAAATATCACTTGACGAGCAAAAATTTGCCAAAGTTAACAATGTTAAAATATACTTACGATTTTACTTCAAGTAGATTGATCAAAATAATAGTGCAGTACCAGTATATTTCTCTTGCAATTCACCGTTCTTCGAATACTTGAGCCCATATACTTGATTTTGTTCATGAACGACATTGTAGTTAAATGCATTACAAGAAAAGTAACCCGACAGATTAAGTTCTCATTCGTGTATTTTATCGATATTAGATCTTCATTTTACAAGTTTGCGGGATCTCATTCCGTGTCATTGTGCTGGTACAACACCGTACGCAGCTTGCGAAGAATTGTCGCAGCAGTGACGATCCAATGGCAACGCCCGCCAATTGATCAAAGATCTTTAGAAAGGCGAGCGCGCTCAAATTACCTCGCCAGTAAAAGATTTTGTGCAGCCCAAATCTTCGATTTCAAATCGTACCGAAATCAACCCCGATATTCCAGCATGAAACCAACACTTAGGCCTACTATGTTAACCAGTACTCTTTATCATAACGAGAACCAACGGCGGAATATGACAAACCCAGAAAACAACTGTAAGCTTTCCAAAGCATTTTGGCGTCCTTTGATGAGCTTAATTAACAAGCAACCAAAATACTGGCCAATTGGTCGAGTGGTAACGCGTTCTTCTCTGCAGCGGAAGGTCTGAAGTTTAAATCTAAGGACAGTCAAATCGGACACAGTGTTGCCAACGACTTGCCACCGCTGCAATATTTCTTCAAAAGGAACTGTATTGCCTGCAGGCGCAATGAAGCAGAGAAGGGCTTCGTAAACTCGTTACACGCTTCGGCGCAATACAGCGAGTACATGAAAGATATGATTTGAAGCAACCACGATTAAAAGATTTTTTGAACGTTTATTCTGAAATTCTAAAAAACGTTCAGACACAGCTAAATATTTAAATGACTGAATTAAATTCAGAATCAATTAGCAAAAAAAAGAATAAAACTATTGTAAGAACTAAAAATGCAGTCGAAATGCCTCTAAAAATTGCATCAACATTTTCTACACATTAACAAGGAGTCTACTGTGCTATAATATCCTTTGGCGAAATTGCCGCAAACGAAACAAAAGTTTTTTATCCACCTAAAAAAATACACTCTTCAAAACTGGCAATGCTTGCAAAATTTGAAAAGGCAGGTTGGGAGTTAAACCTCTTCAAATGCATATTAATTATTGAAGATGACTTTAATTTAATATATTGCGGCATGCTTCTGCGAATTCGCTTCCCTAACTCATTTTTGAACTCAACCACTGCTAATTTCTTCAGCTACGTCCTAGTTTGTCTCCATATGCTTTTACACAGAGTGAAGAGTCGCAGATAAAAATAATTTTCCTAAATCAAAATATAGGATGATACGTTACAGTAATTTTATCTCACCGATTCAAGTGCATACTTCTCAATGTAAAAAAGCTGTAGTTAACTTGAAAACACATTATGAAGTGAATAAGGAAATAAAACACTGCAAGCAATCACGGAAAACAGCACACAGACACAAATTTCTTTCACACTACCGGTACAGTGCGTTATACTATGCTGCATATAACAAACTGAATGGGAACAAAACCAAAGAATTCAAAGTTAATAAAAGAAGACTGGTAGTAATCTTATCATGCAAGCAAGCATCGACCAAACCCAGTAGTAAAAATGCCTATCAGGCATTCACGGCTTTGAAACACAAGAGCAACTAATCTCGAAAACTATGCGGGCCATCAAACATATCTGCGCAGTAAGTTATGATGGAGAATTAGGTCATTGAAGGTGGCTATGCGCCACAAAAAATTATTGTATTGGCCGTGGTTTCAGCTTTTTAAACCGAACCGCAAATGCGATTAGGATAGAGATCGCAAATAATTTTGATTAACATCAGTGATTTTTGCGAGCGTTCAGCTATAGCAAATACATGGGTAAGCATTAAGCAACGAAAATGGTATTGTACTGGAATCCTTGACACAAAACTGGACGCTAATCTGAGAATTAAAAATACACGCTAAATTATCTTTTTTGGCAACAAACCAAAAAGCACTGACAGGAAAGTAGGGATTTAGTAAAGGTAATCGTCATGCTACAACCGCCTACATTAAAATCATGAATTTCGCAGAAAATTTTTTTAAAACTTTGGTGATGCGATTTAAAGACCAATGAACGAGTACTATGAGACATTGGTGCTATTCAAAATCTGATTAAAACCGGATTTATTGAAATTATTAGAAAATAATGCCGGTTCTACTAAACGCTTAAGACTAGAACTGATCCTTTTGTAATTGCAATTTAGTTTAACTTCCACTCTCGAAAAAATAAAAGCGGTCTTCAGTCGTTTTAAAACCTACATTCACATTCCGGCTAAAATTAGTGTGAAGACCAAAAAGAGGTCTTTCGCGCTACTTTTACAACGACACACAGTAGAGCCGCATTATTTTCTTTTCAAATACAGCACAAGAAATCGAATCTCAACAATTTTCGATTTTTACCAACCGGCTTCTTAAATTTAGCAAAAGGTTCGTACCAGCTTGTTGATCAGCACCACTGCAATGAGCCCGTGAAGCAATTGCACAAAATTTGCAAGTCCTAATGGTCATAAATTCTACGTCCAGTAAGTAGGGTAATGTTGAGCAAGTTTTTCTGAGAATCACATCGAGGGAGAGTGTGGCAATGACGACAATTTTGTTTCGTTTCAGTTGTATCCCTAAAATTCTTCAGAACCTTCACCAACTTAGCCGAGACTAGCATCAAAATATTTCAACAGTTTGTCTAACACATTATTTTTTAAATACCACGGTAAATTAAAACAGCAAATTATCTAATACAAGTTTTTTCAATGTAATATCATCAAGAATTTCACAATCAACATTAGAACATAACTTTTTGCTATATCAAAATTATTTTCCCAAAAAATCAGTGCTTATCGGGCTGAAGAGAGCTCGTTGAAGTTACAACATTTTTGAACCACCTTGCAACTTTTGGTTTTGTTTACACGAACCATTTGGTCTTCCGCAATATACTTCTCATTACCATTCACTTGGCATCATAGGATAGAATGATCGAGTCTACCTTAAAGCTGAACGTCATGAGCAAGGTTAATTCTCGCATCAAATCAGGAGTAAAGTGAACGCTTTTAAGAAATACATTGTGAAAGGCACAGGCCCGGTCTACATTGGGCGTAAAATCGTAAGCGTACGAGTGGACATTTAGTTTATTGTAAACAGAAATTCGGTGCGCCTGGTGTAGCGCCTTAGCAGCGTACAAGCTGCCAATTGTTTGACGAACTAAGAATACGACTGTACGTTCACGATTTTACACATTGTGTAGACTGGTCCTTAATAGTGAGCCATGCTGGCTTTACTAAACATCATTTTCTAATTATATTGAATGCTATTCCAGGTAATTTGACCACAAGGCAGGGGCGCACCCATAAATTTCTAAAGAGGGGGTTCAATTTTTCAAATAGCAACAAGTACCCATTTGTAGTTAATTTATTTTAACCATTAATGAAAATGGATACTATCATAGTCAAACAGGGTTTCGCGGTAATAGTTGCATTTTGTTACATTTGTTTATTCAGAAACCCTGTAATAACGATTTTGAAAGTTGCTGGTTGTGAAGATCGTGAGCGAGAGAACAAGTTGTCACTACGGGGGCCTAGGGGGGAAGCCCCCTGCTGCTGGGCAATTGCAGCAATTTTTTTCGAAAAAAAAAAAGCCGTTTTAACATCGTTTTGTACGTTTTTAGAGCAAGTAGAAACAGCTAAATTACTAAAATTTGGAAGAGTTTCAAAGAATTTACTTTGCTCTGTCTAACCAGTTCCCGCACAACTGGTTGAGTTCAAAATACGTTTAAATGCTGAAAGATTGCATATTTGGCTTAAATCTTTAAAGTGAATACGTTTTTAAACTCAAAAAGCTTGTAAACAGAATTTTAAAATAGCTTTTAATAGCGTGGGAGCTATCATTTCCACTCTTGGCGAAACGGGCAGCCTTGAAATAGGTTGCTTTAGGGTGAACGTTTTTATCCAGCTCTCATCATGAATCTACGCTGGAATGAAGAAAAACTAAAATGCGGTGGTGTATTCAGTAGAGAGGTTGATTACATTGAAATAGACAATGGGTTGTTACTATGACGTATGATACTGCAAAAATTACCTTAAGTACTATAAAGTTGATGCAAAAATATAGAAAAAATTAGTTGGAAATGATAGCTCCGACGTTATTAATAGTTGTTTTTAAATTCCTGAATACATTTGCAGAATAACATTTTTACGTTTGAATGTAATTTTGTTGCGGCTTCATCTTCAAACAGCGGATTTGTTTAACAAAAGTGCAATTGACTTTTTTTTACACAAAAGCGACTTTTTTTCACTAAATGACGTTTATCTCTTTAGTGTCAAGCTCTGTTCTGCTCCGAAGTTTATGATTGGGTATAATATATCCATCATTCAATATCCATGGATAAATCAAATACACATAGTAACGCAATTTTTCTGCGAGCAATATTGTACATGAAACTAATGCAAAAATCTCGATTGGTGGGTAAATATCTTACAGGATCAAATTACAGCCCTAAAACAACATCTTACGTGATTAACAATAAATTAAGTGATTATTTAGAGAAAAGTAAACATAGCACAGTGTTACAAACTGCGTTATATCAACAAAATTACGTTATTTTTTGAGTTTCATAAAAGAGCGGGGGGTTTCGAGCTCCGTAACTCCCCCTGGGTGCGCCACTGCCACAATGTGCTGCGGGTTAAATCCTGCAATTTGCGATGAATAAAGCGCGTTTCATAGAATACAATGACGTGTAGGTAGTAATCAAGGTCTCAAAAACACGTATCTTAATACAACGATTCGAGCATCGTGTTTTAAGATTTGTTCATCCAAGCTTTAAATCTACTCGTACACAGAGCAAAAGACACCTTTTTATAAGCAATATTCGACAGAACAAACATAAATATAAAACTTAACGTTGTGTAGTGTAGTATATAACCTATGGCACTTTAACCCAGCATAATAAATACAGTATGTAGTACGATTACTATTAGAGGTTGTTACTTGTGGCACATAGCAATGCTAATAGCCGTAAACAAGCGTTAAATGATACATTATAAATAATTATTGGGTATTTATCAAAATGAAACCGGTAATTAGCTAATTTAATGTTATATTTCCAAGGCACCAGTTGCTATTTCGCAGGTACAATTTCTTCTTGCCACGAACATTGTGATTTAAATTGTTACGGTATGAGGTTGCGCAATATCGCTAGAATTTGGTATAAAAATCAAAAATGACCTTGCTACCGAAAATATATGATTTGAAAGTACTAAAAATTGGATAAGAATAGCAAAACCTTTGTCAAAAAACATTTTCATATGTTAGCCACTAGCCACAGAATTCTTATGCTACCGCTCCTTTCAAAAAAAAGTTGTGGTTTAGGGTTGACAGAATGAACAAAACGAAATGCTTTCATAGAAAATACCTGACAAAATAATCTGTTCCTAAAGCTGATTAATTATTATACAGCATTATTTAATCTTTTAGTGAAATTTTTTCGAATGTTTAAAACATAAACACAATTAAATGACTGAAACCCTGTAGTATCTGTTGAAAACAATGGACGCATGCTTCAAAGTCGAAGTAGCCTATTCAAGGGTGAAAATAAGGGGTCCACGACAACTGACCCCAACTGGCTGAGAATGGCGGTTATAGAAATATTCCTAGAGCCATCTTGCCCTAACCCTCACTTTGTGATGAAATCACTGTGACGAAACCGTTGTTTCGCGGTCAGTTGACTTGGCTCGAAAATAAGACGGGTAAGATGTGCTGATAAAGATCATAATATTGAGCCAGTATGCTACTTGGAATTAACACTCTAGTAAAAAAAAAACAAAAAACGATTCGATTAAAAATACAAGTGCGCTACAATGTACAGCCCACCTGTTTGTCAGGCGTAGTCATAACCAAGTCGAGTTTAGTTTTTTCTTTTAAGTTGATATTGGAGCAATGCATTAATCAATAGCAGTTACATCCCCCCAAAATAAAATAAAAAGTAATTTTTTAAACATTTTTATTCATCCAGTTGCCTTGGCCAGGAGACACCACTCTGCGGTCTTTGAGTCAAGCTGCCACCTGTCTACCACACACGGTGGAAGCTTCACACTTCCGCTTGGAATCTTAAACGCCAAGCAATGCTAAACTCATGGTAACAACCTATTTTGAGTTTAGTTGGCATGTCTTTCCTCAAGTTGGACCACTACGACGGACCAACTGCTACGCTTTAATGATAAATGTGATTAAAGCGTCTTTTCCATCACACACTGCCAATTAGGGGAATTATACCTTGAGACAGCAACTTTTGTATCACTAACTCGATGCTCTCGTAACTGATTTATGTCCCTGCTTAAAACAGTTTCCTTTGATTGAACACAAGAGTACGAGAACGAGTTTTTGAAAACCAAAGGCAGTACGAGTATGTCTTTTGCTAAAAATATGATCCACACCAGTGAATGCAATCAGACAAAGCCCACGTACAATAGCACAGTAACAATATTTCAGCAAAACTCAACATTGATAAATTTTCAAATAAAACACTCAAAAATGTAAAACTAGAGTATAGAATGTATAAAACAAAAACAAACTAATAATTAGGCAATAAGCCATGCCTTTTGGACTGAATGTGTATGAGTCGAGTTAAAAGTGATTTGCAGTTACAGTGTTTTAAAACACAATTTTGATCTTCTAAGCTGAAGGCTTTCAAGCAAACTCATTGCTTCTCAGCTAAAATCAATGTATCTGAACAAAATGTTGCAAAAAGCATTATGTCGATGGTGTGGCCGAGAGAGTAGTCGTCATTTTTATAACAACCCTGATCTCACATGAGCTTGGTCTGTGGTCTGTTTGCAGTGATCAATTATTGTTTCCAACTTAATGCAAATGCTTTAGCAATTGCTACAAAAGTTGTGGATTTTTGATGCAAATGCATACTATTTACCATCAGAATTTTCAGCAGAAATGTTTGGAGGAATTTGAACAGATTCCACAGTATCATCACTCGAATCCAGTTCTTTTGTGCCACTAGCAAGAAGCTTCATGTCATATCTCTGCACAGCATCAGGTATTACAACACTCTCTAAGGAAACCAAATCAGCCAATCGGTGCAAAGACGGCACCACTTGGATCTTTTTGCGAAATTTTGAACTTATGAAAGGTTTGAAAAATCCAAAAATGAAACGAATGTACCATGATGGGTGAACCACAGCCAGCTGCTTTAGATTTTTGCGTAAACGTCGATGAATCATTTGGTAACATTTTTTGAGCCATTTTAAGGAAGGAAAATTTTTACGACTGCATCCGCCATTAAAAAATATGATCATATAATCTTCAGCCACAAGCAAATCTAATGTACTAACAATGTAAAGAAATAGATTGTCCATTATGTAATTATAATTAGCTTGTCTCGAATCAGGCAAATAACAGGCAGAAAAAACAACAATAGCATTCAAGCCTTCTCCATAATAACCGCCATGTGATAAAACTTGACGATATGGATTAATGCTGCTTAAGTCCAACTTATAATTCTTCTCTCCAATTACAACTGTTCTCCAAATGGAAGGATTTTGTTTGACTGGAGAGATTTCATCCGAGTTTTGGCGCACTGGTGTGTCATTATCCCATTCGAGTTCAGCATCAGTACCCAATTGCAAAGATGAACATGGAGAACTTACATCTTCACTAGTCTTCAGGTCATCATCAGGTGTGGGCAGATCATCTAGTTCTGAATCTGAAAGACTGAGATTGGACATCAGTGTCACATCATTTTCTAAATCTGGCTCAAGTTTCCTTTTTGGGGTTTCCACATCTGCACTTTTGGTCAAAATTTTTTGAAAACTGTTACCAGGTTTTCCAGACAAAGCTAACAAATCATCCTCTTCCCAATCTCCTTCAAAAGCTATTCCGCTTGTTCCACTATCAGCACTCTGAGGAGCTTCTGATATAACGTTTTCTTCTGATTGTAATAAACTCATAATGTGACATCATTTATACCAAAACCTATCAAGACCAATCCAATCCATTCTATGAAAAAAAAGATTATCAACTAAATTCAGGCTATGCAGCAATGAGCAGCAGCATGGATTATTTAGAAGTTATTCCAAAAGTGCAAGCAACATTATTACAAAATAGGTATCACATTATAAGAACACATTAAACGTCAGCAGCATGGCCAAGAGCGTAAAGGCATCGTTTTTTACAAGTATGATTGCATGATCTGGGTTCAACCCCCACCCTGGTCATGTTATTGCATCCTTGGATAAGATGCTTCATGATGATTATCTTTGCTTGGTGGCATTGAATAAGCAACAAATTCAGTGGACAAGAATTCGAAAAAATTCACAGAAACATTGGATCACCGAAAACCTTTATGCAGGTGCAGATTCCTCCAACCACGAAGTACCTACTGCAATGAAAAGTGTGCAGATTGTCCAACAGTTAGCGTCTGATGCTGTCCGGGTGATGGAGAATAAATAAGCACTACAGCAACAACTACCTTTGCTGTATTGTTTTAATCCCAAGTATTATAAAGTCTTAATTTCAAGTGAAACAATTTTTTTTGCTCATAGATATTGATTGAAATGAGAACTACTTGAAGTAATAAAGAGGTGCCCCAAATCTTTTTCCACAGTTACCTTTAATTGCGAACAGTGTTTCCTCTTAGGTTTGGTGGCATGTGCCCAAAAATCGACGATTTTTCAATAGCAAACAATGGAAAATTCAAAACTGAGTCTGTATGCGCCCAATAAAAATGCTGATAAAAATTGGCTTAATGGTTACATAGTTTGCAAATCATTCGACTTTGTACCATTGGCAACCCTGCATTTGCAATTTTGTAAATCACAGAAAAGCCTGCTGTAGATCACTACTGGTAGCCTAGGTCTACAAGTACCAGTAGCAGGAGCCAAACTTTCAGATTTGGTTATAGGTTAGTTACTCACTGTTACCAGTTTGCAATTGTGTATCTTAGTTTGCAAGAATTTTGCAAAATTATGCCTTATGTGATATCACAAAATGCAGGGTTGTCAACGGTACAGAGTCCAACGAATAAAATAGTTGTTTCTCGAATAAAAGGAATTGTAGAAAAAGGTTTGGGGCACCTCTTCATTACCTCAAGTAGTTCTCATTTCTCCAATAAAGCCGATTTCGAGCAGTATCTCTTTGAAGCATTTATGTAACTCATATCTTCATATGTTGATTGATTTATATTTATCCTCCACTGATGAGGAAGCGACAATGGTGCTTTTATTTAGGACGAATTGTCTTTGACGCTTAAGAATTGATCATATTCCAAGCTTTCCAGTTGAAGTTTGACTCCTTGCCAAATAAGTTTACTGTTTGTTTGAGCCACCAAGCAGGGATAATCATCATAACGCACCTTATTCAAGGATGCAACAGCGTAGCCAGTAGGGTGTTTCTTATTTGGTGTCAAATTTTGGAATACATATTTGTGTGTGTCTGACCCTCTTAAAAGTTTCCATTGTACCAAAAATTACCTCATACAAAGTTTTGGAGCAAAATTTTGATTTTTAGAGGTGGCGCAGTGATCTCAATGTCGGCTTAACAAACACCATTATATGCACATCATAGGCAGTTTTCCAGTCGGTACAATACTAATGTTTACCGCAAAGTTATTGCGGCATAAAAGTACATTTCGTCATAATCAGAACAGTGGCCTGGGTGTTTTCAACATTCTGTACAGCATACCGTCAAACAGCCTAACTTTGTTTGATATCCAAACTTTGACCCAAAACTACTTAAGTCCTTAACAAAGTTTTACACACATAACATTTGATTTCTGTTTAACTGTTATTTATCAATACTTTCCTTATTGTGTAATTTAAACGTAAAAACTGAAGTCTTGTTCTCTTACATTTTTGTCAGTGGCTATTTTTTTTCAGTAACTGAAAATTGAAAAAAATGGTCAAAATCAAATGCTATATTCTTTCAGCCACACAGTATGCAGTTGCAGCACAGTTTCATAAGTGGTGAGATATTCGTGTCTAGAACTTTTATTACAATTAATAAAAAATTAGGTAAATTGTTTTTGGTTTGTTATATTCAATGGGTCAAAGTTAGGATCCTACATAAAGCGTCAATGACCCCAACTTAGGCCCATGTAAAAAACTCTAAAAAATGCATGCCAGACTTGGGTAAACTACTTTTGTGAGCAAAGCCATACTTGTAATATTTCCCACGTCTGAAGCATGAGGAAAATCTAAGTTACATATTTTACTTTTAGATTTTCAAAGCAAGCGTTAGTTAGCATACCAGTTTTCTATACAAAAAAAGCAAAAATAGTTACTGACAAATATTATGCAGATTATGCAGCACGTACAGTATATTACAGCTTCAAGCTAAAAAAAATGTTTGTACAGATAAAAAGATTAATTTAGTTGAAGCATCATCATGTTTTGCAAGTTGCACAACATTTTCTTGTGTCGAGCGTGATTAGTAAATGTTGATAGTGCGCTGACCTTGCAAGCTCAAGAACTTTTAGTTGGTTATGATACTTGCGTCTAGAATGCAAAAAAAAACTATTTAGAATTCCTATAATTTCTTACTTGTGCAAGGCATAATTTGTGTTGACTCTGTAGTGTGAAATTATAATGTGCATTTCAAGAAAACATTGCTAATCTAATATCCATTCATGCTCCAAACACAAGTGTTCTGCAGCTTAATGAACTTTTTTTTAAAACACACTTTTGGGCCAAAGCAAAGATAACCAGCCAAACGTTGCTCAATTAAAGCATAAACATCTGAAATTTCACTAAAACGATGACTGGGCCAAAGTTGAGGAACCTGCTCCTAACTTTGGCCCAAGCCTGAATCTAAAAAAATATATATGAAAAGTAACTGAAAAACAATTAATGATCATATATGCTAGCCCAGTCAATTTAAGGCAAACTAATTTAAAGATGCTTAATGGATGTGGGAACTACAAACTGATGAACAACAAAAGTGGGCCAAAGTTAGGGTGTTTGACGGTACTACATTGTTTTTCATTTTTAAAGCAACTTGATTGAGTGGTGGAGCAACCCAACCCCTTCTGAAGGATAAAGAAGCAAAAAAACTTCGCAGAGAATCAACTATCAAGCCACACACCAGGTTGCAGACTGCAGAGTCAAACCTAGATTTGCATACAGGCTCAGAGGCAAGACAAAAAAGAGAAGATTAAGGTCCTGTAGGTGTCTACAAGCGCTGCAGGAAAATTTTTTTTCATGACTGACTTATGACAATAGTAAAAGGCTTTGACCTTGGAAGTGAAGGCAGAAAGCTAAAAAAATATGGGGATGAGAGGACCAATTCCCCACGATAAACTGTAGGAACGGCACAGTTGAGGTGGGAGGAGAAATGTGGAAAAGTGACATCTCCATTTGTGATACTGAGTGCAATGGGTTTGGCGAAAGCTGGGGAGAGGGACAAGGGATGAACCATCGCAGTAGGCAGGGAGGCTCCAGCTTTTGGAAGAGAATCAGCATGCTTATTTCCAGGGATATATATACCAAAATGACCGTGGACCCATTGGAAGGTCAAAATGGCACTGTTGAAAAGTGAGGAGACATGAAACCAGACATTTTAGATAGGGCTTGGCCAGAGATGTAAAGGGACCTTTGAAAGTAGGGAAAGAGCCGATTAGCAGTTCGTAAAAGGACAATTGAAAGTGGCCAAGTTGTCTAGTGGTTGCTACAACAGACAAGCCCGTGCTCCAAGGGGTGGGTTTCGACTGAGATACTGGAGGCAATTGGTTAGCAGAGAAAAAAAGGCAAAGGTATTGTATTTGGATTATCTGGCATACACTGAAATGCCACCAGTCTAATGAGGGAAAGGACAGATCCATTGGCTCATACATATGCATCTCAAAGGTGGGAGAGTAATCAATTCTTGGCAAACTTAAGGTGGGATGAGCTAGGGCCACTGCAGTTAGATATGGAAAATGATACTGTAAACTTGAGTCCAAAGGGGATTGGGGGACATATAATTAATGGCTCGTGCAAGGATAGAAGGTATTTTTTCTGTGGAAAAGCAATATCACTAGGAGGGTTTCTTTAACAGGCAGATCACTGATTTTGAGGCAAAAGCACCGATGTTAAATGATTCTTGGAGGTGCAGAGCATGTTCAAAACACAAAAGTGCTTGATGTTTCAAAGTAATTTTCAACAGGAAGCTGGGTATCAATAAGAAGCAATGGATTAGGGGTGAAAAAGAGGCATCCAATAAAGACCTTGCTTGCAGCTCTGTGGAGAAGTTGTAATTGGTTGGTCAGACATATCAATCTTCTACTGTTTTTGGTGGCACACTCAACAAGTCTTTTGCTTTTTTGGATTGATTATATTCACAAGAACTTGTGACTATGGTTCATGTTCTTCAACATTCTCTGAAACGTTTACCAATGCGCATTTGGTATTCAAACCTACGTTACGATCACACCAGCCAACTAAATTTAAATCCACTATAATATATTACAGAAGACTGGCTATCTTAGTTACAGCTCCTTTTTTTGAAAAACTAATTGATAATGCAAACATTAAAAACTGCACATAACTACTGTATGTTGTAACTGATACATCACTATAGTTCCTAAGCTAACTTTCAGATTTTAATAAACGCTATGGTTAAGCGTGCTAAGATCATAATGAAGCAATAATACGTTCTGCTGTTCATAGTGGTGGTATTCCAGCATAGGAATCCACATACAAACTTGAACGACTTTGCGTCACCTCTAAACTTGATCAAAAAAGTTTAAAATTTCATTCATATCATTTTTCATTAAATGGAACCATTTGAAAGGGTCAGAGGTGAAACTTTTCAAAATGTCAAAATAATGGACTTCCTAGCGACCTGGGTTATACAACAAGTACTCAGTGACTTATAGTCTATTTGATTTACAGTCATGCACCAAGTAGTTTATTTAAAAAAATTTAGCTTTTTCTTTTTAGATTTGCTGTTGATTGTTTTAAGAATAAGTTAAAAAGAAATAAGCATAAAATCTATTCAATCAAAAATATGTGTCTCAAGTACAGAGCAGGTGAGCAACCTTGATTTTGCTATGAAGGGGCAGGGGGCTTAAACCCAAAGCTAAATGCTTTCGACTTAAAAAATGTAACCAGTGAATGTGTTACACAAATGTATGCATCTCTTACGTGTATCCTAGACAGGGTTTGGGGAACAAAGCCTCCAGCTAATACTTAAGACTATTTTTATAATTTTTACAAACGCTTTGCTATATAACCGAAAAGTTTGACGTCTTTCGTGGAAGTCGTTATGATTTCCCAGGAGTCGACCACGAAGGACGTCAAACTTTTCGGTTATGATTTCTGTGGTCACACAAGGGGAATCCTTGTAGTAGAGATAGCTTTGGCTGTCCTTACTACAAGGGTCCAGCGATTTTTTCACTTGTTTTTTAAAGTACCACAAGTGAAAAATCGTTTATTCCCGAGAAAGCCTCTGCCACTGTGCAAGCTCTTAAGGTTTGTCCAGTTTGGCCAAGAGTATTGTCCAGCTGGGGAATAACTTTGTTAGAGAAGCTGAGGGCTGCCGATCAGAGTTAAAAGCTCAAAACAGCACTGTCCAGCTCTGTGCAGCTTTGCTATATGTTGATCTTACTGATATCTGAATGAAATTTCATGTTTTAGAACTCTTTGAAGTGTAACAGAACTAAATTGCAAAGATTTTTTATGTGAAACAATTGCTTAGCACTTATACCGCGCCCTTAGTCATTAGCCCACAAAATTCTAAGACTTTTGCCCAAGGCAAGCTGAAATTGCCTTGAGCTGGTTATTTTCTGGCTTCACTTGCCCGATGGGCAAGTTGTTGAAAACTAACAGGCAAGTTGTTGAAAAAGCTAATTTCGACCCCAGCTAACCAAGTCAAATTCAAATTTATTTTTTGAAAATGTAAAAACAAATATGCTGCAACAGGCAACAACATGTCCTAAACATTGTTTAAAAGCTTGCAGATTTAGGTTAAATTTTCTAATTGACTTAGCTAAGTAAATTGAGAAAGGTTTTAGCCTTAGTCCTCCTAGTTGCACCAGGAACCCCAGTGCTAAAGTTCAGAGCAGAGGTGCAGTCAAGGACTCAAAAAAATCCATGGCCAAGGAATGACTCTCTCGAGGCCAATTTTTTTAAAAATTATGGTTGGCAAAATTTTTATTATTTTGTAAGATATTATATTTTGCTATGTTTTTGATGATAGTTTGAAAATAGTTGTTTGTGAAAATAATGAATGTTATTTTGAAGTTTTATACTTTAGCAGCAATGTTGATGACGTTCTGTAGAGGTATCGTGGTAATGAAACAATTAAGGCCGTAACTTATGAATGGAGAATAACTAAATTCTAAACAGGAAAGTGTCAATTTTAAGGCCTTAACTTGATCAGTTAGGGCCCCTGTGCAAATGTTCACTGATTATGGATCCCTACCTTTCTAGAAGTTTTTCAAACACAAATCTTTTTGTTTGGTTAAGCCACTTCTTTTCACAGAACAGAATTTTTAAAAGTGTTATCATAGTTTTTAAATATTGCATAGCTATAATATTAATTATCTTATAATTACCAGTATTGCAAAACATTGTAAATAATTTATGTTTTTAAAATGAATTGAGGTACCGCATCTGGTATTTGCAAGCTCAAGTCCTTAGAAAAAACGGGGTTTTGGGGGCAAGGGCAAAGTCTCCATTGAACAATTTTAGTGATTTTTTTTCAAAAAAAATGCAATCGTTATGACTTTTAAAGGAGATTACACAATCACACTTTTAAAGGAGATTACACAATCAGACTTTTAAAACCATTTGAAAAAAGAAAATACTGTAAAAATTTAGTTGAAAAACTTTAGTTTTCTACATTTTTCCAATCCCAACTTCAAAGAAGACCTTTGGCTTAGCGAGGCTATATATCATAAAATACCCCACAAAATTCTATAACTTTTGCAAAAGAAAACAAACTCGCTACGTTTTATAGTTTTGATGAAATTCGCAAAAAAATGGGTGAACCGCAAGTTGATTCTGATTGACTAAAGCTTGGATGACGTAAGTTTGTACCTTACCTTTTGCTCATAGTCACTAATCTCAGTTCTGAAGGCTGCAAGTTGGTAGAATATTTTAGCAAAGAATGCAATACAAGTGCTTCTGCTTAGAGCATTTAGTCTTAACTAGCAACTTGATGCCCAAACAATATAATAGACGTGTTCTTAATGGGAAAGTTTCTACAGTACGTTTGTCTTGCCTAGTAATATCCAGCTACATTGCATAGGTTAAGAATATGATATCATATGAAAATGAAACAAGTGGTTACAGTAGCTGTTAACAGAATGTATGAACAGCAACGTGATAAAAAAGAAAGGTTACTAAGACCCTATTCAGTAAACCGACTACTAGTCTGGGTATTTTGTAGAGGTTTAACCGGTATCGGTAGGTTTTAGCAGTTATGTTATTGTGTACAGTATACTGCCAGTATTCTCAACTGTGTATACAGTAATAGTATTACGCTACATTTGTACAAAACTAAATTTACTTATAACGTTTGGTAGTATCTAGAGCACCGGTTTCCCATATAAAAAACCTGCAGGACTGGTTGTTACGAATTACGATCTATTGCTTTTTTCAATAAATATGGCGTTTTGACATATTTACGACATCGCATTTGTGAGGATTAGGGCACCTGTCTGCTTAGTATTGTGATCGGGTTCGATTCACGCTGAGCGTGTCTGGCAAGTCTCGAGATCAGGTTTTATCGTGCTGCGTTCTTTTATTTTTTTCCTTCAGAACCTTGTATTAGACTTATTGCCAAGCTATTTTGCTTTGAGTGCCAAATAGCCCTAACCCAAACATGTCTAGACGTAAACTGTGAAGTACTGGTAGAGCGGTATTCAGGGTTCCCACGCATTTGTCAACAAAAAATTCCCTACTTTTTCCATACCTAAATTTGCTCAAAACAAACTAAGCTCTACTCATCTAAACTACACAAAACTGCATATTTTAACACAATCCCAAAACTAACTCAATAGAACTCAATTGTTACATGGATGAAGACGACCAAATAGCCTGTAGCAATGGACATTTCTTAATTGCTAAGAGATTGTTCTTGGTGTTTAGATTCATACAAGATGGAGGCAATGCGGCATAGTGTTAAGGCCAAGGCTCAATGGTCGTATCCAAGCAGCTGCTATCAGGCGCGCAGCCAGAAATTCGCAATAGAGGGCTTTGTTTGGGGGGTCTGGGGGTGAGCCCCCATCCGCCAAAGACTGATGAGGGTCTGGGGGCGAAGCCCCCAGCCGCCAGAGGACAGAGGGTGGAGTCTAGAGGCGGAGCCCCCAGCGCTCGAAAATTTTGCATTTTTTTGCAAAAATAAATTAAATTTATGACTATTTTGATGAAAAAATAATGCTTTTACAACGTGGCATAGAAATTGGCAGTGCAAACATGATTTAACTGGTTGCATGAATGAGCTATTTTGGGAGGTGGCTAATGGTAAAATTTTTGTTCTCTTAGTTAGATGCTGGTGAAGCATAAAATCGTATAGTTCAATTAAACTCGCATGGAGTAATCTATTTCGTCTACAGTTTATAAAGAAAAATAATTGGGGGGAAGGGCTAATAAAAATAAATTTGAGAAAAAGAATTGGTAATTAACTAATACTGAATAGCTCCCCCCTCCCCCTCATTCCTAAGTTTACAGTATATTTGTTGATAAAACCTATGTTTAGCATTTTTACACTACTGATTAAATTTGATTGCTTATTTTCGGCCATTTTTCAAAGTTTTTATTTACTTGTGAGTTTTATTTTTGACAAATTAGCCCCCTCTTGCACATATGCTTCAAAAGATGTTTCAAATCACTATTTAGTCCATTCCAGTGCATAAAACAGTCTCAGAAGTGCTAAAAACGAGGTATTTTTCTAATTCTGCATTTTGGTCGAGATGCCAATGGGAGGGCTATAGCCCTTCCGCCCGCGCTACTGGCTGCTACATCCACTTCTACAGGACTAGAATTCTCGATTTGGCAATGGTAAGCACTGGTACATTAGGATACACTAATTTCTTGCACATTGTAGGCAATCTGGTTAACTTCGTTATCAGTTGCTAAAAGTAACCAAGCAGTAGGCAATTGGTACTGCACTGGCTTAAACTGTTCAAGCTTGTGAAATATGAACTATAGCTCCTTTTTATTTGTAGGCTGGTAAACATGGGACAGACTAACCAAACTGCTGGCTAAAGCACGAGCTGACTAACCTTTAACACATAGGGTGACCAACTGACAAAGCGAGATACATACAGTAGGCCTATCTGCAGAGCCTACTGCTATTTGCATTGTTTGTGCCAAAGAATTAGGATAGCGATACGGGTATAGTTTAGTGAATATATTTCCAGTAGCTCAACTGCTGGAGTGGAACCGGTATGCTTTGCTGCAAGGGAGCTTTCTCTTACAGCAAAAAGCCATAGGCCAAAGCAGAGTGCCTAATGCAGACTAATACTGCTGTGGGCTATTAGCACATTACTAGCGATAAGGCAAGTAAATCTCTCAACTTAACTTAAAAGCCAAACATGGCCTAGGCAGACAGCCTACTGTAGGCTATCAGTGCATTATTAACGTGTAGCACGTTAATATTCCTGTACTACATTCAGATGCAGCAACTGTTGAAATCGCCTTCTTCTGTTTTCTGCTAACCTTTTGCCTGCTGTCTGCATATGCCACCGTTCCTGAAGCTTTAAAACAACACACCCAGGTGTGTTGTTACTATTTTTATGCGCTTAATAGAAGTATCAGAAAGACAAACGGGATATTTAATATTCATCCGCTCTAATCTACTAGGTGCAGTGCGCTATTTTTGCCAAATCGTTTTCCATCCTTATTCTATACTAGCACACACTTTTCCCGACTTTTTCCCGGTCGGGAAATGACTTTGCAAAATTCCCGACTTTTCCCGATCGTGGGAACCCTGGGTATTGGTAGTACACTCACTACCAGTACAAGGGTACTTCACTTGTGCTGTCGCTATCGGTATATTTTCTTGTCATATTACAGTAGGCCTACTATTTTACAGTTAAGCTATTTCAAGTTCAATGTTAGGAAAACTTTATAATACCATTGCTATAGTAATTTAGTGCCTAAAACCCAAGAAGCAGTTTATACTTTGACCAGGGAATCTTTCACATATTGAGACTAAAACAGCTGTGGTACAGAACAAAATTTATTTGCTTAGTCAACACCACAGAAAAATTAAACTAAGTGAAAAAATTTTACCATTACCAAAGTGCACAAGAAACAAAAATACAATTAGACATTTAGTAACTGGCATTACCAGTACAGTACCTGACAATAGCATAACTGCTAGAACCTACCGGTACCTGCTCAACCTGTACCTATATAGTACAACATACCCACACTAATAGTAGGCCTACTGAATAGGGTCTAAGTCATTTTCTTTTTCATCACGTTGCTGTTTAGACATTCTGTTAACAGCTACTGTAACCACTTGTTGCTTCATTATAGCCATAAGACATCATATTCTTAACCTATGCAATGTAGCTGGATATTACTAGGCTAGACAAATGTACTGTGAAAACTTTCCTGTTAAGAACACATCTATTACATTGTTTGGGCATCAAGTTGCTAGTTAAGACTAAATGCTCTAAGCAGATGCGCTTGCATTGCATTCTTTGCTAAAATATTCAACCAACTTGCAATCTTCAGACGGGAGATAAGTGACTATGAGTGAAAGGCAAGGTACAGACTTATGTCATCAGAGCATTAGCCCATTAGAATCAACTTACGGTTCACCCATTTTTTTGCGAATTTCATCAAAAGTATAAAACGTTGCGAGTTCATTTTTTTGCAAAAGTCATAGAATTTTGTGGGGTATTTTATGATATATAGCATCGCTAGGCCGGAGGTCTCTTTCAGCCAGTTTTTTCTTTAAGTTTTAGTGCATGTGATGTCTCTCTATAGTCTTGCATCTATTGCCTATCAATGAATATCAAGTATGTTTTGCCACCAAAAGACACTTTGTAAAATTTAATAAACTATATAATGGCAAAAAATAAAGGACTGTATTAAGGAGGAAGACATTGATAACATTCTTAATTTTCCCTGGAGCCCCTCCACAAAAAGCTCTCAATTGTACAAACATAAAAATAATAAATCATTACTTTTTTTTTGAAAATGCCCAAATTGTTTGCAGGAGCTTCACCTTCTCATTTTCATGATATCATATAAAAAATTGATATAAGTGCAGAGCACATTTTTCTAGGCATCCAAAAAATGAGTTAAATTTAATTTCACATTAGCTTTTTTAATAGGTAGTGTCTAGTGCACCGTCCCGGTTTCCGACATCAAATCGCTGGATCACCGGCAGCCAATCAAATTGCGCATTTCTACTTGATTCGCTTTAAATACAGCACTTTGACACATTGAATTCGAAGTCCTGATGGCGTAGTGGTTAGAACGTCTGGCTACAATGCTGAGGGTTGGGGTATCGAAACTCGCTGGACACGCTCACCAAAAATAGCGCTAGAGAGCTATAACTCTACGAATTCCTTTTTCTTTCTCTAAAATCTTATTCTTAGAGTTAGGGTTAGGGCAGCGATGCCAGCTGAGAGATAGTAAATTGAACAGCTAAATAAAACAACCGCCGCCGCCGGTGCAGCAGCGATTAGATGTTGGAAACCGGGCCGGTGCAGCAGACACTGCCTTTTTAATACTGGTAATTCTTCATCAAGGGTTTTTCTGGTTCAATAGTTTATTATTTGGGATTCCTAGTGGTGAGTTTTGACACAAAAATTGTTAAGCGGATGTGGCTTTGCTACCAGTCCACTTGACAGTGATTACAGTTTCTTATCTCAAACAAATTCTTTGCAATGTTTGCTCGCATATTTTCAGAACAAGTTGGCATTCTTACAATAAGTTTGGTTAGTTGTATCATGGATATACTACTATAACATACTTTGCATTTGATATAAGCAGTACACTATCTCTCTGGTAACTGTATTACATTACATTGTTACGCACATTATACTTTCATCTGAATCCACAACCAGATAGGCACGGTCATGTTTTAGCATTAGCATCGCAAAATGTTAGCGTCCAGACCCCAGATCTATTGTTGCATGGCCCTGGATGGTTTCTGGTTTTATTGCTTTGCTGTGTCTACCAACTGCATTGGAACTAAATAGCAGAAATAAAAAGAACGATTCTATACTGCCTTTTGCTACATTATTCTACGATTAGAGCTTTCACACCAAATCAGAAATATGGTTTACTATGACCAACCAACCACATTATACTTTTCACATACCAGTAAGGAAAGGAAACGAATTGACAGGCTCGAAGTTCAAAGTTATTTTCCTTTATTACAACCAATCAAAAAAAAACACTGCTGTCCTTCAGCCAAGAAGGACATTTTCGAGAATTTGTGCAGTGTAGGCTTTGAAGCCAATGACTTCAAAATATGTCCTCCAGACCAAGGATGTCCTCAAGGACTGCACCTCAAGTTTCTGGTTTAGAGTCAGCCTGACAATAAAGGCAGCTCATTTACTATGGTATAAATTGTTTTTATGGCAAAAACCAGAGTTGGTCTTAGGTGCTCGGTTCCATTGGAAAGTTTGCATGTTATACAAAATTTAGAATCTCACATTCACAACTCTGAACTAGCCAGAGCTACTGTATCTCAGATCAGAGATCTGCTGTGATATTACACGAAATCGATAAAAACAAACCAAAGCTGTCCATGTGCTGACACAAAATTTGCAGTGGGTGGCAAAAAGTTGCTGATACTGCACTAGATAAATCCAAGCAATTGAGCTCAGCCCTCACTTCAGTTGAGTCTACCTGCTAGTACTATATCAATGATTAGCCTATGGTACAGTACAAGGATGCATATTTATTGATTAACCCTAAGTTGAACGTAGAAGTGGAGTAAATACTATGCAGTATGTACTGGCAAACTAACAGAGGTGTAAAAAGTAGTCAGAAACAATAGTCAAGTAAAAGTGTTGTTACTGACGATCAAATGTAGTGCAAGTAGAGTAGAAAGTACTAAACCATTTAACTAGGCAAGTAAAAGTACAAAGTAAACAGGTTTTTAAACTACTTAACAGCTTAAGTAGCCAAGTAGAAAATTTTCTTTCACAAGACCCTTGCGTTTTCTGCATCCTGGTCTATGAATGTTGCTAAATACCATGTATAAATACCAGTATGTGATACCGTATCACGCTTTAAAATGAGAGCCTAAACCACTATAACTGCCCAAAAGTTAGCGATTTTTGAATGCGGACGTATATCAGTAGTTCAGTACTATATATATAAACGGCTCCATCGTTAATCCTACGAAAACTACAAGCCTCTTTGATACCTGCATCAAACAGAATTGGTTAAGTTTTTAGTAAATACAGTAGCTATTTTTACAGTAAGCTGCTGTAATAGCCTAATCCTGAATCAGATTTGGCTGTGTTCTTATTCTTAAGAGTAGGTTATTGTGGCTAATAAGCACTTTGATTTTCTCCATGGATGTTCATTTTCGGATAAAAAACTATTTCCTCAACTAAATTTAGCCCAAGCATAGAAGCTGGAAGGATAGATTACAATTAATTATTGATTCATCCAAACTACCCCAACCATTTAACTAGATGGGAGTTTGCCAGCAAACCCAGTGAACGACCAACGCATAGCTAACGCTGTGACGCTCGAAAATACTTTTTGTCTGCCATAAAATCAGCAATTATTCAAAAATATCTAATTATGGAACCTCCAGAAAAGTAGAGTCAAAATATTTGTCAGTTGGTACCCCCAAATTATGTTAAAATATTTGTCTCTTAAATATCTACTGATAACAGAAAAAACTGGCACCCTAGCTTGAGCCGTTCAAAAAATTGATTTTTTGGGGCCCCATTTTGGGGGGTCCCCGGGGGGGTGGTACCCCCAAATCATGTCAAAATATTTTTCTCGTAAGTATCTACTGATATCAAAAAAAACTGGCACCCTAGGTTAAATGGTTAAAAAACTTGCTTTTGGGGGGTCCATTTGGGGGGGTCCCCGGGGGGGTGGTACCCCCAAATTATGTCAAAATATTTGTCTCTCAAATATCTACTGATATAAAAAAAACTGGCACCCTAGGTTGAGCCGTTCAAAAATTTGATTTTTTGGGGGGGTTCCCGGGGGGGTGGTACCCCCAAACCATGTCTAAATATTTCTCTCTTAAATATCTACTGATATCAAAAAAAAATGGCACCCTAGGTTATATGGTTAAAAAAAATTGTTTTTGGGGGGGTCCATTTGGGGGGGTCCCCGGGGGGGTGGTACCCCCAAATTATGTCAAAATATTTGTCTCTCAAATATCTACTGATATCAAAAAAAACTGGCACCCTAGCTTGAGCCGTTCAAAAAATTGATTTTTTGGGGCCCCATTTTGGGGGGGTTGCCGGGGGGGTGGTACCCCCAAACCATGTCTAAATATTTCTCTCTTAAATATCTACTGATATCAAAGAAAAATGGCACCCTAGGTTATATGATTAAAAAAATTTATTTTTGGGGGGTCCATTTGGGGGGTCCCCGGGGGGGTGGTACCCCCAAATTATGTCAAAATATTTGTCTCTCAAATATCTACTGATAACAAAAAACTGGCACCCTAGCTTGAGCCGTTCAAAGAATTGATTTTTTGGGGCCCCATTTTGGGGGGGTTCCCGGGGGGGTGGTACCCCCAAACCATGTCTAAATATTTCTCTCTTAAATATCTACTGATATCAAAGAAAAATGGCACCCTAGGTTATATGATTAAAAAAATTTATTTTTGGGGGGGTCCATTTGGGGGGGTCCCCGGGGGGGTGGTACCCCCAAATTATGTCAAAATATTTGTCTCTCAAATATCTACTGATATCAAAAAAAACTGGCACCCTAGCTTGAGCCGTTCAAAAATTTGATTTTTTGGGGCCCCATTTTGGGGGGGTTCCCGGGGGAGTTGCCCCAAAAAAATTTCAGGAGACACAATTGCGTATGTACCTCAACAACTTCACACAAAAATTAGATTTCTATGTTTTGTGGTTTAGGAGAACTCGAGCGTACAAGATTTAGGAAGAAAAAAAAGGAAAAAAAAAGGAAAAAAAAGGAAAAAAAAGGAAAAAAAAGGAAAAAAAAAGGAAAAAAATAAGAAAAAAACCTCATCGCGGCCGAAAGTGGGTTGGTAGGGATGAAAGGATATCTTAAGACATATAACCATGAGAAATATTTTTTGCCGTACTTAAGCCGTTTTTGACTTAGACCGCTTTTTACGCCAAACTTTCGGGGCGGTTTTCGGGTCATAAACCCGAAGTCACGTGACCGATTGCCTCGAAATTTGGTACAAACATAAAACTCAATAATCTCAAACTGCTGTCAAAATTTCATGAAGTTAGACCAAACGGTTCTCGAGTTATAAGCAAAAGTCTGAAATCTCGCACCCATTAGTTAGAAAATGGCCGAGTAAAAACAAAGAAACACGCGACGCGAGCGTCGGTCGTTCCAATGATTAGCTAGGCCTACAAGCTATAACAATGTCTATGTCCTAAAGCCGCTTTTACCGAAAGTCCGTATTTACGCATACCCGTATAAAATACGCATATCCGTAAATACGGATATGCGTATTTACGCAGGGTAAATTATTGATATGCGGAAATACGCGTATGTGCATTTTAGCAAGCGTATCTCAAAAGCATGAAATAAATGGCTTGTTTTATTTGATTTTAAAAATGTCGCTGATAACATCTCAATCGGAAAGTCACATCATTAATTTTAGTTGACAGTCACACAAGGGCGTAAAAGGCATTCTATGTAGCTATTACAATTTATTAAACAAAAAAATGTGGCAGACGACTGATGTGATTAAGAATATATTATTATTTTCACAATTTTCCGTGATAAATTTATAAATTTTATTTTGCTTTCATCTTAAGACCGAAAAATAAAATGGTAGTATAGAATGATACTTCCATCTATCTCCAGGCCCAGATCGAATGTTTTACCAGGGATATACTTAAAAGGGATTGCCAACTACCATTGTTAATTGTTCTCGTCACGCATGAGTAATGCTCAAATTTTCGGTCAGATTTCTGATCAAAATGCATTGCTTCTTATGAAACGAGGTGCAATAGGTCGGATTAGTTTTGTTGTATTTTTACTGGTGGATAGCCTAGGACTCGAACGAACTCGAAAATGGTTTGTTACTGATATTAGGTATCTGAAAACGCGTAAAGCGGAATATTGGAGTGAGAATGATAGCATTGGCGAATAGGCAAACCTATCATCTTGCTATAGCCTAGTATAGGCTATGTATGAGGGCAGCGGAGAACGTTAAAATACTGTCGAAAAAAGGCAAGGGTCATAGTACTTTAACCCTTCCTACCCAGCTCGCTTGCAAAATCGCAAAGAGAATGAAGTCTGCTCGTAGTTCAATGCCATTCGCGCCTAAAAATCGACTAATGCGGTAGACAAATGAGAGAGCATAGCCTAACAGAGGCAGTTAGTGAGAAGTTATTGCAGTCATCTTGGTACCTGGAACCTTAAAGGGGCCCTGCATTTGAAATAGGCTATTATTTAAATAATCCGGAATATTTTTCTGAACACGTTATCGAAAGTTTCGTCCAGAAATTCCTCACCGTTCTTGAGATATCCTCTAAAATCCGCTAATACTCAGCTAATCCGTGACATCACTTGCCCGAGTTTGGCTGAGTTTGTATGGGCTGTGTAAGGTATAGAGTAGACAGTTTTGAATAAAATAGGGTATAATTCACTTAATTTAGACAAGGATAAACATTCAAAACTGTTGCCTACCTACTCCATACCTTACACAGCCCATACAAACTCAGCCAAACTCGGGCAAGTGACGTCACGGATTAGCTGAGTATTAGCGGATTTTAGAGGATATCTCAAGAACGGTGAGGAATTTCTGGACGAAACTTTCGATAACGTGTTCAGAAAAATATTCCGGATTATTTAAATAATAGCCTATTTCAAATGCAGGGCCCCTTTAAGGTTGGCTGTACACTTAATTCCAGTAAACGCTTCTGTTTGAAGGCGAAGCTCGCTGCAAAGCGGTGTTTACAGCTACCTTGAAATATCATCAACCAGGTAGCAGATGCAACAGAATCAAGACAAAAAAGTTTAGAACAAGCTAGCTTTAGAATAATTGTGGGTTGCGTTCAATTGCTTTTGACTGCGAGCTGACTAAACAAAATCACGTTTGCATTCGGGTTACTAATTTATCCCCGCGATTGCAATGCTTCCTAGTCCGCTGCTGTTGCAAGGCCGTAGCCAGAGAAGAGGGCCAAGCAGGAAAACCTTAAAGCATGTCTGGAAAAGTTTCACTTAATAGTGGTGCTGTCTAGTGACACGCCGTATTTGTAGCAAATAGCGTCTTCGATTATCATAGGATCGGAGTATATGCTACTTTGGCCTAGGACCAGCTTTTTTGATCTCTACCTCATGTTTGAAAATTGGCCCCAAATTTTTGCCTAGAAGTGCTTTTTACTTATTTTTCTTTTGTCTTCTTAAATTTGTACGAAATATGTTGAGCCCTGTTTGAATTTTTCTGAGTCCCGTGTGGCGTTTAAGAAGGGAGCGCGCTCTGATTGCGGTTTACCGGCTCGGTTGTACAACCTTGAGTGAGCAGGCGTGAGGTGTTGATTGGATGTTGTTTGTTGCTTCGATAGCGGCTGACGTCGGGGTCACCAGTTGTGGCGTGTAAGAAGGGAGCGCGCTCTGATTGCGGTTAACCGGCTCGGTTGTACAACCTTGAGTGAGCTATGATCTGAGTTATAAAGCTATCGGTTCCAATTATCTTTCATTTGTGGTTACTTCCATGCTAGTTTTCCACATCGCCACTGGATGAAGCAGGAACTGCGACACACTTCCCCCTTTCTGAAAGCAGTGGTAGGAAGGGGCCTGCTAACGTCGTCTCGAGCGCCGACCATCCAATCACGTCGGGGTCACCAGTGTGGCGTGTCAAAAGGGAGTGCGCTCCGATTGCGGTTAACCGGCTCGGTTGTACAACCTCTGAGTTGCTATGATCTGTTGATTTATAAAGCTATTGGTTCCAATTATCTTTCATTTGTGGTTACTTCCATGCTAGTTTTCCACATCGCCACTGGATGAAGCAGGAACTGCGACACCCGTTTGGACAATTAACTCGTCTCACTGCGAGCCTACGGACCATATCGTATCCATGACCAAAACTGCAATCATTTTGTAAGTTAGATTTTAGTGAATTTAAAAAATAAATGAATGAAATACCTTGTCAAATTCAGTAAGTGTTGTTTAGCTATTGTTAGTGGTAATCGGTTTATAGTTGTCTAGATATCTCTGGTATATTGCCGATAGATTCACTTCTTCAATGTTTTCTCTCTGTAAACTTAGCCTGTCAGCGGTCATAGTGAAAGTCAAACGTAGGCTAGAAAGTACAAAAAATTATTCAGAAATCAGTGCCTACTTTTATTAAATGATGATTGTACTATTTCATGTTCATGTTGAAATACAGAAAATGAAAAGCAACAAATTAAAATAGCTGCAATAATTAAATTCTAAAGATATCAGAAAGTAGGTATAATATTGTAACGTTTTGTCAAAAGGACGCGTCCCATTGCGGTCGACCGGCTCGGTTGAACAACCTATCGAGCTACTCTCCGGGTTGAGTTATTAATCCATACGTTCGGTTTCGCTTCTACTTGTGGCTACGTTGGAGCTGACGCTACAATATACTGTCCATACGAATAAGAAAAAACATGTCGTTTAAAGCATTTGATGAACGCTTTAATTAGATATCGGCTGATCGTATTTTTTTGCTACCAATTCCATGATATTGGGCATTGGCATATGTCCTGCTCTTTGGAAAAGTCCTGGCGCTGATCTTCATCTTTGCGCTTATCTCTTCAATCTTCCAGTTTTTAACTTATGTACGGTACCGGTATAGTTGGCAGCTCCATTGCGTTGTACTGTCAAGCAAATTAAATCCATAGGTGGCGGAACCGGGAAAGCCGGGGGGCCCCGGCCCCCCCACTTTTTTTTCAGGGGGGGCCCTGGGGGGGGCCTAATTTAGGTGATTTTTTTCTAAAATAACACTGCTGAAAAATGTTTTTGCAACTTAATATTATAGATGTCGAAACCAGAATACGGAGAATGCAGACTCACACTTCCTAACCGGGTGGGAAGGCATTGGACTATATGCATAGACTTTTACGACAATGACTCAAAATAATTTTTGTAGCGTAATTTCTTCTCTTGAGCTTAACACGGGATCGATTCCATTCCCAATTGTGATGCTCGTGTTAAGAGTACGATACCTTCGGTTTAAGTTTAATACCTGTGCGGCTGTCATTTTTGCAACTATACGTTGTTTACGTTATTTTGAAAGTGATTTCAAATCTCTAAAAATACCCTTCCCTCTCCACGGTTATTGTACCTCAGCCGCCATTCTTTGCATTGTTACGTAATTATTATAAGCGTCACGGACGAAATAGGAGCGAATTTGATTGGTGTGAAGCTGATGAACAATTATAGGTTAATTTGTGGTGTAAAAAATGAGTACTACGCTACATTATTTTCTCAGATAATTCATTCATTTTTTTGTTCTTGACCACCACAAAAATAGTAAATAGCGAATGGATACTTACGCAAAAAGTAACACGTTGAATCTGCAAAAGGAAGAAGCGACGCAATCTTCATATTTTGCACTCACGCGTTTCAAGTAACTTTTGGAAGAAAGCCAAAATGGAATGCCTCAAACCAGAGTAGTAAGTCGGGCCGTGCTTTTCGGGTTGGGTTCGGGCCGGGTTCGGGCTTAAAGTTGACAAAAATTTCGGGCTTGATTCGAGCCTAAGACGTACTTTTTGTCTTAGATGTACAAAAATAAAATCAAAATAATCCGGCAACATTGCTAAATTTCTCATAATTAACTTTACATTCGGGTTTTTTCGGGCATAATTTGGGCTTCAAATTAGTTTTCGGGTTCCGGCTTATATTTTCGGGTTCGTGCCGGGTTCGGGCCTAAAGTAGTCGGCCCGTTTACAACTCCGCCTCAAACGACGCTTGCTTTAAAAAGCGTGTTTAAGAGACTTTGCAATCATTATATGTTATTTGCATATGTTGCTGTTGAGCTTAGCACGTTTATATTGCTAATATAGAAATAAAATGAAAAAGATGACATCGTTTTTTAGCAAACGTTCGTTAGCAGAACAGTCAAGTTCAGAACCTCCATCTAATCAGCCGATGATAAACCAAGGGGAAGATAGCGACGAAAATTCGGATAATGGTAGTGGCCTTGCCAGCGTTTTAAAGGGGGTGAAGCATCCTGCTGGTATTATGTGGAAAAGGTAAAGAATAATCTGAAACATATCTTTATCAAATTTCACCATCTTACGACTTATCGTGTCTGAGATATTTTTTTTCAAAGCAAGAAGATCTCCCCAAAAGTGTTGCCTGTCAAAATTTCATTTTTCCAAAGATGATGCTTATTGTAATCTTTCATATTAGTTTGAACTTTGAAAGCTCCTGAATGCAAGGCTTAAGCATGAATTAGTGTTACAACAGAAATACTTTTACAATTTAAATAACATGTCCCAATTCCAAGAAAATTAGATCTTAAATGGCAACATTGTTGGGGAGATCTCCCAACTTTGAATTGAAATATCTCAGAAACGATAGATCGTAGATGGCTGAAATTCAGAGAAGAAATGTTTTAAATATTTCTTTAATTTTTGAACATAATCCTTGCTAGATGCTTCACCCCCTTTAAGTTCAAGCTATGAGAGTCGAAGCGGCACTGGTACTCCCACAATGATAAGTAAGTTTGCAAATTTAGCTAAACGGAGGGCAAAAGACTTGGTTTGGAATAGAAATATTAAACTGCCTTTTACAATTTACGGTATGCAATAGACCATAAAATGATAAGCTGAGTTTATTTTTAAGTCAAGCGACAAGCTAGTGGAATCGCAGTCGCAAAATTAACAGTGATCAAATACTGGAGATTTTGGCAAATCTTTGTTAAGCTATACGCTACTACAAAAAAATAAGTTCTCAAAGATTTAAGCAAAACTGTGGACTCGTGGAGTGCAGGAGTCGGAACTTTAAAAAATATCGGGAGTATAAAGGCCTGCAATGTAATATGTAAACAAAGGGAAAAAATTGGTCAGTATATTCTATACATTTCAAGAAAAAATTGAGGCAAGACCCTAGCTTATCAGGTATCCTCCTTTTTATCGGGCTATATGTCGAGTTTAATGTGTACATTTGCAGTGTGTTTACTAACAAATAACAAAATAGCATTTTTGCTGTGACTAAATTTGCGACCGCTTTTGGATAGGCCTAATATTATTGCTATAGTTTTTGATGATTAATTAAGGCTTGGAATAACATTTATGGGCGCACTTTTTTAAACGAACTGCGTTGTTCCGGTAATCTTTAGCGACATTTAATAATTGAAGATCATTTCTTACAGGTTACAGTATTAGTAGCCAACCTATCTAGCCTAGCGAACACTGCAATCGAGTGAATTGTTACCAACTTGCATGCAAACGTTATTTTGTTAAATCCGCTCGCAGTCAAAAGCAATCGAACGCAACCCACAATTATTCTAAAGCTAGCTTGTTCTAAACTTTTTTGTCTTGATTCTGTTGCATCTGCTACCTGGTTGATGATATTTCAAGGTAGCTGTAAACACCGCTTTGCAGCGAGCTTCGCCTTCAAACAGAAGCATTTACTGGAATTAAGTGTACAGCCAACCTTAAGGTTCCAGGTACCAAGATGACTGCAATAACTTCTCACTAACTGCCTCTGTTAGGCTATGCTCTCTCATTTGGCTACCGCATTAGCCGATTTTTAGGCGCGAATGGCACTGAACTACGCCTCTATACTTCATTCTCTTTGCAATTTTGCAAGCGAGCTGGGTAGGAAGGGTTAAAGTACTATGACCCTTGCCTTTTTTCGACAGTATTTTAACGTTCTCCGCTGCCCTCATACCATAGGTGGGCACGGTACTTTGCAAAAGTACCGCGGTACCGGTACTCGGTACTTTGCTAAAATTAGTACCGCGGTACCGGTACTTTCAAATTAAAAGTACCGCGGTAGTACCGCGGTACTTTTGCGGTACTTTTTTTTAAAAATTAAACGAAAAAATTCGACTGATTGACCTCGTTTACGGGATTGTAAATCATCACTTTTAGCAATTAGGTTCGTTTCCGCGACTAGAGCGCAATGCGTATGACCTACAGTTCGTTTTACAGAAAGTTTGCAGTAGAATAGTAAGCAGTTGCAGTTTTAGTATTACTACTATAGTGAGTACAAAGTACTAACTAGCGATGGAGTTGACTCGATAAAGTATCTAACTTATCCGGACTACGGTCATCGGGCTTAGTATTCTACAACAGTATCTTGCAGAGGCGGAGTCCTCGAGGACGTCCTTGGCCTCGAGGACATATTTTGAAGTCCTTGGCCTTGGCCTCGAAGGTCAAGTCCTTGGCCTCGAAGCCTCAAGTCCTCGAAAATTGCCCTGTCTTCGGCTCGAGGACAGCACTAATTTTTGAGCAGTTGAAATTTCGTTGTAAAACGCCAGAAACCTCGCGGAAAATTTGCGAACACCTTTTTCGTTTTCCTCACTTGGAGCATAGGCGTAGCCAAGGGGGGGGAGGGGGGCAAGGGGCCCGTGTCTCTCTCAATTGAAATTTCACCAATGACAAAAATGTGACAAAAAAGCCTATTGTTTCTTCAATTTCATTTTTTTTAGCATTTTTCGCTTACAACAGTAACTAACAACAATATGGAAGACCAGGGGCCCCGGGCTCCCCTCAATTCAATTTTTGCCAGCCAATTTAAACGTACAATCCGGAAGAAATGGAGAGTTTTTGTCGAAAAAGTTGCAATCTCAGGTCTACATCTAGCCTTTTTATGAACGTAATGCATTAATCAGGGCCGGATCTACCATAATATGGCGCAGTACCAGGTAGGGGCCCCACGCTGAAATCGCAAGACTTTTTTTGGTCTTCACCTATATTTGGCAGAAAGATGTAGCGAAAATCTCCACAGTGCAAGGGGCCCAGCGCGATATAAATCCGGCCCGGCAATAACATGGTTAGTAGACGTAATCATCTATTGTACCATTTTTCAATAACAATTCACTACTTCACCTTCAACCTCGCCGGTTTGTACGCACGAAATACTTTTAAAAAAGTTAACCATGGAAAATGCTGATTGAAGAAATCATTGAACTTCAACTGAGGAGACCTGGGCCCCCTGACGAAACTTGTACTCCTATAACTGGTTATTTTCATGACAAAACAAAAACCTCTAAGGAAAATCTTCGAGTGGATTATTATTTACTGCTAAAATGTACCACGAAACAATGCACCTTACTTCCCCCTACCTGGACCAAATCACTTACAACTAAAATCTAACTCCAAGATGCCAGATGTTAAACGTATTTTGGACTTAAGTTGCTAGTAAAAGAGGGATTAAATTAAACAATCTAATTTTTTCAATTGGATTTCAAATGTCAAAAATCTAGTGCTTTCAAATGGCTCTAAACACTTGCAAAATGTGATTCAATGGCATTAAAACAGCTTTTTTTTTCCAAAAAATCGCCCAACAACTGGGGGCTTCGCCCCCAGACCCCCGTCTGTGATACATTTGAGTTACACTAGCTTTCTCAACACGTTTCCAAAGTTAGATATTTGCGCTTTTCAGGTATTAGTTTAATCCCTCTCTCTTTGCAAAATCCTGGTTACCTGCCTACAGGCAACGATTTTAGATCTTCCACCCTACGATATCTTTGTCCAACAAAAACTTCCTGTTTGGAAAATTTTTGATCACGTCATTGCATGTGAGTTGTGATTTAGGTCTCCCCCAATCAAAAATTCTGGGTACGCCAATGAATTGGAGATCACCTAAAAAACTTTTTTGAAGACCTTTTTTTTTGGAGAACACTTGCGCTTGTGTCCTTGGTCCTTGGCCTTGAGCATTTCTGTCCTTGGCCTCGAGAGGGTCTGTCCTCGGAAAGGCTTGTCCTTGGCCTTGGCCTCGGACTTTTTTTGTGTCCTTGACCTTGGAATTGGCCTCGAGCCTTGTGTCCTCGAATCCACCTCAGTTATCTTGTCACCAGTAATAACCAAACAGCAGTCATCTCTAAAGCATCACGTGCGTAAGTTGGCACTGTAGGCTATTCTGACGATACATCAGCTACCAATTATTTCACAAGTGCCATTCACACAAAACTTAGAAACTGGGGGGTAAATTGCACTTTTGGCAAAGTGAGCTGTTTTAGTTTGTTTTTAGTTAATTCGTTGCTGCAGTTACTTTTTGGATTTCTTGTTTAAAGCTAAATGGAAGCTTACAAGTTGCCTGCCTATAAACGAACGACGCATGTTAATGGTGATTTTTAAAAAATTCTTTTGTTCCCCAGTAATAAGAACAATTTTAAAATTACAGCATTTTTTATTGCTGTTGTATAGCATATTTATTCTCTTGTCACAGCATAGCGTTAGACGCTAATTATTGGACGTTCCGGACGCTTTCATTGTGATAATTACTTCGTGCTTGGAGGAATTTGCACCTGCTTAAGAGTTTCTAGTTTTTCAATGTTCCGTGAATTTCGATTTCTTGCCACTGAATTTGCTGCTTGTTCGAAGCCACAAGCACAGACAATCATCGTAAAGCGCCCTATCCAAGGACGCGACAACGTAACCAGAGTGCGGGTTGAACACAGATTATGCAATTAGGGTTGTCGCAAAAAAAGCTTTGGCACTTTTGGGGAACTCTCAAGAAGATTCTTGGTCTCTTCTGATTATAAAAAAAAATTAGCTTTTTAGCTAAAGCCGTTAAAATATTTATTTTTTGTAAGGTTCAATTTCGGGGGTTCTAAAAGAGGTGTAATTTCATAAAAATTGATTTCTGGGGGTTTAATTTGTGGGGTTTCCACGGAGGTGGCACCCAAAAATTTTAAGAGACAAAACCGTGTTTTTAACTCGACAATTTGTACAAAAATTAGATTGCGTTGCTTTGCCCTTTAGAACTTATTAAAAGAGCGTATAATGTTCAGAAAGTAAAAAACCTCATTGCGGCCAAAGCCAAAATGGGATTGGTGCAGATGAAAGGATTTTTTGAGATAATTTTTCTGTATAAGTATTATCGGGTGAAATACTTTTGGCCGTAGTATACACCGTTTGTGAATGAGAACATCATCTTCTTTGCCAAACGTTTCAGGCATATTTAAAATCAAAAGCTAATACAAATGGAGGCTGGCAGTAACGTGCAGTAAATTTTTCTTCATGCAGGCGCGTAGCCAAAAATCTGCGATGGGGGAGGCGTTGCGGGGTCTGGGGGCGGATCCCCCAACCACGGGAGGCAATTGGAGTCTGGGGGCAAGACCTCCAGCCACCGGAGGCATAGGATGTGGGGGTCGGATACCCCAGCACTCGAAAAAAAAATTTTTTTTGGCAAAAATAACTTAATTTTAGGCCTATTTTGCTAAAAATTAATGCTATTAATACGTGGCATAGAAATTAGCAGCGCAAAAAATGATTATACCCAGTAGCGTAGCCAGGGGGGGGGGGGGGGGCGGGGGGGGGCTATAGCCTCCCCCATTGGCATGTCGACTAAAATGCAGAATGAGAAAAACACTACGTTTTTAGCACTTTTGAGACTGTTTTATGCACTGGAGTGGACTAAATAGTGATTTAAATCATCTTTTGAAACATATGTTCAGGAGGGAACGCTAATTTGTCAAAAATAAAACCAACAAATAAATGAAAACTTTGAAAAATGGTAAAAAATAAGCGATCAAATTTGATCGCAAGTATAAAAATGCTAAACATAGGTGTCATCAACAAATATACTATAAAATAAGGAATAGGGGGGGCTATTCAGTATTAGTTAATTACCAATCATTTCTTTCATATCTTTTTTCATTAGCCCCCTCCCCCAATTATTTTTCTCTATAAACTGTATACGAAATAGATTACTCCGTGTGAGTTTTATTGAAGTATTCGATTTTATAATTTAACAGCATCTAAACAAGAGAACTAACATTTTACCATTAGCCACCTCCCAAATAGCCCATTTATGCCACCAGTTTAATTTTGTTTGCACTGCCAATTTCTAAGCCACGTTTTAAAAGCATTATTTTTTAATCAAAATAGATCTAAAATTAAGTTATTTTTGCAAAAAAATGCAAAATTTTCGAGCGCTGGGGGCTCCGCCCCCAGACCCCCAAACAGCCCCCTCATTGCGAATTTCTGGCTACGCGCCTGATTATACCATACTAGTTGCATAAATGGGCTATGTAGGAGGTAGCTATCGCTACCATTTCAGTTCTCTTATTTACAAGTTGGTAAATCATAAAATTCTATTTCGGTAGGTTGGTAAACCTCTCAAGGAGTAATCTATTACGGCTATATTTTCTAGTGAAAGATACTGTACATATATAAAGGGGGGCTAATCGAAGGAAGGTCGAGAGAAGTGGTTGGTAATTAACATATACTGAATGCCCTCCCTCCCTATTTCTCCGCTAAGTAGTTTTTTTTGATGAAACCTATGTTAAGCATTTTTCAATGAGCGATCAAATTTGATTACCAATTTTCGACTATTCTTTAAAGTCTTTTTTCTGATTTACAGGTTTTATTTTTGACAAATTTGCCCTCTCGCCCTTCAATAAACGTTTCAAAATATGCTTTAAATATTTTTTTATAGTCCCCCCGCGCGCCCCCTGGCTTCGCTACTGTATTTACGCCTGATGTGATGAGTATTCATTACGTAAGTCGTCTCTTACGATTTTTTCTTAGCGGTTCTACTTTTGTTTTGCTGGTGCATGAATACTGGTAATGCATCATTTTGCCGTTGCAAGAAAACGTCAATTTTTTAGATAGGCCAGAAAACTGAAAACGCCTAGTCCCTGCGGTGGTAGTAGCGAGTAAGAACAACAGTTAAACACTAAATTAAGAAAAAAGATTCGTTGTTTATTTGGTTTAATCGCAAGCATTTTTACAACGTTTCAAGTTTTTAATTACGTTCGTAAAATCCCTACTAAAAAATAAAATAAAACTAAAGTACCGGTACCGCCAAAAAATAGCAAAGTACTGCGGTATCGGTACCGGTACCACAAAAGTACTGACGGTACCGGTACCAAGAAAGTACCGCGGTACCGGTACTTTAGTACCGCGGTACTGCCCACCTATGCCTCATACATAGCCTATACTAGGCTATTGCAAGATGATAGGTTTGCCTATTCGCCAATGCTATCATTCTCACTCCAATATTCCGCTTTACGCGTTTTCAGATACCTAATATCAGTAACAAACCATTTTCGAGTTCGTTCGAGTCCTAGGCTATCCACCAGTAAAAATACAACAAAACTAATCCGACCTACTGCACCTCGTTCCATAAGAAGCAATGCATTTTGATCAGAAATCTGACCGAAAATTTGAGCATTACTCATGCGTGACGAGAACAATTAACAATGGTAGTTGGCAATCCTTTTTAAGTATATCCCTGGTTTTACACTGGCCCTGGTTAGGTTTAAACTCCTTCACTCGCACTCTTGCGTGGTTATAGCTGCACTTACCATCCATGCCATCAACTCCCATTTCCATGCTGATGCTTTCCCAAACGTTCTGTAAGCGTTGTCCGTCCCTGTGTTTATCGCTTTTGGCATCGTAAATGAAAACATGTGGCCGGACCAATTCGACCAATGCATCGACCCGGGTTGAGATCTGATCTACTTGCCAAAACTGGTGCCTCTCTGCCCACTGATGCGATCCCTAGCCCTCTCCTCCCAATTATTGCCAAAGTCCGTTATTCCCAATACCGCAATTGGAGACGTCACATCTCTCACTACCACCTGAACTTCCAAGTCCCCGAAGTCTCTTCGGAGGAACTTCTTTCTCGCTCCATACGCTGTGAGCTCTCTCGTCTTCGCTGCCATGGTCACAGTCTTCTTTTATCTTCTTATCTTCACAGGATCAGTCGGAAGGAGAATTCTGATTGTAGTGGCTGTGGACACCCTCTGCAGGACCTCAATCATCTCCTCCTCGATTGTCCTGCTTCTGAACCCCTTCGCAAATCTATCTTTGGCTCCTCTTTTTCTATTCTCGATCTATGGTCCATACCTTGGGGTGTGGCCCGACTGTTGGGTCTCCGCGGAGTTCCTCCGCGCCCCCATCCCTCGGAAGGGGTCGGGTAGTACCACCACCACCACCACCACCCGGGTTGAGGGGGCGGCGGAAGATCTTACCGGTATAAGTTCACACACTCAATTAGTGGTAGTGATAATTATAGCATGATCGTTCATCATAACACTCATTTCCGGTGAACAAAATTGTAATTTTCGGTCTCCGTAAAGGCACTCCTTGACAAAATTTCTCTGTGAGGCCTTAGTCTCCAGCGGCTCAGAGCTCTGCCCTAAAGCCCCCGTAAGTAAACACTCTAGTTGCGTGAATTTGCTCAACAGCATTGCTCAATTTGGACAGTTTTCATACGAGAAAATTTTGCTTTGGATTTGTAGCGTCAGCTCCAAAGTAACCACAAATGGAAGTGCAATTGGGTATGTGGATTAATAACTCAACCAGGAGCGTAGCACGATCGTTGTTCAACCAAGCCGGTCGACGCATTGGGACGCGTCCTTTTGACACGTATGTTACAGATTCAAGCCCTACTTTTTCTTAGCAACCTTGTTGCGCGCCTGACGCCTGAGCACGCCACTAACCTATCGGGAGCTTCAAAGCTGTAGTGTAACATTACATGTTATAAAAACTTAGCATAAATATAAATCTTTAATCGAATTTGCAGCCTGTGGTCCTCTAGTACTTAAAGTGTATGAGCGACGCGTGTCCCCAGCGAGATTTGAGCGCTGGATGATCAGACGAAAAAGGGTTTGTCAGCACGAATAAATCCCCCAAATTCCGGCCGAATATAGTCCCAAATTGCGACGAAGACCTTTTTCTTTTTTGGTCTTTACTCGATTTCGGGGACAGAATTACATAATTTCCACTAAAGTATTTTCGCATTCCGAATGCGTTTGGTCAAAGCTGCAAAAGCGTCCCCCATGCAAAATTTTACAGTTTAAGTACTGGGTATATATATAACTGTGGTTTTAAGCTTCTGATTTTTCAAGGGTTATGCTAGGTCCAAAATTAGGCCATGGGCCAAACTTTTCTTGGCTTTGGAAGTAAACTTACTATAACAAAACCTGAAACGAGCAATAGAATATCTAATTGTACTTTTCTTGAATAATTCTCCCTAAACTTGCTTCATCCTAATTTCATACATCTTTTTAAAAAACAACCTTTTATTTTCTAAAATTCTGTAACTAATTGTGAAAAAGTTGTTGTCCCTGGTGGTATTCGATCCTCGAGACCCAAACCAGAACAGAAGTAATGTGGGTGCGCAGTAATTTAACCACTCGTCCAATCCCCTACGTCTTGCATGTGAACAATCGCATGTTTTAAATGTTTGCAACAACAAAGGATATTTACAAATGCAATAAGACCTTTCTGTTATGAATTGTGGTTGATTTGATCGTGGTTCGCTCAACAACTCGTAAAACTTGGAAATGCCTAGTTTGCGGTTTGCCGTGAGAGCAACTACCTTATCTGAAAAATCAAAGCAAAACATCGACTGAGTTGCTTCCATAGGATTCAGTTTGATTTGCTCGCAAAAACACTGTAGGCTAGCAGTAGGCTACTAGTAACCTTTCATTGCCAACAGGGGTGCCGAAACCCGGAGGGGGGATGGGGGGATATATGCCCCTCAATAATTTGGCTGTATCCCCCCCAGTAATTTGAGTACTGTATGGTGTACATCTGCATCCTCCCCAATAGTTTGACTCTGGTGTGCATCTGGGCGTAGGAGTCCACTTGAATTCGGGAAAAAAACTTTCCTTTTCTTTTTTTTGGGGGATCTTCACCTGAATTTGGGGAAAAAAGTGTTCCATTTTTGGTGAGGACCTTTTTTTGGGTCTTCACTTAATTTGCTCACCTGAACAAAATCGTGGTCGAGGTTCATCCACCCAATGTTAAAAATACGGCAAAATTGGGGTAAAATTGCAAATTATCCCCCCCAATGCTCAACAGAGATCGGCACCCCTGATTGCCGAACAGATGGGCCCACCAACTCGTTACACGCTTCGGCGTATTACAGCGAGAACAAAAGATAGGATTTGATGGATGGATAATTTTCGTGTGCTATATGTTGTTTTCATAAAAGTAGCATTCCGCTCTTTGAAGCTATAATAGCAACGATTTACTTGACAGCTTTTGTTTTGAGTGTGACGTTATGCGGAACGAAGCGAAATCGTATTACATCATTGGGAAAATACTGCGGGTAAAGTGGGTTCGTATTTTGTTGTGATACAAACTAACTTCTGACGACCCAAAATACGCATCATTTAGCGAACGCAGCTGCCTTCTCTAACTAACCTTCGCTTTGATGGTGTCGAATAATTCCAAGTTACGAAATCTGCTTTAGCCAATCACAGCTCTCTTTTTGGGAAAAGGCCACGCCCGATTATTTATTTTAGAAAAAAGTTCTTAAAACTTAATTGTCATTTATAAGTCGTGAATCTCGGAATTTTTATCATTCCAACATGTAAACTGTCAACTTTGTGTATTCGTGAGTTTCGTGCACATTGTGTAGGCTTGAAGAAATAATATTCGCAACCGATTCTTATTTGTCGAAATGAATTGCTGTTCAATCTGTTTGCCGCTTTTGCATTAAACTCTAAGGTTTTGAGTTCTTAGTGCTGTGCTAAAGAACACGACAGTTAGCTCACAAGTAAGAAGAGGTTCCTGGGTTCAACACTCACTTGAATCCAGACCCACACGCGACTTCTAGCGGAACGCTAGGAGTAACTTTCCATTCTAGACAGTTTGGAGAAGAATTGTCTAATGGGAATTAAACATTTAAAGAAAAACTTCGATTAATTAAGTACATTAGGCCTAGTTTTAGAAACTTTGTAAAAAATGGAAACAAAAGATCCCAAAAATAATTGCAAAAAAAGTCTATTAAGATTTTACACTGCCTTTTGCCACCTCATTCTCCGATTAGAGCTTTCATACAATGCCATTTAAAATAAGGTTTATAATGACTTGGCAATCACATTACATTATGTTTTAAAATAATAAAGAAATGAAACGAATCGACAGGCTAGAAGTTTAGATTATTTTTTGTTGGTAATTTTCCTTTTCGTTGAATCAAGAAATAATGCTGTCCTCGAGCCGAGGGCAGAACATTTTTGAGGACATGTAGGCTTCGAGGTATAGGCGTAGCCAGGATTTTTGACTGGGGGAGTGGGCAAACCACAAATCACATGCAATGACGTCATCAATTTTTTTCAAAAGAGGAACTTTTTGTGAGGCAAAGATATCGTACTGTAAATAGAAGATCAGAAGCCGTGGCCTCTTTTGGCACTTAAGCAGCATTTTGCTAAAGGAAGAAGGCTTAAACTTATCATTAAAAAGTGCAAATGTTTAACTTGGGATACGTGTTGTCACCAGGCCCTGCGAGAGGGGGCTCAGGAAGTACATTGTACCCGGGCCTAGGGGGGCCCGGGCTCAAGGGGACCGAAAGAGTTCAGGTTTCCGCGTTAAGTTTTGGTATCGCACCTTAACACCATAATCAAACTTGCCTACAGCAAAAACATCAGTCAGCCTATTCAGTACTGGTAATTGGTTGCTATTTTTGCTACACAGCCTTTAGGGCATCCAATAGTGGCCGATTTGATTAAAAAATAAGGAAAATGTATCAAAAGCCGTATACTTGCACCGAAATTAACGTTTTGTTACATTTCTCTGACTTGAGAACCTTAATTCTACGGTATAACAAAAACAATGTACGAGGGCCAATATTTCCAGAGATTCAAAAGCATTTCAGCCTCAGAAAATGGAGTCAAAGTTGACATACTATACTACTATCATTAAGTAACTCACTCTATCTGTATTAGTTTAATAGGTATTTGGGATTGTGAAGTCGATGATTGCAGATGACTTCTTAAAACTTTTATCACTAAAATATTTGGATTTGCAGGATTGAAATCATTATATTGTATAATATTGTGTCAATGTCATCTTCCCCACTTCACATACTTTCTTTCATGTATATCACGTTTTCTGCTTGTCAATTTAAGCAAGTTTGGTGCTGGGAAGTTGATCAAATGCTGTATTTTACCCTCGAGAAACACAAAAAGTGCTGAAGCTTCCTGGGCTCTGCCCCGGACCCCGCTGGGGAAGCTCACAACGCTCCCCCAAACCCCCTAGCTGGATTTAAGCCAATTTTATGTCTAGTAGTGTTTTTCATAGGTTCTAACTGTATGTGAATATTGTTATCCCCCTCACTTTTAGATGAAGATCTACACCCATCGGACAAAAAATAATTTAACAGCATGGGCCCCAATAAAGCTTGGGGGGTCCAATAAGATTTGGGGGCCTGGTATTGATTTTCGTACCCCCTGGAAAATTTTCTCTGTGAAGCCCTGGTTGTCACTTGAGTAAACTTGTCACTTGAGTAAACTAGTGTAAGTCAAACACACCACAGATGGGGGTCTGGGGGCAAAGCTCCTAGCCGCTGGGCAATTTTTCGTAGTTTCTTGAAAGAAAAGCTATTTTGATGCCATTGGATCACATTTTGCATGTGTTTCAGAGTCATTTGAAAGAACTAGATTTTTAACATTTGAAAGCGCATTGGAAAAAATTAAATTATTCAATTCTTTTTTTACTTGCAATTTAAGTCCAAGACAAGTTTAAAATCTTGCATTTTGGTATTAAATTTTATGAGCGATTTGGCGTAGATTGGAGGTTGTATGATACACTGCCTCCTGCAATATTTTAGCTGTAAATAATAATCCACTCGAAGATTCTCCTTAAAAATTTTTGTTTTGTCATGAAATGAACAAGTTATAGGAGTACATGTACGGTAATGTGGTCCTTATTTCAAAATTTTGGAAAACAATACGGAAACCGGGTTAATTTTGTTCTGTTTCAATAAAAAAACTGTATATGCAAAAGTATTTCGTAGAAAAATTAAAGTTTACAGGTTGCACACGAACAGCGAAAATTTGAGATTATTTATATGCTAATGTATATGCAATTATACATCACGAGACGAGCACTGCATTATCAGAAAGGTTCTAACTGATGTAATCTTTGTCTAGAAAAAAATTGCGATATTACAAGGAAATCCAGTTAACACTCTCAACCAAAGAACCGAAATTGTATCAAAATGTCGACACAAAGCCAATTAAACCAAGAAATTATCAACCTAATTAAACCACATTTAATGCGTATCGGTTGACCACTGTGACGTAAAACGCCACTTTGCATTTAGGACAAAGTTTAAAATTTTAACAGTGTTTTTCACAAAGTTTGACAGACGCGCAGCAGCGCATCAGCGCATCAGCGCATCAGCAGTGTTTGGTTAAGATGTTCAGCCTCCACAGTCAATGCTTGCAGTGTTTTGTACCAGCCGCGGCTCCGCACCATTGACCCTGGTGGCGGGCCTCTGGCTGGTGCGTGCCACTTTGTTAACCCTAATGGGATAGCTTGGGCTCTTTCGGTACGAGGAGGGGTAGACGTGGGTGTTGTATTGAGGCCTTTTACGGTTTTTGTTTAGTTTCCACCCCACCTGACAAACCCATAATGGGGAAACAGCTTATAGAATGGTTTTAAAATTTCTAATTTTTAACTGAACTTCCTGTACCGTTAACTGGGACCCATGTCCATTGAGCACTTTAGAAACTGGCAAGACAGTGTACAAGTCAATTATACATCATGGACTTTTTATATGTCTTTTGTAGTTGAAAGTTGTTTGCCTCAATAAGTTTAACTAGAATCACTTAAGTTGCCAAGGATTAATTTTTGGATAAATTTCAAACCTCATACACTACAAAACAATATTGTGTTAATCAGATTCTTGGACAGGCGCGTCGCCAGCGGGGGGGCAGGGAGGGCATTGCCCCCCCGATTTATTTCTTACTCCCCACGGTGTTTTTTTGGGAGGAAAAAGTAGCTGTTTTTGGCCGGAAAAAAACGTTAAAATTTGTGATTTCAGCCAGAAAAAGCCTTCGGATTTGGGCGAAGACCTTTTTTTTTTGGAAATCACCTGCTTTTGGCCGGAAAAAACGTTAAATTTTGTGATTTCGGCCACAAAAAGCCTTCGGATTTCGGTGAGACCTTTGCCCCCCTGATTTTAATTTTGCCCCCCCGATCTCGCGAAGCTGGCGACGCTCCTGTTCTTGGATAGTTATTAAACTTGTTAAAATACTTAGCGAATCTTTAAAGCTACGACAAGTAACAACAAAGATGATCTGAAAGATTTCTTTGATGTGAACAGTACAAATGCTCTGATCCATAGACCCTCATGACAAAGGTATCAAAATTTTTTCTGGCTCAAAAGGGAATCTTAAAGAATAGAATCAATGGGAACAGTGGATATAAGAGTGGCAACTGGAAAGTCCAAACTAATAAACCGAGCAAGAGTTTGAAAAATCATCTTCAGAAATTAAAAAAATAATAGCTCGTACTATTCTGAATCTACTCAATTTTTTCAAAGGTTCGATTAATATCTTGAACCACGTTCAGTCTTATTCAAATTCATTCTGACAAGTCGATTACCTTCCTAAACCGATCAGTGGTGGAGTGGATAGAGCGTCTGCTACTGAAGCGGTAGACTCGGGTTCGATTCCCGGTCGGGTCTAACCAAAGACTATAAAAATTGGTATTCACTGCTTCCCTGCGTGACGTTCAGCATTAAAAGGGACAGTGTGAAGCCTCCGCCGTGTGTGGTAGACAGGTGGGCAGGTGGCAGCTTGACTCGAAGACCAAAAGGTCCCTTCGCTGTCTCCTGACCAAGGCAACTTGGTGAATAAAATGTAATTACAATTACAATTATCATCACCTCTGGCATCTGCATAAAACATCTGCTCAAGATTGCCCGAATTTCAAGTGAGACGAGTTAGTCTCAAGCAAATGGCATCGTTTGAGCATTTGAAGAATGGGGATAGGCTGAAAAAGCTTTTGCTACAGGGTAATATGTTTTTTGACATGAATGTCTCTAACACTAAAAGTAAGAATCTGGTGCTTGCATCTCCCTTAAAGCAAAACTGAACAAAATCAAAAATCGGTTATGGGCGCCGAAACGGATTGTGGTGCACCTAACTTACGCTCTCTATAATCAGTTTACCATTTGCCCGAACTGCATGGTAAACTGATTATGGTGAGCATAGACCAAACCATCATTTCTTTTATCTGTATTAAACTTACCAAAATGAAGAAAAAATCTTGGACTTTCAAAAAACGTGGCAAAATCACATCGACAAGAGAATTAGGGCAACCGTAAGGAAAAAAATTCTCCGGTCGCCTTTGGTACACGTCCAAGAAATTTGTGGCCTAAAGTTTTTGAACCAGAGGTGCATGATGACATGAAGTGACGAATGGTTGTTGCTCTCTAAGAAGATGAAAATTTTACCGAGCGTGCCGTTAATAAACAAGAATTGGAAAAAGTGGTTTGCTGATTAAACCGATGAATTGGGTTTTTCCAAAAAATGAAAATAGATCAAAAATTTCTATCCATTGAATCTGATTCTTGGAGTGAATTATCAGGCTCATTGATGGCAGACAGACAGTTGCTTTCAAAGAACCCAAGTCCCGCACAGTGGCGCCGGGGATCAAAAGTGGGCCCGGGGTGAGCTCAAATATGACGGAATTCCGGTTTTGTGAAGTCCAAAATAGACGGAGAAAATGCTGTAGTTTTGTCCGAAAAATGATGAGATCTCCAAAAAAAAGGTCTTCATCCGAAATCAAACGGTTTTTCCGGTCGAAATTAGGTGATCTCCAAAAAAAGGTCTTCACCGAAATTCTGACGGTTTTTCCGGTCGAAATTAGGTGATCTTCAAAAAAAAAAGGTCTTCAGGCTCCACCTGCTGATTTCTCAGTGTCATTTCGATGGGCCCCCTCTCGAGCTCATGGGCCCTCTGCTACGCCCGCTGAAGCCAACGGCCTTCCTGAAACCTATGGGCCCCGGGGTCATTGTCCCCCATTTCGGCGGCCCTGGTCCCGCATGCAGCTGCGGAGCGTTGTGTGGCATTGGCACTTATGTAGGAATACGTCTGGCTAATTGAAAGATGTGATGAAGATCAGCTTCAGTTCCACATGCATTTTGCCTCAATGCAAACCACAGGCATGGTTTTTGCTAAGTGAGAATAAAGACAGTGCATTACCTATTTGGCAACATACAACAAGTTGGGTTACACCCATATTATTACTGCTTTTGAACAGCTAACACTCTGCAAACAGCGAAGTCTTATCTTTGCAAAATTGGGTATTTATGAAAAACTATACTGTCTCTGTGCAACCTCTAAATGTTTTTCTATCTCGGAAATTTTTCACACACGATGGTTTTAGCCTGAAAGGAACACATTTGCTTCAGTTCCCATGAAAATTTTTATTGTTTAATTTTTGCTAAGTATTTAAGGACCACCTTAATGGTCGGCCACCTCAAGTCAACTTCCGTAATTTGTTCAATGAGCATTAAGTATTTTCCCCAACTTTTTTTTTTTGAAAAGTATTTTTTTCGCGTAAAAACTGGCGAGGTGGAAGTGAATTGCTATTGAAAAATGGCACAATAGATGGTTACACATACTAGCCATGTTATTACCGGGCCTGATTTACGTTGCGCGGGGTCCCTGGTACTTCGGGGATTATCGCAACATCTTCCTGCAAAATATAGTTGACAACCACAAAATTGTCTTACCTTGTAAGCGCGGGCCCCTGGCATGGTGCAAAATCACAAATCCGGCCTTGGTGATTGCATTAAGTTCATACAAAGGTTAGATGAGGGCCTGAGGTTGCAACTTTCAAGACAAACACCTGTAATTTATCAGCCGGGTTATATGCTTAAACTGGTTGGCAAAAAATTGAATTGAGGGGGCTCAGGCATAGGCGTAGCCAGGATTTTTGATTGGGGGGGCCCAAACCACAATTCACCTTCAATGACGTCATCAAAAATTTTCAAAAGAGGAAGTTTTGGTGGGGCAAAGTTATCGTATAGAATAGAAGATTTAATGCCGTAGCCTGTTGGCACTTAACCAAAAATTTGGAAAAAGTATAGGGCGAAAAGTAATAGTGGGAAAGTGCAAATGTCCAACTTTAGGAAACGTGTTGAGTTACCTAGTGTACTCAAACGTATCACAAACGGGGGCTGGGCGATTTTTCTAAATTTTTGGGAAAAAAAGCTATTTTAATCCCATTGCATCACATTTTGTACGTGTTTAGAGCCATTTTAAAGAACTAGATTTTTAACATTTGAAAGCCAATCGAAAAAATTTAATTGTTCAATCCTCCTTTTACTTGCAATTAAATCCCAAAAAACGTTTAAAATCTTGCATTATGGTGTAAAATTTTAATTGCAAGTGATTTGGTCCATGTAGTGTAAGTAAGGCACATTGCCTCCTGCAATATTTTAGCAGCAAATAATAATAATTCATTCCAAGGTTTTCTTTAAAGATTTTTGCTTTGTCATGAAGTTAACCAGTTATAGGAGTATACGTACGGCCAGGTGGCCTAGGTCCCCTCAATTGAAATTCAATAAATTGTTCAGTGAGCATTTTCCCTAGCTATTTTTAAAAAGTATTTTGTGCGTAAAAGCTGGCGAGGTGAAGGTGAATCGTTATTGAAAAATGTTACAGTAGATGGTTACGCTTACAAAACATGATATTCCCGGAGCGGATTTTTATTGCGCGTGGCCCTTGGCACTCAATGGATTTTTGCAACATCTTCCTGCCAAATATAAGCGAAGACCGAAAATAGTCCTACTATCTGAGCGCAGGACCCTGGCAGTTGAGCCAAATGCCAAATACGGCGCTGGTTATTGCATTACGTTCACAAAAAGTTTAGATGAGGGCGTGAGGTAGCAACTTTTAGGACAAAAACCCTTGATTTCACCCTAGTTGTACGTTTAAATTGTTTGGAAAAAACTGAATTAAGGGGATGCGCCGGGCTCCCTTGCCGTCAATATTATTTATTGTTAATTACTATTGTACGCGTGTACTGTTGTACGCTAAGATGCTAAAAGAAATTGAAAATGAAGAAACAAGGCTTTTTTGTCAAATTTTTGTCATTGGTGGCATTTTGATTGAGGGGGCCCGGGTCCCATGGGCCACCTCCCGGACTACGCCTATGATTTTGAAATAAGATCGCGCGTTTCAGTTCTATAAAAAAAAACATTTAAAGCAAAATTGAAATAACTTTTTTCTGAAACGTGGAGGACTCGAGTCAAGTCATTTGACAGCTTTCTGAAACCTTCAAGAATTGCATGATGTTATTATGACGAGGAGACGAGGTCGTCATTATTGTTACTTACTTATGTACGCGTAAATCCTAAATTAAAGAAACTGCAATTCCGGACAAGCACAACATACTGGCTATGCTCTCATTATATTTATCATCGGTAGCATTTCAATTGGGGGGTTTGCATTAACGCCTGTGTTATAGCGTTAAGTTCATAATAACGTTATACGAGGGTCTGGGGTTGCAACTTTTAGGACAAAACTCTTAGATTTCTCACACGTTTTGCATATAAATTGTAAAAAATTTAAATTAAGTAGCCCCTAGCCCAAGACCCTTGGTCCAAAGGGACCCGGGGTCCCCTGGTTGTCGGTTAGGGGTCCTGGAGCCTCCTGGTTATTGGTTAGGGGCCCTTGGCTCCCCTGGTTGTTAGTTAGGGCCCCCGGAGCCCCCTGGTTTGTCAGTTAGAGGCCCCGGAGTCTCCTGGTTGTCGGTTAGAGGCCCCGGGGCCCCCTGATTGTTAGTTATGGCCCTGGGGGGCCCCTGGTAGTCGGTTCGGGGTTCCGTGGTCCTCTGGTTGTAAATTAGGGGCCCTGGGGTTTCCTGGTTGTCAGTTAGAGTTTCTGGAGCCCGATGGTTGTCGGTTAAGAGCCCTGGGGCCCCCTGGTCGTTAGTTAGGGCCCCGGAGCTTTCTGGTAGTCGGTTAGGTGCTCCAGGGCCCCCTGGTTGTTAATTAGGGGCCCTGGGGTCCTTTGGTTGTCAGTTAGGGGCCCTTTGCCTCCTGGTTGTCGGCTAGGGGCGCCGGGGCCTCTTGGTTGTTAGTTATGGCTCTGGAGCCCCTGGTCGTCAGTTAGAGGGCCTGGGGGCCTCTTGTTCATCAGTAAGGGGCCCCGGGGCCCCTGGTTTTCGGTTTAGGGCTCTGGATCCCCTGGTAGTTAGCTGGGGGCCACTGGTTGTTAGTTATGGGCTCCCTCGTCGTCATTAGTATTATTTTTAATTACTGAAAAAACTGCAACTAAACATCGCTAGGCTATGTTGTCATAATTTTTTTGTCATTGGTGGGATTTTAATTGGAGGGGGGGGCAAGCCCCCTGGCTCCCCCCTGGCTACGCATATGGGCTCAGGCCCCCTGGTTATCAATATTTTTGTTAATTGCTGTTGTACGTGTGTACTGTTGTACGCGGAGATGGGAAAAGAAACTGAAACTGAAGAAACAAGTCTTATGTTTCACATTTTGATTATTGTTGGCATTTCGATTGGGAGGCACCAAGGGCCCCCTAGACCACCTCTGGCTACGCCTAGAAGCAAAATCATTACAGAAACATATTAAACAAGGATTTCAAGTTATAAATAACAAATAGCAAACAAATAACGAATTTGATACATGTTTGATAATTTAATTTCTGTTCGACTATACTGTACATAAAAAAAAGAAAACCAAAAGAAGTTTCAATCAAAAAAAGTGTCTATCAAAGAAACTTGGTAGGCTGAGCCTAGCTCAAACGGCAGCAATGAATACATACAGTGTGTAGGTTTTGACCAGTTGAGTCACAAACCGTACAATTGTACAACCAAGTCAGTCACAAGTCGTACAATTGTACGCCTCCCCTAATTCGCATATTTACAAAAGAAAATTAAAAATTGAATATTTTTTGAGTTTAGTCGCTTATAAGGACCTATACAACGAAAAATAAAATTTTTACATAAAGAACTACTATATCGTGTCCAAAGGGGATACAAAAAACTAAGCGAAGTTTAACCGCGGCCTTGAATCAGACTTTGCCTTACTATGTAGAATACCTAATGCAGGTTCCAAATTGTGTAGTGTAAGCACTTCAAGTTGGTTTAAAAAGGGTTGGTGCCTTTGTGACGGAACTTCCTTTTATATGCCACCGCTTAGTATTGCAAAGTGAAATACAAAGTGTAGATTAAAGCAACAAAACAGCTAATCTAAAAAAATCATTTTTCGTTCGAAAAACGAAACTCGAGTTTTGTGCTGACGTAGCAGTATCAATGAAGTATTGTGCAAAAATTAACTTTATTCACATAAAACAATGACCGAAAGTGTGCGAGCGCAAGTGCAATCGTCCGAAATTAGTTTTTTACGAAGCAAAGTAGTTGTATACGTTTTTTGACAAGATGCGATTCCAAAATCCTTGGTTATCAAGTCGCAATTTTGCTAAAGAGAAAAATCTCAGCTTAGATAGTGTAGCCATATTAGCTGAGTGTCTCAGGAACAGGGGTGCCGAAACCCGGGGGATGACGGATATATCCCCCAATAATTTGACTGCATCCACCCCAATAATTTGACTATAGTCTGCATCTGAGCGCTGGATGATGTTTGGACCTTTTTTTGGTCTTCACGTGATTTCGGGGACAAAAACTCTTTAATTTACGGTGAAGACCTTTTTTTTTATTGGTATTCACTTAAATTCCGGGAGAGCAACAGTTCAATTTGGGATGATCTTTTTTTTTTTGGTCTTCACTTAAATTCGGGAACAAAAACTCTACAATTTTTGATGAAGACCTTTTTTTTTGTTCTTCACTTAATTTGCTTACGTGAAAAAATCGTGGTCGAGCTTCATCCCCCCCAATGTTGAAAATAGGGCAAAATTGGGGTAAAATTGCAAATAATCCCCCCAATGCTCAACATAAATCGGCACCACCGTTTAGGAAAGGTTTATGTCACAAAATAAATGGGAAAAGACCTGATGGACAGCTCCTTAGGAGATGTATTACATTGAAGATTTACATTACATTACTAATCATTACATTGAGGATTTTGCATGAAATTGCTTGGAAGTTCGCATGTGCGAAATGAAGGAAGTTTTGAAAGACCACGAAATGTGGCGGCTTAATCTCGAGCTGCTGCCCCAGCAATCCTCACGGAAAAACGGGTAACAAAGAGAGAAAAAGAGACAGAAACGCAAAACATACTGTAATTGTTTTGCAAATGCTGTTAGTAAAAAGATTAGTTGAAAGTGAAAAATGCTGCTGTGCTGTGTGTCATTCACTAAATTGCAACATTAGCGAAAATTCTGGCTGAACAACGGTAAGCGAATAAACAGAGCACACCGGTTTAAGTTTCGATCAGTCGTCACAGTTTTATTGAGTGCTGCTAGCTAGTAGCTTTCACTGTTTTAAAAATGAAGTTTATATGATGCCATCGAATGACGCCACCAGTCGTCATTATAGGCCTATGCCTAATAAAAAAAGGATATTTTGAATTCAAGTAAGGTACAGAAGTTTAAGCTAATAATTTTATTCACAGTCAAATTTTTAAACCCTTAACAGATTGTTTCACCCTTGCGGGATCATCAGAAGAGAATTTCTAAACAACATAGATGTGAAAAGCAAATTGATTTGTTACACTTGAAATACAGATATTGTAACTAATCAATTTAGTTCTCTTCTGATGATTCCGTAAGTGTGGAACAGACTGTAAAGGGTTTCTAAATTTGATTGGAAATAAGTACTTCATCTTTCAAGGAACCCTGATCAGTGCGTATTACAAGTGAATGGAGCGACACTGAAGCAGGTAGAGAAGTTCAAGTATCTTGGGGTTGCATTTACGAGTGACGGAAGGCAAGACGAAGAACTCGATACCCGAATAGGCAAGGCTAGTGCAGTAATGCGAGCTTTGCACTACTCGGTTGTCATGAAACGAGAATTGTCGAAAAAGCCAAAGCTCTCAGTTTTCAAAGCGGTCTTTGTCCCCATTCTCACTTATGGTCATGAATCTTGGGTAATGACCGAAAGAATGCGATCACAAGCGCAAGCGTCCGAAATGAGGTTTTTACGAAGAATCGAAGGAGTTACACTATTTAACAAGGTGCGTAGCTCTGAGATTCGAAAATCGCTTAACATCGAGCCATTACTTTTCCAAATTGAAAGATCTCAGCTTAGATGGTTTGGCCATGTAAGCAGAATGTCTCAGGAAAGACTCCCCAAACAAGCCTTACTTGCCAAAGCAAATGGGAGAAGACCAGTTAGACGACCTAGAACTAGATGGACCGATTACATTGAGGATCTTGGATGGAATCGCTTGGGACTTGGCCCAAGCGAAATGACGGAGGTGATGGAAGACCGTGAGGTGTGGCGGCTTAATCTAGAGCAACTGCCCCCGCAACCTTCACGGAAAAGCGGGCAATGAAGAAAGAAGAAAAGAAGAAGAATAAAATTATAACTTGCTCTGATCTCTGATCATTGAGGTCTCTTCAGTTGGAGATACCTAAAAGAAGAGTTGAAGTTTAAGTTTATTAATTTTATAGTTAATTTGTGTTGATTTGAAGAACCGGCCAGTTGGTCGAGAGATAACACGTTTGTCTATGGAGCGGGAGATCTGAGGTTTAAATCTCGGTCCGGTCAAATTGGACACAGCTTCGCGGACGGCTCACCACCGCTGCGACTTTTCTTCAAAATAAGCTGAGTTTCCCGGGCGCAATGACGCGGAGATGGGCGCCGAAATCTCGTTACACGTTTCGGAGTAATGCAGTGAGTGCAATAAAAGATTTGACCAGATTTAAACAAGTGAGAACTAATTTCACAGTTATACTGTCTGAATACTGCTAGTGATTTTCTTTGAAGGAGACAAGGATCATAGGCGAAGCCAGGGTTTTTGATTGGGGGGGCCAAACCACAAATCACATGCAATGACTTCATCATAAATCATCAAAAGAGGAACTTTTTGTGGGGTAAAGATATCGTAGAAAGGAAGATCAGAAGCCGTGACCTGGTTTGGCACTTAAGCAGGATTTTGCTGAAGGAAGAAGGCTTTAACCAATAGTTACTGCAAAAAGTGTGAAAGTCTAACTCGGGAGACGTATTGAGTAAACTAGCGTAACTCAAACGCACAGCCGCGGAAGGCTATAAGGGGGCCTGGAGGCGAAGCCCCCGGCCGCTGGGCGATTTTTTGTAATTTTTTGGAAAAAAAAGTTATTTTAATGCCATTTCGAACCTGTTCAAAGCCATTTGAAAGAAATAGATTTTTAACACTTGAAAACCAATAAAAAAAATTGGATTGTTCAGTCCTTCTTTTACTTTCAATTTAAGTCCAAAACACGCTCAAAATCTTACATTTTAGTGATAAATTTTGCGAGTGATTTGGCCCACGAAGAAGGAAGTAACGTGGAATCGTGCATTGCCTCGTGCAATATTGTAGCAGTAAATAATAATCCACTCGAACATTTTCTTTAGAGATGTTTGTTTTGTCATAAAATTAACCAATTATAGGAGTACATGTTCGGCCAGGAGCCCAGGCCCCCTCAATTCGAATTTAATAATTTGTTCAATGAGCATTTCCCCTAGCTAATTTTTTTTCAAAAGTATTTTGTCACGCAAAAACTGGCGAGGTGGGGTGAGCATTGAAAAACGGTACAATACAGCAGATAGTTACTCCTGCTAACCATGTTATTCCTGGGCGGAATTTACATTGCCCGGGGCCCCTGGTACTTGGGGATTATCGCAGCATCTACCGCCCTAATATAGGTTAAGACCAAAAAAGCCTCATCATCTGAGCGCTGGGCCTCTGACACGGTGCCATATGATCGTAAATCCGGCCCTAGTTATCGCAGTTTGTTAATAAAAAGGTTAGATGAGGGCATGAGGCAGCAACTTTTGTCGGCAGCGTGGCCAAGAGGGTAAAGGCGTCATTTTTACGACGACTCTGATCGCATGATCATGGGTTCAACCCGCACCTTGGTCACGTTGTTGCATCCTTGGATAAGACGCTTTACGATGATTATCTCTGCTTGGTGGCTTCGAACAAGCAGCAAATTTACATGGGAATAAGCCAAACGTCAACCGGAAAGCTTGGAAAATGGTCAACTCCTAAGCGGGTGCGAATTCGTCCAAAGCATAACGCATCGTCGCTTTCTCTAGTGATAGGAGGATACAGATGCATCAATCAATCAATCAATTTTTTAAGATAAAATCCTTAATTTCACCTGGCTTATGCATTTAGATTGGTTGGCAAAAATTGAACTGAGGGGGCCTGGGCTCCCTGGTTGTCATTATTGTTGTTAATTGTTGTTGTGCACGTGTACTGTTGTACGCGAAGATGCTACCAGGAGCTGAAGATACAAAGTTTTTTTTGTCACATTTTATCATTAGTAGCATTTCGATTGGGGGGGGGGCGAGTCCCATAGGCCCCCCCTGGCTACGCGTATGACATGGATAGTTAATTGTGATGCTATTAACCCTTTTAGGTACCGCGAGACATATTTTAACCCACCAATTTTTTGGGCGAATGTGCTTACGGGACACTTTGCAACCCACTTACAAAAAGTCTTCTGCTTAAACGCTCAGCCGCACAGGAAACATCCCATTTCGCTAGGCATGTAGTAATAACATTGACGTATTGTTTTAACCTGCTGTGAAGTTTCAAACTGTTAGGATTTCTCACAAATCAAAGTTTAACCTAGACTTTGAGTGAAATTGGCTTTCAAAAATTGAGCAATATTTCGAAATTCGACAATCAGTCAATTATTCAAAAAATTGCTTCTGTTTCTTTTCAATAGAGAGCTACATTTCTAACAGATCACATCGCTACCTCTGAAGATCAAAAAACACTAAAATGTGGTTAGTAGAAGCGAATTTGTCGGTGGTTAAAAAATGTCCCACCGTACAGTTAGAGCAATTCGAGCACACGTAACGCATGTATTAGCAGCAGCCAACATCAAATTGAGTAAGGGTCTTTCCAACTACAGTATCATACCATGATACATAAAAGAGGGGGTGGTGGGAGAACAAAGCGTTACATCCCATGTAAAACATGGGCTATGACGTCACAATGACATCATTTGATAGGATTAAATTCGGCAAAAGCGTCTTTATGGTAATTGAACAGCCTCTATTTTGAATTTTATCACAAATGTTAGATCATGAGTGGCTAGGCTTATATTTAACAAGTTGAAAGAAAAGATTAAAAATTTACGACAAAAAATAGAATATTTACAAGAAAACAAGTTCTTAGGAGCCGTTGAAAGAGGAAATTTTAGAAGAGCGGAGTTGAACACCTATAGATTTCAGTTGGCTTTCATTTTAGCACTTCGTTCCTTATATTCTGCAAAGTCAGTTGTAGTAATCTGCAAAATATGAAAGCTAAACTTGTAATTATTTCGCTCAGAAAATAATACGATCAATTAAAATGAAACTTTTGCCTAAATTACGTGATTTAGTTGTTGGAAAAGACAAACGAACAAGTTTAGTCAATATTGAGAGTGAAACATCGTAGTCTGATAGTTCATTTTTGGATTCGAAATCAGATGCATCATATTACCTAAGTGACGGAGAAGGCTCAAGGGTATTGCAAACTTTTCGATTTTTTAAACTTCGTGTTCTGATTCATATTCGTCAAGTGGTGAGGTACCTGTCGCCAATCTTGTTGCTTCAAATCAAAAGCCATCAAGCACTGACAACATGATTTGGAGCAAATTCGACCTTCCTAATCGGCCGCATTCGTTACTGGCACCGTATGTGGTCCAACTAACATTGTTACTCATACTGATTGTTCGTGTGACAAATTTTGTCGATTCTGCGTGGTGGGACATATTTTGAACAATTTTTTGACGTCATCGTTTCCATAAAAATAGTGGAAAAACACAACATTTTTCAACATAAATGCGTTTTTCAGGTTTATAGATCCTATTATTCATGCTTGTTTTAAAATTTTAGATTTAAATTTTTATACATTTTGAGCATTTTTTCCCGAGTTTTGCCGTACCTGAAAGAGTTAAAATGCGAAAGTCGCATTTACTTAACGCAAAAGCTATGCTAGTGTGGTAACATAGACCTTTGAAGTGACCAAGTAAAGAGGTCTTCGAGTCAAAACTGCCGCTTGCAGGCGGTAATAATGGTAAAATTTCTTTGAATATTTTTTGATAAAAAAAAAAAGAACTACAAGATAATAAAATGTATTAGTTGTATCCATTAGCGAACAAAAATTGTGACGGAGTTTGAAATTGTGCCTTATTGAAGTGCAAACTGGTCAAAAATCTATAAATTAAAAAAATTGTCCAAAAGCCGTGGTTATGTTTATCTATGTAAAAATTGCTTTGTATACACTTTTACATTTGTAATAACTTAATATACAGGACAATGGGGAGGTTGAATTTAAATGATTTAAAAAAGTGCACCATACCAAGGTCTAGTCTAGAGGGTATACTGTAATAGCCCATCAGAAATTGTACAAGTCACAATTTCACAATTCATAACCTAAAAATTTTGGAGTTTTAAATTTTTAATGTTTTTAGATATTGTGACGTGTACTATTTTATGATAGTGTTTATAAAATGATAGTTTTGCACCTGCTATTTGGTGGATTGTTGAGTTCTGGCGGAGAAGAATGGGGTAAATACTGAAACGCAAAAAGTCGTTGCAGAAGTTTTAAAACTGCTGAATAAGATTTTTAGCTTGAATTATGACTAGATAATAGATAGAAGTGACGTGCTATAGCATGCATGTTAGTTTCACTTATTGCTCAGTCTTTTATGCGTAGTATGGCAATATCCTGTTAGATGGTTCTTACATTAGTCGCGTACAGTCGTAGCTGCACAGCTACTCACTTCCTTCTAATAGCTTTTTTTCGATTGTTTTAACACGATATCGGGTAAATGCTAAGCATATTTACATTAACAAAAAGTCAAAGACCATTGTTGTTTGCCTAAAGATGCATGTCGTCATGGTACGCGTTAAAATGACAGAAAGATGGTTTAGTTTCGTTATCCAATAATGGCGTCAGAAAGAGAAGCAAACAAGGTAGTTCAGCGATAAAAGATGGTCAGTTTTTTAAAGTACAAAATCAGAGCCGTCGCCGGTGAGTGAGAAATGAGAGCGCATCGTTTAGCAATGGTTGAAGTTCGGGGAAATCATTGTAGCAGGAGTATTTAAATTTGCATGAAAATAGTAGACGTACAGCCTTAATTTTTGATAAAATATTTTTAACGTTTCAAACTATATAGCTTGGTTCATCACCAGTAAAAAATAGCTATTGAACATCTACCAATAGTGCAGCCATAAAGGAAAATAAGGGAGCTGAAGACCACCCATTAGACTAATCACTTAAAAATATAACCCAAATTTACAAGTTTTTATACCGGTACATTTTTTTGTACCGGGACATTTTTTTGATTATACTACAAAGTGACCAAGTTGAAGGAGCTAAAACCTTCCTATCAGAGCAATCCAATTACTTTAAATGTCTCTAAAAAACGCATGGAAATACTTTTAAAGGGTATAAAGTAATTGCAATTACCAAAATTACAAAAATTGCACAGCGATTTGGGGCTTAGCCCCCAAAAAGTATATGTTCTTTGGTGGCTGGAATCTCAGCTCTCATCCAGTTCAAGGGGTATCATTGACGGGAGCTAAGGGTTAGGCCGTCCATGATGCTCCTGCAATACCTCATTTTTTTCATATTTTTCATATGTAAGAAGTTTAGTTTTCGGTTTAACCTCTTTCACCAAAAATTCTGGTTGCGCGCTTACTGTCTTCAATGCTGCAACTTTTTTGCCTTGTGTTTTTCTACAATCAGCGATTACACATCTTACTTATTTTAAGAACGAGCTATTTATATTGAAAGCTGCTGGAAAATGCCTCTAAACATGAAAAAAAAAAGGTATTTTATTTCCAATAGAGGGTTTGATTTACATACCAAAGTGGCGATGATATAACTGCGTCCACAGTAAAGAACTCATAGTCCAAGTCCACTCTAAGAAAAGCTGAAAAAGCACTTCGCCACTGTTTTATTGTGGTTGTAGTTGCTAGTGATTGCCATAATTTTAGTTGGAAACTGGCGACGTTAGCTAGGTAACTTACCTATACACAGTAGATTCTGTTGTTAGAACTTTGAAATAGTAAGCTTGAATGTTATAAACATGAAAATTTTGCTACAGATGCCATGTTTTCTCAATACGAAACTAAAAAGTAGAAAATATTCGTTACAAGTTGAAATTCTTCCATACGTCATTAGAAAAAGCGAAACCCATGCTAGCAACAACCAAAAACATACAACTGGTTAAAAAGTTGAAAAATCGCCCAGGTAAAAAACTGCTAGCTTGAATGGTTAGATTTAAGGATCAAAGTCACCAAAGTGAATTACCTTTAATTCTTAGGCTCCCGCAACTTTAGAAAACAATTTAAAAAAATTGTCAAATGAATTGCCATTATATAAAGTAATTCTGAGGTTGTCTCCAGGGTTGTAAACGGGCCGAGACGCTAAGTAGTTCCGGATCAACCCCGAATTTGTATAAACCTGAAGGCCCGAACCCAATGATGATTTGAAGCCCAAACCAGACCCAAAAAAGCCCGAAGTTCGATTTAAAAATCGTACACTGTTAATTGCTTCTTTCCTTTAAACAGGGGCAGAACGATGTTTGATTTTGCTTGAACGGTAAGCAATTCAAAATTATGGAATTTTCTAATAAGCTTTTTACAAAAAAATTATTACTCTCCGTTTCGTCGTTACTGAGTGACATCATTGAAACATCACTAATCCATTCCACAAAAAAGGTAACATCACTAACTACTAAAATTAACGTCATAACTACTGCTGGTCACGTGGGTCACAGATGTTTGACACGAATCGCCAAAACTCGGTATTTGTTTGCTAATTTCTGGTTGCTAATTAGCTAATTTCTCGCATGCTGATTAGCTAGCGCCATTGCAAGCCTGGCCTAAATTTTAGTGGTTTATTGATCAAACAATTTGACTAAAACCAAAAACCAACAATGGAAAGGTGCGGTAGAAAATGTTATTTTGTACAGTCAACCGGTCTGGTATAGGCTAATAGGCGTACCGGTAGCAGGGTAAGGAGACTAGTGGGGATCTAATGGCATTCATTGAGTTCTAGCTTATTCATCTTTGATCTTACCGCATTAGTTGAGTTGCGATTTGCTTCAAAGTTACATTAGCTTGACATTTTATCCTGATGCCTGCGCAGTTTTACCGGTTTTACGTAGGCTACCGATATCCAAATTTGACCTAACCGGCTAAATACTGTAATCCCAACTTATGCAGCAACTTTGGTCACAATTTTCTGTTGTTGCGTCTTAGATCAAGTTTACGCTGTATAAATTGCTTCGGTTTGTTTTTTTTGCAGAAAACTAACGAGTAATTTTGACTTTTTTGATCTTTGTCCAAAGCAGTTAATCGAAAATTAACTTTAAATCTGCTGTGACCAGAGGTGGAGTCCTCGAGGACGTCCTTGGCCTCGAGGACGTCCTCGAGGACAGATTTTGAAGTCCTTGGCCTTGGCCTCGAGGCCTCAAGTCCTCGAAAATTGGCCTGTCCTCGGCTCGAGGACAGCACGATTTTTTGGAATGTTAAAATTTTGTGGAGCGCTTGAAAAATTTTCTGGAAAACGTTTTTCAGTGAAGACCGCTTGAAAAATTTTTGTGAAGACCTTTTTTTTTTTTTTTTTTTTTTTTTTTGGAGATCGCCTGAAAAATTTTTGTGAAGACCTTTTTTTTTTTTTTTTGGAGAGCACTTGCGCTTTGTGTCCTTGGTCCTTGGCCTTGGCCTCGAGCATTCCTGTCCTTGGCCTCGAGAGTGTCTGTCCTCGGAAAGGCTGTCCTTGGCCTCGGATTTTTTTTGTGTTCTTGGCCTTGGCCTTGGCCTCGAGCCTTGTGTCCTCGACTCCACCTCTGGCTGTGACTAAACAAAACCACTTTTTGATTAATTATGAAGCAATTATGATAATTGAGTATTTATAACCGCATTGATCCTTAAAGGCGGTAAATCATCCAGCCAATTCCGGTGGTTTACCATAGCTAAAATTAAACTATAATTTTTGATATTTTTGTTTTGATTTTGGGGCTGCGTTTGCAAAGATATTCAACAAATGCAAAAAGATATCTCCCCGAAAAAAGTTTTTGGAAACTCTGAGTTTTGTTCTTCCCGCCAAAACCACAGTTTTTCAAACTATTAGGCCTTCTGTAATCTTATTAAACTATTAGGCCTAACTATCTCTAAACTATTAGGCCTAATAGTTTAGAGATAGCTAGGCCCAAACTATTTAGAAATAAACTATTTAGAAATATAAACTATCTATAAACTATTAGACCTACCACAGTTCTCTAAACTATTAGGCCTACTGTGGTTTTGGCGGGAAGAACAAAACTCAGAGTTTCCAAAAACTTTTTTCGGGGGATATCTTTTTGTGTTTGTTAAATATCTTCGCAACCGCAGTTCCAAAATTAAAACAAAAAATATCAAAAATTATAGTTCAATTTTAGCTATTGTAAACCACCGGAATTGGCTGGATGATTTACCGCCTTTAAATAAAGACTTCATTGAAAAAGTATTTTTTATGCTTTTATAGCTACCTAAGCACAAAGCACGCTTCAGGCCCGAATTAAGCCCAAAATTTTTTCAACCTAAAGTCCGATACGAACCCGTCCCAAATAACCGGTCGACTTACCACTTTGGTTCTCTATCCGAACTTACAAAATCTATGTAATTTTTGCTAGTAAGTTTAAGAAATTGTAAGACTAAAAGTGTCAATGCACGAGTTATATTAGCCTTTGTTAGTGCATTTCGCTCTTAGAATCGAGAAGTCTTATTTCAAACCAGTCAAAAGCAACAATGCTGCATGCAGGAGTAACGAAGGGGTCAGTCGGTTGAATTTCATTATCATCTCAAGGGGCGTTTAAATTACACTGGACGCGAAGCAACCAAAATTTGACGTCATCGACAACTTGCGAAAGGTTTCAACCGGTCGCAAACTTCACGAGCAGTTGCTTTAACTTCACTCAGACAAAATTGTTGATGAATGGTTGGCTTATTTTGAGGGTGTGACGTAGCGACCACTCGCGAAGGTTGCCAACCTTCGCTTCGTATCCAGTGTAACGCATCTTTATTCAAATAAAATAAATAGGTTTTTATTGATTCTATTTGAATAAATAGGGTTATTACTCATAATGAACTTAACGCATCATAATAGTTCGAAACGTCTTGGGTGAAAATTAATTTTGAGGCTACGTTGTTTTTAACCAAACAATTAGTTTTAATTTTGGTCATTCATTTCATGATAACATGGATTTAGATAAGAGGCTTCTTGAACAAAGCAGTTTAATATAAACCTTTGAACAATTTAATTCAATACCACATCAATCAATCCTTTTAACTAGCATGTTTGCTTGAGAAGACGACATTTGAAACTAATTCGAATGTCAAATACAACTCGACTCGACCGTCATTATTTATACGAGCAACGTAAATGAATGTAAACTAAAAAGAAAGAATTTGGTTATATATTAGCAAACGCTATTAAATATGTTTGATATAAAAGTTTGCAGAAACACGGCAGAGCCTAAATCAAAGAGATGTTGAAAACAACGTAACCTGAAAAACGATAATGAACCCCGGTCCAATTAAAATAAGCGTGGTTTTCGACAGTAAAAATTCAGAATTATATTTAAAATTAGCATTGCGTTTTCATGATTAAAATGCGATTGAACCTGGAACTCTGCACCAATCCAGACCACGTGAACACAGAGCATTCTTTTGGTTCTGCTAACAAGTCGTTTTTCAGGCTGGGCCACTCTGTTCCACGATAGACTGTTTATTTTAGTAGAATTACATGTTATGTATTTTTTCCTTAGCACACGATTAGCATTTTTGCTTGCCCATTTTTTAGGCCCGGTTCTTGTTCCGGTGTCTGGTTATTGCTAAATCATAGCAAAAAAGTGCCAAAATGCATAAAAACGCTAATCAAAGGTTTGTTGATATGTCGGGAATCAAAGGTTTGCGAATAAACCTTTGATCGGCGGTTGTTTCGCATTTTGGCACAGCTCCGCAATAAGCAGGTGCCAAAACCTCGAGCGAAAACTGAAAAGAAGACATGTAGAACGGTAAATGAAGCATCATTTGTTCGAAAATCAAAGGTCGAACCAGCGATCTGTATGTATCTCACTACACTACTCTTAGCAGCTGCTCCACACCACATGGCACACATAGTAAAATTTCGCAATGTTAAGAACTCCATGTATCCAAAAAAATGCAGTCTTTAACGAGCACAATATCGCACATACTCTTAAATTAGCCCTAGTCATATAAGACAAAACATCGATCATTTTTATGAAATCCTATGCATTAAGACGATAAAATTGTATGTAATATACATCACCTTGTTTTGGATTGTTCAACCTGTTAAATCTTTATGTATAAAATTACACAGCATATAAGTGAACAAGGTATTTGTGAGCGCATACTCATAAATTGATTTAATCTTTTATGGGATAAAAATCGATAATACCGCTTTCCAAATGGTCAAACGCTTTTGTAACAGCTGCCAACTGTTTCCAGCTATTCTCTTACTTTTATATAACCACTGACCACGAGACTGCTGCAGCCTCTAATTTATACTTTGGTCATAACATAGGTCTACAACGAGACCGCTCAATACTCGCTTAGGATTAAGGTCATGTTAACATCACATCTTCATTCTTTTTATGCAAGAACCCGTAAATTTTGAATTAAGTAGGCTTTTCTAAATTTTCACAAAATTTCAGCCTCAAATGTTCTTAATTTGTTCTTAGCACGTGTGCTCTTAATTTATTCTTAGCTAGTTCTTAGCTAGTAAAAACAGCTTTGACGAATATTAAAGCTTCAAGAAAAATAGGCCTACAATCCAGATTCCACAAACTTTGATCACTTTACCCCGGTTATTTCATTATGTTTTGGTATCATATAGCAAAACTTGATGGTTTGTTTTTACGGCAAATTTGGCCCTTGTTCTCAATTATTTTGTCCATGTTGAGGCTGGCACTATGCTTGTAATTTTTTCTTAAATTTTGAGCAAACTGAGCTTTGTGTTCCCGTGGAATAGTTGTTATGAAGAACAAAGAGTAAATTCTGGCGGATGCCGCATCAAACTCGCTACTTAACTTCAACTTAGCTTCCATATGAAAAGTTATTGACACGATTATTATATCAAGTAAAATGCGTAAGTTATATGCATTTGTCGGTAGCGTGGCCGATGGTAAAGGTGTCGTTTTTACGACGTCTCTGATTGCATGTACATATATTCGTGTAAAGAAAGAAAAAACATGAAAAAAACAAAAAAAAAAACAACTTAGGTCAAGAATTGCAATTTTGTGGATAGTTTTGTAAAAGGATATTGTCTACTTCGCTGAGGTGACGCGGTGGTTTCCAAATGGGGCACTCCGGTAGGATGTGGTTGTAGGTTTGGACTTGTGAACCACAATCACATGCGCTCGTTTCGGAAAGGCCCCAGCGATGCATGTCGTCGGCAAATCGTCCACATCGGCTGCGTTCTGCGTAGTCTGCTGAGCGGGACCCATTGCTTGCGTGGAAGTTTGCAACCAGAAGGCTCTTTTGACCACTGCGGGATAAACTCAGCTAGATCTTCCGGAACTGAGTGGTTTGCTACAGAAATTGTTAGGTCGAGGTTTCTCAGTGGATGTCGAGAACGAAGCCGTGTAACCTTATGGTAACAGTACATCATCTGATCAGTAGTCGAGTGGGTAGAGCGTCTGCTACTGAAGCGGTAGACTGGGGTTCGATTCTTGGTCGGGTCAAACCAAAGACTATAAAAATTGCTTTTCACAGCTTCCCTGCTCGACGTTCAGCAATTAAAGGGACAGTGCGAAGCTTCCGCCGGGTGTGGTAGACATGCGGGCTGGATGCAGCTTGACTCGAAGACCGAAAGGTCCCTTCGCTGTCTCCGGGCCAAGGCAACTTGGTGAATAAAATGTAGTTACTATTACAATCTGATGGAGAGGATAATCCTGAGTAGTAGCTCGACGAAGTAATTTCTCACACGCGTAGTGTCGACAGTATTCAAAAGATTCAATGCCAGCTAGAAATGAAAGAAAATTGGCGCTTTTAGACTTAATACATCCACTCATGGTACTAAGGGCTTCATCGAAGAGAGTGATCAATTAATTGAATCGTACGTAGGGCATCCACTGGTGGTACGGCTCTGATCGCATGATTTGGGTTCAACCGGCGCTCTGGTTACGTTGCTGCGTTATTGGATACGCCGGATTACGATGATTATCTGAGCTGGATGGCTTTGAAATGGCAGCAAATTTACTTCGCAAAAGTCAAACGTCTACCGGATAAGTTGGAAATGAATCACCTTCTTAGCGTTTGCGAATTCGTCCAAAGATAAAGCCTCCGCCGCTTGTTTGTGATAGGAGGGGGATAAATATGCATTAAACTAGCTAACAATTTTAAAAACGTAGACACGCTTAGGGGAAAGGGTCTCCCTTTTTGGTTGCGACCCTAGTTTGATCTTGTAATAGCTTTTTTAGCGCGGTTATCAATGCATTTGATCCTCAAATATTTGAGCGATGCTTGTTACAAGATAATGCTTGTTTTGCAATGACAAAGGTCAAATGCATTTATAAAAAAAAATTGACAAAGGTCAAATGCATTTATAAAAAAAAATTGAACACTGCAACAATTTTTTTATTAATGCTATTCTGGCTAGCTGCCATAATTATGCACAAGGAAGCAGTTTCGAATCGTTCAAAACTTGCTCGCAAAAACAAAGATTGAACGCTGAAGCTGAATAAAGTGTCTATTTTTAGGTCTAGCATTTAGGCTGTTAATATTCTATTGGTTACAGGAAATAACTTTCCGAAGTCTAATTTACAGTACAGTAAAAAGCTGTAGCATTAAACGTAATTTGCACCAGTTTAGCAAGCCAAGATTTTGAAGTACAACATTATTCTGTGGATTTACGTTTTTTCTCATCAATGGAGGATGATCAAGATCTTTATTTAAAAATGGATGGATTTCGAAAGCCCCCTCCGCCAATTCCTCGACTCAATGAAAATCGACGACACAGCGAGATACCTTGGACCTCTAACAGACCAGACTTTGGGTCTGTAGTAGCTGCATTCCAAGAAAGTAGCATTTCACAACCGCCAGGAAGACCAAGCAATTATCCAAGAGTGAACCTAAGAAATGAAATATCTAGACCAGGTAAAACGGTATTGTCATCATTGCCGAGTTTCTGAAATATACTTTGTTACCAGCAAGAAGGGGATTTTGTGCTGAAGGGAAGGGGGCTGGGAACAATTATTTCAAAGCCCTCTACAAAAGAAGCTTCCCAGAAAAGGCTCATCAGCAAAAGGGCTCACCGGAAGAAAGACCTTCCAAAAAATTGAGGGTTGAAATCAACTAAAGGCCAAAGAAAATTTTTTTACACCTTGAGCCGCAAAAACTTAGATTGAAAGTCAATCTAAAGCCGCATTTACACGGGCGACTTTTTTGCAACGCGATTCGGAGATTTTTTATGCGTAACAATCTCTCTCGCAGAGTGGTTACTCACACGTGCAAGATTTGCTTGCCGCGATCGCGTTTGAGAAGAATCGCCGCCGTGTAAGTAACACCTGCGATTTGCGATGCCGATTATATTTTGCGCGACTCGATGCAACAATCGTTCTCGCCTCGCCCGTGATCACTTACACGAGGTCGATTTCAACGTCTCGAGAGTCCCAGGGCAAAGTCGCGCTCGTGTAAACAGCAAATCGTATGCGATTTACGAGTCGCCCAAGCATTGCGCAATGCACAAATGCTTTGCGAGTCGCTGGCTGCGATTATCTTAAACTTACCTCATAAAATATTGTGGTTATGGTACAAAACAGTCTGTAGTGCTTTTATCGTAATTAATTGTGATTTCGATACTAAATTTACTGCATATTAGAAACGCACAAGGAATAATTTTTTTGTGCATGCTGGCACTGATCTACTGCAAATACGGCAGTCATGAGCTGAATACTGTGAAGCCAATCAAGCAAAACTTTTACCCTTTATAAAATGTATGATAAATTAACCACAGGTAACAGTATTTTAATTGTATTCTGCTTTTATAATACCTTAAGTACACTTTTTAAGAATTAGTAAACTTTGAGTTAAGGCTGGCTGTTCTTATTTTTTTGCCAATGTTGAGCCTCAGCTGCTCTTAAGTAGATCTTAAATTTTGAGATCATTAATGTCAATTATGGCGACCATGTTTGTGAATTCCTAATGCTATGTCTGCTTGTCAACGCCAGTGTTTGCTGCTTTTGCAGCATCGTAAAATTGCGGAAAGCGAAATATCGAGCACTAATTTTCGTTAGAACGAGAGCCAAAAAGTTATTTTGTTACCTGCGCAGTGCACAACAGCACTCTATAGTCTCAAAATTGTTGCAATTTTGCTCGTGAATGCCAGAAAACCACTCAAGCTTTATTGTTTTTAATCAGAACAGAATTTAGTTTCTTTCATGATTTGGAATTGATTGATTTTCGGTTGTTCTTAATATTATTTTTTGTTACTGAGGCTGGTGTTGTTCCTAATTTGTTATTAAATTTTGAGCAAAAATGAGCCTCGTGTTCTTACAAAATTTTTCTTGTGTAAAAAAAGTGTAATCAATTTTGTTATTTCAAATATTCTGACATACCAAAATAAGAGTAAAAGATCTGGAAACCCTAGAATAGCTAAGACAATGAATTCACAATAATGGCATTTGGACAATATGTTTTGGAAATGAAGGTGCTTGTTTACAGAAGCCTTCCGCAACACTGCTGACTGTAGGTGCTGCAGCGAAACTCTGGAGCCTTTAATGTGTCCGTCTGGCCAAACCACAATTGAAATTCTTCAACTTCAACTATAATGTTCAGACAAAATAAATAATATGGAACAGTACGGCACGGCTAAAAATAACTGAAATTTCATCAAAAAATAATGAACTAAAAGAGCGCCATGCGAGCGGTCTTCAAAATAAAATGCGTCCGTCAGCCAATTGCTCAAACGAAAACGAATACCAGAACATAGGTAACTCGGCCAAACGCGAAGGCGTGCTCCAAAAAGCGCGTAAATTTTAAAACGTTTGCGCCCAATGGCTGCAGGAAATTAAGTGACGTGGGCAAACTAAAGGGGAGAAGCAAACGAGTGCGAAACTAGACTGGGCAAGACAAAAAAAAGGTCAATCGGTGCTGTAACAGTGCTAGCAGTGTAGACTCACACCCTATGCTCACTCGTTAGGTCCAGCTCCTTGCAGACAAGTACCATCCACTGGTTTTTGTCGGCTAAAAACTTGTAAGCGTTTGCTTTCTTTTCTGACCCGAGATTGCTAGTAGCCTACCGGTATCTCTTGCGGTTAAAATAACCACAGTTAAGTGGAGAAACACAACACCGACTGCACCGCATTGTAATTAAATATTGATTTCATGCAAATGCAGTTTTTCTATCAAATCATGCTCTCAGTTTCAGTTGAACCATCTTTAGAATTTGAGTAGTTTTGTGGCGCTTTTTCATTTGAATTACGCCTGGATTGAGTTATGATCTAAAGTCACTGACGTATTTTTGCACTGTTCATAATAATTCATCCTCCGCACTACGCAATTGCCTAACGTTTAGCAAATGCATACGCTCCTTATTTTATTGTGAATATTGGTGCTTTGTAACAGCTGTGGTTTAGTAGCACCACAACAAAATTACATGAAAACACGGATTATATGAATGCTATATGGAGTTTTTAAATGTTGGTTTAATTCAAAAAGAGCCAGTACTTCTGTAGCGACAAGAGGCACCTTAATTTAACAATTAGCATTTCGTATAATATGACAGCACAGATGTACTATGAAATACACAATACTTATGCGCTATCAGGAAATCAACAATATAAATTTGTCAGTCACACATGCTTGGAGAAAAGATAATTTCAAAAGTGTTTTTAGAATTACTGCACAAAAATGTTAATCAATTTTATTATTTTATATTACCAAATATTATGTATGACCAAACAAGAAACACAGTCAGAGATGGGTTGCGGTAGAGAAAAAACTAAGACCAAAAGGGTAAATGACAGAGTTTTATAATAAATTATGAGTATTAATTCCCGCTTGACTTTGCTCCATCTACGCCAACTCAGAATGATACAGAATAAGTAAGCTTTTTCGAGCAGTTTTAAGTGTTTACGTTTTACACATCTTGCACGAGCAGCACGCCACCGTTGCTGCTTCATCTTTCACCTAGCATTTTCATTGCAAGTTTTAACGAAATCAGCTGCTTAAGGGTGCGTTTAGACTGGACGCGAAGCAACGCGAAGCGACGCAAAGCAACCAAAATTTGACGTCATCGACAGCTCGCGAAAGGTTGCGACCGCTCGCAACCTTCGCGAGCTGTTGCGCAACAGCGCTTGCTTGCAGGTTGTGGTAAGATAACCAACTAATTCACTCATTTGATTTTTACGATCGCAGTTTGCTAGAAAATAATATAAATAGTTCATTTGTATGGTTTAGCGCCTATTTATCAGTCCAAAGAGTAGGCCTAGGTTGTTGGCAAAGTTAGATTCGCGATAGCCCTAGGCTAGCCAAGTTAATTTAGATCTAGACATCTAAGGCTGTAAATCCTAGAGTGATTTTTCATAGCTATGCTGGATCTCAAAGCTTCATTATAATGAATGCACCAAAGCAGTAGGCCTAGCCCCACGACATCTAGCTTTTAAACCAAAACTTTTTATTCTGTGCAGCATAGCAGAAGACCAGTCCAGTAGTTCTTTTGGCTGAGCAGCTTTTGCTTTTTTGTCTCAAAGTAAACTTAAACTAACATGATGTTTTTTTTTCAGAATATAAAATAACCCACCAACAGGCTAGTTTTGACTGTGTTGATAGTGTTTTTACCCATTGCTTGTTAGCTTGTTGTTTTAAAAGTAACCAGAATTGAACAATTCCTTGAATACTGGAAAACTCGCAAAAGTTTTTTCACTGCCTTTTTGACCAAGCCAACTTGGTAAAAAGAACTGTATTTAGAATTGGTTTCAAGCTACACTGCTACATACAAGAGCTAGATAGATACAAAAATCGAAAAATTCCTATGAACTTTTGGATTGGCCTAATTAGTAGTCACTTCTTTGAATAGCTACAAACATGGAATTTTTTCTTCTGAATGTCCTCTTAAAAGTCTTCTTGTTTCTGAAGGTTTGTGACCGCGATCAAGTTGAACTGGAAGCAATGGTTTTGGACTACCCCAAGTTTTATAATTATGAATATTGTAGTCTGGTAGTGATTTTTCACTCCAGTCCTAATTGATGAAAATAGAAATGTCAAGTGTGTTAAATATTCATTTACTGTGTCTTTGTGTAATATCTGAATTTAGTTGTTTGTGAATTTCAAAACATTTTTACTGTCTCTTAAAATTTTTACTGCTTTACATGGTGAATAAAGTGACAAAGTAAACAATTTTAAGTCTGAAGTTCAATCATTGCAATTGCAGTCAGTGTATTTAGATGAACTAGAAAGCCAATATATATCTAACCAGTAGAAAGTGAGTTCTGTTTTTTTGCTGAGGCTACTATTATTGGTAGAGAAGTACCCGCCAAGCAAGTTCATTACTATTGTTCCATTCTCTAAACTAAACAAAAAACTTGATACAGCATTTATAATAAAAATAATTGGACTGGGGAAGGAAGCGTCAGTTACATAAAAATGTGAGAACTAACAACACTTTTATTCAGATGCTTGAGTAACAATTTTCAAATGAAAAAATCTAAATGTTTTTTTTTTATCAGGGGCATAACCAAAAACATGCTAAGAGGGGGCTTGACTTTACTGCTATAAATTTGTCTGTATCTTACAAACGGTGGTTTAAAGCGAAGCCTTTTGAGGTAAACGCAACCGTCGCAACGTAGCCTACTGGTACCGCAAGAAAATGCAAACTAATAAAATGCTCTCGATAGCATTTAACTTCGCACTAAACATCGATAAGCGCTCCGCTAGCGAATAAAACACCAAACTTAGTTTTAGAGGCTGATTTTTCCTCAAAGCAACTGCTGGTATCAGGTATCACCGTGCTAAATTCTTGTCCTTCGATGATAGTGTCAAATCATGCAAAAACTGCAATGTTTTTTTGCTTTCTCCAGCAAATCAACACAGCAATCCATTGCACAATAAGCAAAAAATCCACTACATAACTGATGACAAATCCAGCTTTCAGTTTCACTCATAGCGTTAACATTGGGAGTCTTCATAAACAGCCCTAAATAACACATACAAACAACTGTTTAAGCTTACTACAGGTATCATAACTTGCTTGCCTGAAAAAGAAAAATCACATCAAAAAAACAACATAGTTTATGCTTTAAATGTACCTGTGGACTAGCCTATTGGTCCACACTCTACCAAATAGATCTACCAGTACCATAATGAGACATGGATGGTGAAAGCGTTTAAGGATTTGTTAACTGAGTAAACACCTAAAGAGAACTTTTGACATCTGCTTTCAGCTTTTTGCGTTTCTGCATTAAAACCCAGAACTGTCATCGTCAAAACAGATTAGGGCAAGTTTTCAGTGGAAAGATCTAAACAAATCATTGATAGCTAGTAAATAGGCCAAGTACTACTACGTTTTTGAAGAAAAGACTTGTCTTTTCATTTCCAAATTCAATCTACTGTACTTCGTTTTTCACTTAAACTTTGCAAATTTTTTTCTCAAGATTGTTTTGTTACCTGAGCTATTACTCTAGACTCTTCTTCACGGTTATTGCGTGATAACATAATATAAACTCAATTTTCGTTTTACCGGTAATTCCAGCGCGCTATGACGAAACAGAACCTGTGATTACTGTAATAGCGCTTCAATAATAAAGTACACAAAGCTTTCTGCTCATTGAATACATTTTAAAAGTAAGTTGTTAAAATTAGCCTATGAAGCGACCAGTCGCGAAGATTAGCAACCACTCGCGAAGACTCGCGAAGGTTGCCAACCTTCACGAGAGGTTGCTAATCTTCGCGACTGGTCGCTTCATAAGCTAATTTCAATAACTTACTTTTAAAATGTATTCAATGAGCAGAAAGCTTTGTGTACTTTATTATTGAAGAGCTATTATAGTAATCACAGGTTCTGTTTCGTCATAGAGCGCTGGAATTACCGGTAAAACGAAAATTGAGTGTATATTGTGTTATTACGCAATAACCGTGAAGAAGAGTCTAGACTAATAGCTCAGGTTACAAAACACTCTTGAGAAAAAAGTTTGTAAAGTATAAGTGAAAAACGAAGTACAGTAGATCGAATTTGGTAATGAAAAGACTAGTCTTTTCTTCAAAAACGTAGTAGTACCATAGTACTTAGCCTATTTACTAGCTATCAATGATATGTTTAGATCCTTCAACTGAAAACTTGCCATAATCTGTCTTGACGATGACAGTTCTGGGTTTTGATGCAGAAACGCAAAAAGCTGGTAGCAGATGTCAAAAGTTCTCTTTAGGTGTTTACTCAGTTAACAAATCCTTAAACGCTTTCACCATCCATGTCTTATTATGGTAGTGGTAACTTAGATCAACCGGTATCTTGTAGAGTGTAGACCAATAGGCTAGTCTACAGGTACATTTAAAGCATAAACTATGTTGTTTTTTTGATGTGATTTTTCTTTTTCAGGCAAGCAAGTTATGATACCTGTAGTAAGCTTAAACAGTTGTTGGTATGTGTCATTTAGTGCTGTTTATGAAGACTCCCAATGTTAACGCTATGAGTGAATCCGAAAGCTGGATTTGTCATCAGTTATGTAGTGGATTTTTTGCTTATTGTGCAATGGATTGCTGTGTTGATTTGCTGGAGAAAGCAAAAAAACATTGCAGTTTTTGCATGATTTGACACTATCATCGAAGGACAAGAATTTAGCTCAGTAATACTAGCAGTTGCTTTGAGGAAAAGTCAGCTTCTAAAATTAAGTTTGGTGTTTTACTCGCTAGCGGAGCGCTTATCGATATTTAGTGCGAAGTTAACTGCTTTTGAGAGCATTTTATTAGTTTGCATTTTCTTGCGGTACCAGTAGGCTACGTTGCGACGGTCGCGTTTACCTCAAAGGGCTTCGCTCCAAACCACCGTTTGTAAGACATAGACAAATTAATAGCTGTAAGGTCAAGCCCCCTCTTAGCAAGTTTTTGATTATGCCCCTGATAAAAAAAAACATTTAGATTTTTTTATTAGAAAATTGTTACTCAAGCATCTGAATAAAAGTGTTGTTAGTTCTCACATTTTCATGTAACTGACGCTTCCTTCCCCAGTCCAATTATTTTCATTATAAATGCTGTATCAAGTTTTTTGTTTAGTGGTGACTAATGAGAATGGAACAATAGTAATGAACTTGCTTGGCAGGTACTTCTCTACCAATAATTGTAACTTCAGCAAAAAAATAGAACTCACTTTCTACTGGTTAGATATATATTGGCTTTCTAGTTCATCTAAATACACTGACTGTAATTGGAATGATTGAACTTCAGATCTAAAATTGTTTACTTTGTCACTTTATTCACCATGTAAAACAGTAAAAATTTTAAGAGACAGTAAAAATGTTTTGAAATTCACAAACAACTTAATTCAAATATTACACAAAGACACAGTAAATGAATATTTAACACATTTGACACTTCTATTTTCATCACATAGAACTGGAGTGAAAAATCACTACCACCAGACCACAATACTCATGATTATAAAACTTGGGATAGTCCAAAACCATTGCTTCCAGTTCAACTTGATCACTGTCACAAACCTTCAGAAACAAGAAGACTTTTAAGAGGACATTCAGAAGAAAAAATTCCATGTTTGTAGCTATTCAAAGAAGTGACTACTAATTGGCCAATCCAAAAGTTCATAGAAATTTTTCGATTTTTTGTATCTTTCTAGCTCTATTGTATGTAGCAGTGTAGCTTGAAACCAATTTTAAATACAGTTTTATTCACCAAGTTGGCTTGGTCAAGCAGACAGTGAAAAAACTTTTGCGAGTTTTCCAGTATTCAAGAAATTGTTCAATTGTGGTTAGGCTACTTTTAAAACAACAAGCTAACAAACAATGGGTTAAAACACTATCAACACATTCAAAACTAGCCTGTTGGTGGGTTATTTTATATTCTGAGAAAAACAACATTATGTTAGTTTAAGTTTACTTTGAGACAAAAAAGCAAAAGCTGCTCAGCCAAAAGAACCACTGAACTGATACAATAGCTTCTGCTATGCTGCCCAGAAAAAAAAGTTTTGTTTTAAAAGCTGGATGTCGTGGGGCTAGGCCTACTGCTTTGGTGTATTCATCATAATGAAGCTTTGAGATCCAGCATAGCTATGAAAAATCACTCTAGGATTTACAGCCTTAGCTGTCTAGATCCGAATTAACTTGGCTAGCCTAGGGCTATCGCAAATCTAACTTTTCCAACAACCTACTCTTTGGACTGACAAGTAGGCGCTAAACCATACAAATATACTTTTTACATTATTTTCTTGCAAACTGCGATTGTAAAAATCCAATCAGTGATTTAGTAGGTTATCTTACTACAGCCTGCAAGCAAGCGCTGTTGCGCAACTGCTTGCGAAGGTTGCAACCGGTTGCAACCTTTCGCTAGCTTTCGCGAGCTGTCGATGACGTCAAATTTTGGTTGCTTCGCGTCGCTTCGCGTCCAGTCTAAACGCACCCTATGTGTTCGAGCTAGCGAATGCAGTAGTCATCCAGGTTTTGTAGCTTCCCAGTTGAAAGCTTGTATACTGAACAATAGACAGGACAGTAAAACGTGGTCTGCGTTTTTCTGTCACTCTTTCGCGTGCCGCACTAGCAACCAGTTTGATAAACTGCTGTGACAAATTTGAAGGGATAGATAAAGTTACTCGTACTGTATCATAAGCGTAGCCAGGATTTTTGATTGGGGGGGCCCAAATCACAAATCATATGCAATGAGGTCATCAGAAACTTCGAAAGAAGAATTTTTTATGGGGGCAAAGATATCGTAGAATCGAAGATCAGAAGCCGTGGCTTGGTGTTGGCACGTAACTAGGAACTCGTTCAAAGGGGAGGGCTTAAACCAATAGTTAAAATGTGAAAACGTCTAAATTGGGAGATAAGTGTAGTGTAAGTCAAACGTATTATTGACGGGGGTCTGGGGGCTTTGCCCCAGCCTCTGGGCGATTTTTCGTAATTTTTTTGAAAAAAAAGCTGTTTTAACACCATTGGATCACATTTCGCACGTATTCAGAGCCCCATTTGAAAATACTAAATTTTAAACATTTGAAAGCCAATTGAAACAATTAAGTTGTTAGTTCTTCTTTTGCTTGCAATTTAAGTCCAAAACACGTTTAAAATCTTGCATTTTGGGGTTAAATTTTGTAAGTGACTTGGTCCAGGTAGGGGGGGGGGAAGTTAAGTACTGCCTCCTGCAATATTCTAGCAGTGAATAACAATCCACTCGAAAATTTTTCTCAGAGATTATTGTTTTGTGATGAAAACAACCAGTTATTGGAGTACATATACGGCCAGGGGCCCAGGCCCTCTCAATTCAAAATTTTGTTCAATGAGCGTTTCCCTTACTGTAACTAATTTTTTTCAAAAGCATTTTGTTGCATAAAAACTGGCCTGGTGGAGGTGAATTGTTATTGAAAAATGTACAATAGATGGTTACGCCTACTAACCATGTTATTTGCCAGGACCGGATTTACATTGAGTTTAGCCCCTGGCACTTTGGGATTTTCGCAATATTTTCCTGCCAAATACTGTACATGTGAAGATCAAAAAAAGTCTTATATGAGCGCGGGGCCCCTGCCACTGGGCCATCTGTTAAATCCGTCTCTGGTTATTGCATAACGTTCATAAAAAGGTTACATGAGGGCTTGAGTTAGCAACTTTTAGGATAAAAACCCTTAATTTCACTCCGATTACACGTTTAAATTGGTTGGCAAGCATCAAATTGAGGGGCCCGGGCCCCCTAGATCAATATTATTGTTAGGGGCCCATTTAAATTGAGGGCCATTTAAATATTATTGTAAGAGGCCCAATTAAATTGGTTCTCAAAAATTAAATTCAGGGGCCCAGAGCCCCCTGGATAAATATTATTGTTGGCGGGCCATTTAAATATTATCATAGGTAGCCCATTTAAATTAGTTGGCCAAAATTAAATTGAGGGGCCCGGGCCTTCTGGATCAATATTGTTGTAGGGGGCTCATTTAAATTGGCGGCCATTTAGATATTATTGTGGGGGCCCAATTAAATTGGTTGTCAAAAATTAAATTGAGGGGCCCGGGCCCTCTGGATCAATATTGTTGTTAATTACTGTTGTATGCGTGTACAGTTCTACGCGAAGATGCCAAAAGAAATTAAAAGAGAAGAAATAATAGTCTTTTTTGTGACATTTTTATCATTGGTAGCATTTCAATCGGGGGGGCCCGGACCCCCTGGGACCCCCTGGCTACGCCTATGTACTGTAATGTAATTATTCAATATTTTTTCCGAATCGAATCTCGAAGACGATGGTCATATTAGCAAAAATTTGGCCCTAAATCTGATTATCCAATTTGTATTAATCGCAATTTGCTTCCAAGTTTGAACTAAGTGCGCTGGTTTTTAATCACTGGTAATAAAGAGTAACCTGTTTTGCTTTTTTTAGCTGCTTTGGTAAATAATAAATGACCCAAACCGATAGTTTTCAGCTATAATTTTAGTTACATCTCTATTCACCAAGTTTCAAGTTACCTTTGCCAGGAAACAGCGATGGGACATTGCGGTCGTCGAGTCAAGCTGCCACCTGCCCACCTGTCTATCATACTGTCCCTTTTAAAATCAAGCAGAAAAGCTGTCAATACCGATATTTGTAGTCTTTCGTACCAAACCAAGTTTGACCCGACCGGGAACCGAATTCGAGCCTACCGTTTCGGTAGCAGACTGCCTACTCCTCGACCGCTAATCGGTGAGCTAAGTTGCCATAGCTGAGTTGGACTGTAAGTAGCCTTTAGTTGTATACCTTGTGTTTAGTTTCAAATCACCAAGATCCTCCGCCTCCACCTCGACCTGCCAAGCCCAGCTTCGCTATTGATCACAGTACTAGAAACTCACACCGACCACAAATTGATGAGCCTCCTCCGCGACCTTACAAACCCTCTTATGATGATGGGTTCGTTCCAGTTTCTCCTAGAAACGACCCTTCTCGGCCAGCTTTGCCTTCCCACGGGCCACCCATTGAGGACAGACCACTACATGCTGCTCCCCCACCTAGGCCATACGCCGCCGATCAACCTCCTCCTGTGCTTCCAAGACAAGACTTTCAAGGTAAAACTATCACAAGAATAACTAACTGTTTGCAGGTCTAACGTTTCATTTTCAGTTTTTCTCTCTATCTTTCTTCATTTTCCGATTCGGTGAGGGTTACGGGGGTACAAATACTGTCCAAAATTTTTTAATACCAAATAAGTTTACTTTACAACGTAAATTAAAAAATCTGGTCTGTTTCAAAATAAAATTGTATTACATGCATAATAAATAATGGTAAACAACCGTCCGACAAATAGAAATAAACAGCTGATTCTTGCGGTAAAAGGCTATGTGGAAAAGAGGAAAAGCGATGATCAAATATGAACATGCTAAGTGACGTATGCTTGATTAGTGTCATAACGTTCACCAAGCTACTGTACGTAGTAAGAATACTTTAAGTCAATAGTTTTACAATTCTTTTTACTGTCAAGGGCATTCACTAGGTGAAAAAACTCTCTTCGTAACAAGAATTCATCACCATGCACTTTTCATGCCCTTAGCAGAAAAAAATTGTATAAATCTGTTCATTTCTACACGCTTAAAAAAAGTTTCAACTATTTGGGTACTCAAAACAGATTACAGTGTGAAAGTAGCTTACTGGTTGACGTAGATGGGATTTTTAAGCTAAGACAAATATTTGAAAATTTTTACAACTTCGCTTCTTGTATATGAAGATCGTAGTTTGTGCATTTCTGTCTTTTCTTTTGATGAAAAAAACTAATAAATTACTAGTCAAAATCTTTTCAAAATTTTAGACATAAAAATGTCTTCATTTCACACAAAATTTAATTCTCAGTCCGACATGGCGTGATAGATTTTCAAAAAACTCTTAATTCTTTTATTTTTACCCTGCTTTGTCACCCAGTGGTTTAAATTTCATTGACTGCTTCGCTTTTGGCTTTGCCTCTCAAGTGTTTCCTATGCTCTGGCATAATTTTATTTGCATCGTTCATTGCGAAGAATTCATTTTGGAGAAAATGTACAGACCGGCCAGTTGGTCGAGCAATAATGCGTTCGTCGCTGGAGCCGGAGGTCTAAGGTTCAAATCTCGGGCCGGTCAAATTGGATACAGGGTTGCCAACGGCTCGCAACCGCTGCGACATTTCTTCGAAGGAATCTGTGTTGCCCGGGCGCAATGACGCGGAGTTGGGCCCCGCAAACTCGTTAGACGCTTCGGCGTAATACAGAGAGTATAATGAAAGATTTGATTTGATTTAGAAAATCTGCAGTCTGATTCGTTGGAATTGGAAAGATTTTGAATTGTTTCAAATGCTTTTTTCTTTCAATTTTGCATCTTTAGATTTGTTTTTCGGCAACAAAGGCGTGGTTTAAAATTTTTCGAAAGCTTCTTGGAAAATGGTCAACTCCTAAGCGGGTGCGGATTCGTCCAAAGCATAGCGCACCGTCGCTTTCTCGTGATAGGAGGATAAACATGCACCAATCAATCAATCAATCAAAGCAAGAATTGTTCCAGCAACTTTTGCCGATTTTTACCTGGCGTTCCAATTAGCTTTTCAAAATTTTGTCGTTTACATTTGCTATTGCTAAACAATTTAAATACAGACACATAGGTTTACAGAAAATTGACATGATTAAGACTCTGCATATTGCCCATTATTTTATAGCTTTTAATTTACAGTATGTCTGTGTACATAGCTCTTAAATGCTAAACTAATATGGCTATTTTGACTGTATTGTTTAACGCTAAAACTACTTCCGCCAAGTTTCTCGTGATGCTGGGAGGTAATTATCAGCAGTTTTTTAATTTTTTACTGAACTTCCTGGATCATGACTGGCTCTGGTCCACGTCGACCGAGCAGTTTGGAACCTGGAAGGCAGTGTACAAGTTGATTAACAGCAAAAATAACTAATTGTTTGGCGAATCTAAAAATATTTTTCTCAGTACATTGTTCTTAATGAATCTAAAAAAGTTTGTCTGTCTTTTTGTGAAGTATAGCACAAGTGAAAAAGTAAACCGCTGTGGAATCCTTTATGGTTTGGTCAAAAAGTGGCTGAGGAAAACTCTTGGTTCAGATGGGCTGAGGGCAGCTGATATAGCGTTGTCCAACTCTGCATGTTTAACAAATGTTGTACTGATCTTTGTATTGTGAGTTGCTTTGGCTTCGCGTTTTCTATTGTTATAAAGTAAACTCATTTTGCAGATGATTCCGAACTCTATTTGATGATTGATAACAACACTGGACGTAAGTCGTTTTTTTTGCAGGATTTTGCGATGGTGGTACAATGGCACGTTGTATTTTAATTATGTACAGTATCACGGAATAAAACGCTGCATGTCGAAAAATAGAAAATAATGCGATCGAATAAGCGTTTATGTGGTTAACAATGGGTTAACAACTTTAACAGTTGCAATAATGCAAGGCCTGTTTAGGCATTTTGGGTAGGCTTGTTCTGGCTGTTAAAGGCTAAAAATTGTTGTCCACTATAAAAAGCATATTGGCTGCTTTTTTACCTACAGTACGTGATGTAATCCCAAAATCAGGTTTCAAAACAAACAAAGACCTCCTTTTAGTTTTCTGTTGATTTACTCCAGTTCGGCGTTAGACGATATTTACCCATTCCAAACGCTGGTTAATTTGCTTAACTTTGTGAACTTTTCAACATTTTGGCCAACCTAATTGCAATCTAGGCACTGCAGTACGCAATACCATTTTTCAAATGTTTCGTCACAGCGTTATGCGCTACATTATACGAGTTAACAACTTGACGTTTTGAAGAAATGCTTTAGTAAATGTGTTGGTTTGAATTCTGGGTACCGGTATATTTCAAATGTTACTATCGCATAACTGAAGAATAAATCAGCAGATAGCTTCAAAAACAACGCGCTGGAAAAATTATTGGCATTTCTATTTTTATATTTTGGTATGACCCGACTAGAAAAAAAAAAACAAACTAATATTTCAAAAAGTGTTTTTTCTGAAGAATTCCGTTAAAAGATAACTGCTCTAAATTTCATTGTGATTATTCTGGAATCTGGTACTGACAAAGTGGGCTTATCTGAAACTTCCTTAGTGATTTCTTTAACCGATCAATGGTCAAGTAGGTAGAGCATCTGCCGCAAAAACGGTAAACTAGGTTTCGATTTCTAGTCGGGTCAAACCAAAATATAGAAATTAGTATTTACAGCTTTCCTGCTTGATGTTCAACAACAAAAAGGACAGTGTGAAGCCTCCGCCGTGTGTGATAGACAGGTGGCAGCTTGACTCGAAGACCGCAATTAAGGCCTTTCGCTGTCTCCTAGGCCTTTCGCTGTCAATTTGGTGAATAAAAGTGCAATTACTATTTACATACATTTTCGTCAAGCGTTGCTTTCGCTAGTTGTAGCTGCTTTGTATATTTAGTGGAACCAGAACTTGTGATGGAATCAACGTCACCTCTACACGGTCATGGGAGAGACGCTTTCGACGTAAGTTAGTGCATAAATCTTATCAATTAGTCAATCAAAAAAAAACAAAACTATCCATTTAAATTCTGAAAAAATTTGAAAAATGATTCTATTTGCTGTATTATTTAAAATTTTATTTTTTAAAACAAGAAATGATAATAACCGATGGACTTCAACTTTACTAAATGAAATAATACACTTTTATATAACTATTTTGGTTAATGGCTCAACGTACAGCATCAAAATTTCAACTTGAATTATTGTTTAAAAACTATTTTAAAAGACTACGTTAAGTGAAAGTTATGTAAAAAGCGAACTTTTCTTTGCAATCATTCAATTGTTCATGCGTATGATCCCAACTATCTGCGCGTGTCATAACCCCATCACCACAGACCGTCCGTTTTAATATTCTGTTGCAAGTCAAGTTAGATTACCGTGCACTGCTGGCAGAGAACTAGACCCCTGCTGTGGAAATACATATCAACGCATGACCAACTTAAGAATCGAACCTAGCACAAAAAGAATTTAAATAAATGGTCTGAATTTACGTAACCGGACTACGACATCGGGTACACACTCTGACTAGTCCATCGTTGTTGCTAAACCAAGCTGTACTTCATGAGAACCAAATAGCTTTGTTTCTGAAATAGTGGTCTGAGGATCAATTCCCGTTCTGGTCAATACAGGACTTTGAAAATGATTTTTTTTATTCACAACTTCTTTGCCTGACCTTTAGCAATAAAATAATCAACATGAACTTTCAACAGCGTGTGGCAGCTCGACTCGAAACAGCGCGGCCATTTGCTGTCTTCTGGACATTCTGGCCAAGGCAACTTGAAGAACGAGGATGAACTGTAATTAATATTACAACAAATGCTATGTTCAGGGAAGTCACAACATGCAAACAAAACAGTTCCAGTTGCCGCCCCATCCGTCAACTAGATCGAATTTTCCTTCAGTTCCAAAGAAACCGTTTCCCGATGTCAGTCATCACGATCACCTTGGCCATCCCGAACCGAAGCCAAGGTAATTAATTATTCACCAAAGCGGGAAAACATATTAAATGGATTTCGTAAAAAAAATCGTATTTAATTTAGGAAATTAGAAACATGCGATAATCGTCTGAAATAATCATCTAATTATTAAAACTTTTAAAAGAGACCTATGCAGTAAATACCTTTTTTTGCTTGAGTACGCAAAAAAGCTTCCAAATAAAAAAATGACTAGAAAATGTAGTCATACTCCAAATATGCGTGTTACAATCTTCACGCAAGTTGACAATTTTTTCACTTTATTCAATATTAATTTTGAAATTTAACATTCTGCTAACTGCAGTTATCTATGAGGCAGGAAACCCCTACAACCTGTTTAACCCGCGCAGGATCCTCAAACGGCAATCTTATTGAATGGAATTTGAGTAAAATTACCCCCTGAGGATCCCGTGAGGGTGAAACAGCCCCCTGAGGATTACGTGAGGGTGAAACAGGTTGTGTAGGGGTTTCCTATCTCATAGATTATTGCAGTTTGCATTATTCTGCTCTGGATTTTCCATCGAACACTCTTCTGATTCCTAATGGTAATGACAAGCGCCCCCCGTTATTGAACTCCACGTCAGCAATATTAGGCTAAAAAAAATATCAGACCGTTTGATCGTTCATAATTCATCTAAACCTTAATGCCTGGAAATCTACACTAGGTGTAAAATCGTGAACGTACGGAGGTACGTCGGGCATACTGAATTTCTGTTTAAAATAAACTTATAATATACACCCGTACGCTTACGATTTTACATCCAGTGTAGACCGAACGTAGAACTTGAACTCGTTGGAGACTAAGTCAGTATGGCATTGACTATTTTTCTACCTATATATCACATTAACATTAAAAATAATTTGAACCCTTCGCAAGAATGAAAAATTGAGCTGTTTTTTTTTGATTACATTGGTTGATATACAGTTATGTTATTTTTTGTTGCAGAAACATGGCAACCATTGAACCTCGAAGCGGTAAGATTGAATTGGAAATAGTAAAATTTGTTTAACGTTATATTTTGAGGATGTTCATGAAATCACCAGAGCATTGGTGTGGCACGCTTACGACTTTAGTGCAAGATTCGAAGTGTTTAATCCTCGGGATGGCAACCTATTAACAACATATTTGCTATACCTCCAAATCTTGATCGTGAAAACTCGATGTTTCCAGCGCAACTTTGTAAATGTGAAAGCATTGTTTTGTGAGAATGCATAGACTTACTGGACAAGTTTAATAATATAAGTTGTAATTTTTGTAATTACACCATTCTTTATTCATCGAGTTTCCGTGTCCAGGAGACAGCGAAATGACTTTTCAGTCTTCGAGTCAAGCTGCCACTTGTATCACGCTAAGTGGAGCGCTCAAACTTTCGCTTATTATTGCTGAACGTCAAGCAGGGAAGCAGCTGTCAATGCCAAGTTTTCCAGTCATTTGAACGGACGGTAAATCGATTTCGATTCTACCGTTTCAGTAACAAACGCTCTATTTACTCGGCCAGTATCGGTTGTATGGGCTTGCAGCTACGAAAGTCAATGTTCATCACAATCATCCTTCTTTGGAATAAAGATAAAAGTTTTTCAAAAAGTATAAAAAACAAAAATATTAAGGCAAGATTTTGAATGAGATAAGATTGGTATTCATTGTGTTCAAGTCTAAACAACCATCGCCATTTTTTTCATACCTTGTTGAAGTTAAACCTGTTCTGCTAATTATGACATCGTGAGCGATTGCGACCTTAAAGAAGAATAGTTATATTTCTGCCACCACCTTTGAAGACAAACAAACAAACAAACATACCAACGAGCACACGAACAAATACCAGTACATAACAATCAAACATGACAAACAACACAAACCAACAAGCAGACAATATTAAGTCGATTCTCGAAAAAATCAGCAGTTAAGTAATAAGCTGCCTGGCAAATTAATATTTTTTCTCTGATTGTGATATTTGAATTAGCACAGTTTTAGAAATTTGGGAAGTTTACTGTTTGAAATCGTTCCATTTTTGGTGCATGGCGTTAATCTTTTTTCGAAATTTTTCTTTTGTTTTTCTTTGTTGTTTATAAAGCTGTAATGTTTTTTAAATCTTCCAGTTATGGATGTTGCCGTGTTATTGCAATTCCCATGTATCATTTAGTGATCTTGTCAATTTAGTTGTAATCAAAGTCACTTTTTGGACTTTTTTAAGGAAACTATGGCACCGATATACTTTTGATATAATTTTGTGCCTGGCACTGATATAATTTTGTACCATTTAATCTCTCTTGCATTTCACTAAATAAACTAATACCTTTATCTACTCATGAATATGATTTACCTTCGGATGTCAAAACTGAAGATTTACTCGTATTTGTTTCTGAACAAAATTGGTTGCAATCGAAAGCATATTGTTGCCAAATAATAAACATTATTATATACAATAAACATGTTATTATGATCCAATTATCGCAAGCATGATTGCAAATAAACGACACAGTATTTTGTAAATGCATTGATCACCGCTTCTTTAAAATGTTACTTGTTGTCATTTCAAGTGTCTACTGCTAACAAAACTGATGGTAGTTTCGATACAAAGTTTTTTGGAATATTTTTAGCAACGTCACAGCTGCTGCATAAGCGGTGATACAGCTGCTGAGTAGCTCTTCATTTTCTAGTCTTCAGTTTTGACGTCACTGTATGACTAACAAGGAAGCATTGTACTTGCTGTGTTGGTTGATTGTTATACGTAAACATATCTTTAGAACAAGACCTAGCAGGCTTTCACATCATAAAACTTTAAATATTCGTATGACAGCATTCGGTTTGGTCACCTATTATTACAACAACTTTTTTTGAAATAACCTTTTCCAGGAGCCAAGAATTGGATTGATATGGCTTAAATAACATGGAGCAAATTTATTTTACATTCTCATCAATTGTCTTAAAGCAAAACAAATCGTTTTGCGGATAGCACTCAGCATAGTAAAGAATCGGACTCTTGCAGTTTGATTCCTTTGCTTGTTGCTAAATTCTACTCGGAAAATAATGACGATTGTACTGTAAGTCAATGTTTCATGTCAAAATGCTGTCTTTTGCTCGTGCAGTGGCTTTATATAATCTTCTGGTTTAGAAACCAAAAAACTTCCGCAGTATATTGCATAAAACACAAGCAATACAAATTAAGACTCTTGCAGTTTGATTCCTTTGCTTGTTGCTAAATTCTACTCGGAAAATAATGACGATTGTACTGTAAGTCAATGTTTCATGTCAAAATGCTGTCTTTTGCTCGTGCAGTGGCTTTATATAATCTTCTGGTTTAGAAACCAAAAAACTTCCGCAGTATATTGCACAAAACACAAGCAATACAAATTAAGAAACAATAACCAGCATTAGCTTCTTCATGCAACCAATATTCTATACTTTAATCAAAAATTAGCTTTCTCCGTCAGCAGTTCAGATTCACCAAGTGAATAGATGAAGAGTTTTGAACCTGATCTCAAGTATGAGTATGACATAGGCTGCTTGACACGAATTTGACAAAGACATTTTGGTTGCAACTTGTAATACTTGGCGATTTGTAGACATACCTAGGAAAAAATAAGCAAAAAAGGTCACTATGTTACTTTTGCTTTAAAGGATATAAGCGAACAAATGGATAATATTTCTTTTAGTTTCACCAAGTCCGGTAGGTTTTGGTCGAAGTCCTATTCCCACCCCAATGGCTGCACTTCCGTCGAGAAAAGGAAGCGGAAAAGGAAGCCAAAAAAATAATTTGGGATCTGAAGCTATTCAAAGACGTAAGAGCAGCCAGAATCGGAACAGCATTGGATCTCCTACTCCTCAAAGAACAGGAAGCAATCAAAGCCAAAACAATTTTGCACCTGAAATGCCACAACGAAATGGCAGCAACCGCAGTCAAAGTAAGAGTTTTGCAAGCTATTTAAAGCGTGTAGGCTGCTCCTGCGTATCAGTCAAGGATTCTGCGTCTGTTTAATCACGCCAACGCTGAGCATTTTTTTTCAGGATTTGTTTGCATGTCTTTCGTCAGGCTGGTCCTCCACAACGGATGGACTGCTTGGCCCCCAACGAAAAATATGCGTAAATGTATTTTTCCCAAAGACGCAATCACGGATTACCAGTTTGCGAATAGAATCGGGAGTCAGCAACCATTCAATAACTTATCCCACGCTGTTCCTGACTGAGATATCGTGGCCGCAAATGTCTAGGAACGGGTACTGCGTAGGCCACAGTGTAGTATGTCGGCAATAATAGCTTAGCTTATAATACTCCCTCCAAACTGACCACAGAATCAAAAGTATAATAAATGAAATCTTTCATTATACTCGCTGTAATACGCGGAAGCGTATAACGAGTTTGCGGAGCTCATCTCTGCGTCATTGATCCCGGGCAACACAGCTCCATTTGGAGAAATGTTGCAGCGGTGGCGAGCCGTTGGCAAAATTGTGTCCGATTTAACCGGCTCGAGATTTGAACCTCAGACCTTCCGCTCCAGAGACGAACTCGTTACCGCTCAACCAACTGGCTGGTTTGAAACAATAATAAACAGAAGTAATTAGCTTTATAGTCACTAAATGTTAATGCTTAAATTGCTATGCCATGCGTATGAGCTGCGCCGTTGCCATAACGTTTTGGTTTATGCTATATACATCATCAGCGCGAACTCTCAACAACGTCGTGGGAAACGACTATAGATTTGATAGTTTAAACCAAGCCTATATAGTATCTAACAAAAATTAACAAATTGCCGTTGGTTCAGTACGGAATTTCTTTTCTTTCAGCAAGCACAAGTTCCAGCGATAATTTAGATGAAGACAGACCCGGACATGATTACCAGCCTCGAAAGCAATTTCAAGAAATTAAAAAGTCATTTGGCGAGTGAGTACAAATAACAATACCTTATGGTGAGCAGTTTTTATTGAATCCACAAACATTTTTTTATTTCTTATATTAATATTCTTTGTCCTCTAGTTTCGTCAGGACGGTAGAGTAGCAACTCGAGATAGAGCAGCCATACACGGTTTCAAATCCTCCATGTTACCTCCTCAGATAAGCTAAATTTCTTAGCAATTCCAAACCATATTTGCTCAGCGTAAAAAATTGGTATTTTTTTCGTGGCTGCCCTTGCAGAGATCTCAAGTAGGAATGCGCCAGCAACGCAATCGAGGGGGAAGATGATTTGACTCGAACGACAGCTTTGATTGCATGATTTTATTGGTTCAATTCATGATTAGGCAACTAACAAAATGGGATCCCATAAAATTTTTTAATTTCGATAGCGTTCAAAAAAACAAAACAAAGACAAAACATTGACAAGCTTTGTTTTACGACGATTTAAAAACATATTTTTGTAATTGTCCTTGGCTTTGATTCAGCCAGTTCTTCCTTGGTCACGAAAGCAGCTGTTTTTAAAAAGTCAGGTTTCATAAACTCTAGCCTTGGCCAGAATATTTGTTTGCCCATGGCATGGTTGCTTTCTCGTGTCCACATTTCGATGTCTATTATCCGCTTTGTTGGGCTTGATCTGCGTTTTTTCTGTCAATTGCAGTCTGATCAAAGTAGACTGAAAAGTGTTAATTGGACAACAAAAATGGACAATGCACATGCTAAGTGTGTGACATTACTAGAGACTCGGAGACGTGTGAATTGGAATGTGGAGAGAGTCTCGGTAATGTGTTGAAATCTATGTTGCAGAATTTCAATAATTCAAAAAAGTTAAACATTTCTTTACCTTTGTACAAATTGCACGGACACAAATTTAGGGTTCTTTATAATCTCTGTGTTCATCTTAGCTTCATGCCTTTCACCATCTTTGCGAACAAAAAGCACAAGTCAAATGATTGTATGATTCTATGATTCCTAAAACTATAAAGAGATATTTGCATATGCCTTAGTTTAAAAACAAAGATAAAAAGTGATATTACACTCATTATGTAATACTTTATGAATACGTTTATTATTCATCTTCGGCAACAATAACGTTTCCATAAATGCAGTTACAATCATGTTACACGTAACTTTCCTTCTATAAGTAATTCATATCTGGCTGATTAATTGCCGCGTGAATGATGGCACGTACTCGGCTTACGTTACAAGTTGTTTTTTTTAATAAAGTAAGCCTGTGATTACGTCTGTTTTACGATATCACTTTGTATCTCCTAGTTTTGATTGTATTTTTTTCATTTTTCTTGACTTCTCTCATTCGTTTGTTTTTATGTCACTGTCATATCAATTGCAAAAATCTACTTCAACGGCATCAAAATAAAAGGGTATAATGTGAAATTCTCTTTTCCCTCCTGTGCTGACAATGAGCACAAGAATTTTACTGGAAACTTTGTGAAAGTTGCTGCAACGGGTTGATTTTTCATACAGTGCGATATCGGTATCGATTTCATCAAACTGATATAGTATGTTACTCATCTTTGCGGTTATGTATCCTGAACATACAATTAAAAATTGAAGAACAAAAGCAGAAAAATAAACTAATAAAGCGATTACAAAATACATCAAGATCCACTTATAACAGGATTCACATAGTCCATTAGCCGGATTTAGCATCCATTTTTGATAGATAATAGACAAAAAAGTAGCTATTTTAGCTACGAATTACAAAAAACATGTCAGCTTTCATCGCCAACCTTTTTTATGAATTGAATGATTCAATTAAAGATTCTTAAAATGGTAGAGAAGTACAAAAAAGACTTCTTCATTCTTCAATATTAGATTGAAAATTCACTTAATTCTCAAAGTTGTAAACAACTAGTTCTACCTCGATTCGGGTCTGAACCCGATGATGAGTTGAAGCCCCAAGCAGGCTCGAAAGTTAAGCTAGGTTTAAAAAATGTATGGTTAATTGCTCTTTTCCTTTAAATGCCCGTAGTTTGTTGTGGCTAAGTAAAGCTACTCATTGATAAATTGTGAAGCAATAATGATAATTGTGTACTAGTAATCGCATGGATGCTTAAATGAAGTTTTAAGTCAGTGTTGCTAAGTCTACTATGAAATGCTATATTATGACAGTGTTGCTAAGTTATTTTAATCGTATTTAATGGCACCGAATACACAATCCACTTATCAGACCCGAAATAGGCCTGAAATTTTGTCAACCTTACTCTCGAACGCGGCCCGAATTCGGCCCGAATTCGGCCCGGCTGCAATTCTCTTACTCAATTTACCAGAGTCTTGCGTACCGGTACCACGCTTCAGTTTTGCCATAGTTCTGTTTGCCGAAAGGCTATCTCGTGCCTTTGTTATGACCCGAAATGGGATGGCTAGGGATAAGCTACAAAATGTAGTTATATCAATTCAAGTATGTAGAAAGCTTGTAAATAAAACCGGTTTTGTGAATGCGCTTTTAGCTTGTTAAGGAAATTGCGCGTATTTTAATAATAAAAATCCAAGTTAATGTATTTTTCAATTTACTTTGCACGAAAGCACTTCAACATACACGCTCTTACAAAAACCAAAATGAATATATTGCAAACGTTTCGATCTTCTACTGGTGCCATTGTCAACGTTGAACTGCCCTGCAAGTTGCTACTATGAAATGTTATGTTATGACAAACATGAAAATTGAAAATATTAAATTTGATGCAAAATACGTTGCTATAGGGTATACATTCATTTTAGCTATATTAACTGTAATTTTTATTATGAAAATATTAGCCTCTTTTCAATTACACCATTTGCCAAAAGTGCTAGTAATTTCTTTCAAAACTATCCGCTATTCAGCAACTTGTAGTGCAAATGAGTCGCTTCTTTAACCCTATTTTACACAGGGGGCTCTTGTTTTTTTTTTGTGATAAATCCTTTCAAACAATAGATTTTTATTTTAAATCGACATGACGTTGAGTTAAATTTCATTACAAATAACTCCTGAATAGTTGAAGCAGTTAAGATAACGGAACGTTTCCCAATTTTTGAGGTTTTTTGAAGTGACTTTTCCAAATATAAGCATTTTTTGGTCAAAATTTAATGTAAATGACGTTCTAAGATGTTTTTATGACGTAGCCACTTTGACTTAGGCATTTTATGATTTAGTATCCAAAAGCAAACCTATGTAAAAAATTTGAACCACCTGTAAAGTTGTCGCCAAAACGACGTTATTTCTCGAAAATATGGCCCTGACGTAACAATAATGATGTCATCAACTCAAAACTAATTTTTCTAAAAAAATTTGGTGAACACCAACCCGGGCGTCAAATTTGATGTTCCCATAACTTTTGGTCTAGTAGTTAGATGGAGAGGTATTTTGTCCCCCATCCCCCCCTGCGCAAAATAGGTTGGTCTAATAGCCTGAGCAAAATAGGGTTAACTTTTGAAGAATATGATTTTGGAACAATTGAAGACAGCACGTTAGCACATACAAGGCTGAAAATAGTACTCTACAATACGTCTGCATTAAACTTTGTGCTGATTTTTGAAGTCTCTTCTAAGTTTTCTCTTTTTTGAAGTCTCTTTCCTTTTAAGCTTTACCACCCTTGTTAAGATGCACCAATTATAATATCATTGTAACATCAGACAAGAAGATTTTTTGTTACAATGACAGTATATAACAATGTGTGCTGGTGTTTGTCATGTTTCAAGCATATTGATTTTCCACTAGGTTGTTGTCCATTAGGTGCGAGAGCAAATGAAAGCGTTAAAGAAAATAATTATGTATTGTGACGTAGCATAACGAATCCTAAAATGTTTTTGTAACCCAACATTAATAGGAATTTCAAATACATTTGAGACGTTGGCGCTTAACTTTGCAATTTTGCTAATGTTTGTGGAGTCACTTTTAAATTCAAAACAAAATGTTCTCTTTCGGCTTTCTGTATGTTTACACAATTGTTAAACATTAATAAGGACTAGCAGGATGTAGATTATCACCCCATGCAGCTCTATTAGTAGCCGACTAATCAATGAGTTTGATGAAAATCCACCACTCAGCAATATCTTGTTCATATTTACGTTAGTATACTTTCACTTTCTTTTGAGCAATTTTGGATTTCTTACATCTATATTTATCACAAAATCGTTGAAAAGCACTTGAAATTTTACCCCAAATTTTTGATAAAAAAACAAGCTAAGCGACTGTGTGAAACAATTAAGTGTCGATATCTAAGCCAAAAAAGTTTGTGTGTACAAAAATCCAGAAAAGTTTTGGATTCCAATTGTTTTTTTGTTATTAGTAAGTAGTGTACACTGAATTTTACTGTTTGTGCAGACTTGAAATATTAAAAAAATCACTGCGCGTAAAATGGTGAAGCTGAGGGCTTGTCTTTAGTTTATTTTCATCAACTGGCAGCCTGTACGCTGGAATAAGCCGATACGCCAGGCGTACCAAAATTCTGTTTAAAATAAAATAAACGAGGCTTGTACGCTCTCAATTTTACGGGCCTAAACAATCACTTTTGAAACCACGTTGCGTAATTAGTAGGCACTTTAATCCCCAAATATTTTTACGCTATAAATTTATTACTTTTTCCAGCACCCCCTTTCGCCCGCCGCCTTCCATTCCTTCCAGTAACAGAGTTTTACCACCAATGTCAACATCCACCGCTCCACCCTCAGGCGGAAAATCTTTGCCAATAATGAAATTGCCGTCACCTTCAGGTCAGTATGAATAAAACGTGCTTAACCTTGTCCAACTCACTGATACTAGTTGCTGCGCTTAAAAAGCGGAGGAAGAGGTTCATTCTTATTATTTTGTTGGGGAAAATCGCAAAACGTTTACTGCCTACATATTATTCTACGTTTTGTTTGACAGGTTTCACGCGCTTTAAGTCGCGTTAAGACTGGCACCGGCGTAATTGGTTTTAGAGTTTGGTTTAGAGTTCAGCCTTTGGTTTAGAGTTTCTACTGCACCGAATATCAACAAAAACAATTCAAAAGTCTTGCTGTTCTACAATGGGCTGTATATGCTAGAACAAAAACCGCACTGCCAATGTGGTATAAATTTCCAGATGGATAAATACTTAAAACTTGAAACGGGATTATTGAAGATTTATCTCTTAACCCCATTTTCCACAGGAGGAGGGGGGAGGCAAACCGCTTATCTTCTCAGTTTTTCTCGATGAATCACTTCGGAAAAAAAATCACTTCAAATTAATTTGAATCAAATTTAAATATATTCACAAATAACCCTTGAAATTTGATGTTGCTATGGTAAGGTGAAGTTTTCCAGTTTTGAGGTTTGCCAAAGTCACTTTCCGAAATCTAAGCATTTTTTTTGCGCATATTAACTGAAATGTCGTCACAAGACGTTTTTGCGATATAATCAAGTTGACATAGACATTTCATGATTCAGTATCAAAAAAATCTTGGTACAAAATTTGAACCCCATGTGACGTAATTGAAAAATAATGTCGTTTTTTGAAAATACGTCTTTGACGTCACTACGATGACGTTATCAACCTAAAACTAGTTTTTTAAAAACACTTTGGTGAACACCCAAACAGCAAGCGAAATTTATTGGCGTTCCCATGACTTTTAGTTTAGAAGTTAAATGCGTTTGTTTGAATACTCCGTGTAAAATAGGGTTAAACATACCTAGACGGTCGTAGAAAGTTCTTGCAATAATAGCTGCTGATATTTCAAGTTCTGAAAATACTGCAATCGGTTCATAAATTTAGGTAGAATCGCATAATGAAATAATTGAAAAACTTTCAGCCATAACGGTTTCGATCGTTTTTTATTTTATTTAAATGAGAATTCGACCATCTGAGGAGCTGTTTTGTCAAAACAGGCGCGGTTGAAGCTTTAGACAGTTTTAGAGATTTTATTATACAGGGTGATCTGACGTCATCGTTATCAGGTATTCGGTTGGGTTTCGTTGAGACAAATCTTCTTTATTTACAACTATACTTTAGGGAATGCACATTACAGTTTTGGTTGCACCTCACAGTAACAAAAGAGATTGAAATAGTTTTGACCTAAACTTACAAAAGTTTTTGTCAGTGTAGGCAATGTTAGCAGAGATATTTTGTTTATTTTTATTTTTTATTTGCATTGTTTAATTTGAGTAAAATATGTTAGATTCTTAATTACAGATGAACACTCTGCATTGTTTTAGTTTTTTATCCCCTATGTTACTATAAAGTATATCATTTTATTGATACAGGATTTAGCTTCAGCGCGCTTGGCGGGGGACCTCTTTTTGAATTTCCAAGGACCTTCTCTGGGACCGGTTAGGACGGTTTTTTCGTTTTTTCCAGTCTTGGCTTAATTTTCCTTCAGTTTGACGGCGGACAAAATTTTGCTTTCGCTAGCGAGAGCTAATTACGTTGACGTTTTGAAATTTCTGATTTTTGGCGTTTGCTCACTATAATGTTATTCTAATCCTCAAAAAAGACACAGGAATTACTCGTAATTTAAAAAAAAGTAAAAAAATGCATAGCTTACTGTATGAAATCTAGATTATTTCTTATTTTGTGAAAAGCAGAGTCATCAAGACCATCCTCGACTTCAACGGAACTTGCAACTTCACCAGTTAAAACTGGAAGTAAGAAGTTATTCCTAACATTTTTGCCCAGTTGTTCAATTCATAGCGTGTTTACAGCATGACTTGGCCTCTTTCGACACAGGTTCTTGGCTACGGTACCGGCTTATTACTGAGTCGTGGCAAAAAACTTACCAAATTCTGCGCAAATATAAAGAGTTTTTACGAAACAGCATCGCTAACATACAACAGGGTGTCCATAAAGTCCGTGTGCACTATGCACTTAAAGTGCACACGAACTTTTTGGACACCCTGTATAAGCTCTTTGACAGGCTCGTTTCTTTTGTAATTAGGCACTTTTTTTTAGCAGACTCTGCATTAAGCAGGCACCGGCAACAAGAACCGGTACTAAAAAATGGACACTAAACACGCTATCAGTATAATTACGAGTGAAATATACGTCATGTTTACAAAAAAAATACACGTTTTACGCGATCACTCAAAAAAGCTTTGTGGGCTTTTAACGTGAGGAGGTCTTGAACATTATATAGCTTTGCTCGCGTATTGTTTATGCAATCTGCCCACGTATTTGCTTGCCTGTAGCGTAAAAAGGTAGCACTGAATGTGCAATTGCAAAAATATGCATGTTCATTGTTCAAACTACCTCGTGAATTTGCTTTAAAAAGTTGACGAAATTAAGCATATAGATTTCACCTGCTATGATTCAAACTTCCAGTTTTTAAGCCAAGAAGTTCAATGTGAAAAAAGTAATTTTTATTTGGATTCAAATTTTCTGCTTTTCGAGCCTACAGTGTAATAATTATGGTTTTGCATAAATTAATACAGTTAGGTACGTTATGGATACAATTAGCATACAGTTAGGGACGCCTTTAGCGTTTCACATGTTTTTCATTGTCGACCAAAATGTTGAGAAAACCTAAAACGCATTCTTACCAAATTTGAACTTTCTATGTCTTCCCGTTTTCAAGATATCACAGATTAAAATTAACAAATTTCTTCTTACTACAGAGTTGCCGTTTCGTAATTAATGTGGCAGAAGATCATGCAACTTTTTGAAAGCTGGCTTACATTTTCTTAAAAAACAGCTTTTTTTACCATTCTGACCCTTTACGTTGTTTTGACAACAAATGTGTTACAAAACGCTTATTGAGAAGTAGAAACATGCTGTAGCTTTTCAAAATTTCGTTTCTACTTGGAAACCGTGGCAAAATTTCTGAGGGGAAAAAACCTTGCTTAGGGGAAATTTGGACTGTTATATTTCGTAAATGGAAGGTCGTAGAAATCTCTAATTTGGTCAAATTAGTTTTTACGCCAGCAAAAAATTTTGAGAGAAAACTAAGCAAAAAAATTTCCAACTTGAATGCAATTTTTAAGTCACCAAAATAACATCGTTAACATATGCTCTCTGTTTTGCTCTTCGTAATTTGGCAGTTTTCGCCATGGCTCAGGGAACAAGGAACAAAAACTGCAACTAAGAATTACTGGGCACGAAAAGCCAACTTGTAAAAACGCTAAGTATCATTTTTGCTCGTTGTTGTAGATAAAAACGTGGATGAACAGGCTTGGTATAGAAACGTAACTCGACAAGCCGCGGTTCACGAAATAGAGCAAAACATGCAGGTGAAGATGTTGTTGTTGTTGTACATGTTTATCCTCCTATCATCGCACAGCGTCAGGCGCTAACTGTTGAACGATCCGCACACTTTTTATTGCGACTACTACTTCGTGCTTTGAGAAATCCGCATCTGCTTGAGTTTTCAGTGAACCAATGTTTCTGTGGATTTCGTGGAATTCTTGTCGACTGAATTCGCTGCTTGTTCGAAGCCACCGTGCAGAGATAATCATCGTAAAGTGTCTTATCCTAAGAAATAACAACGTGACCAGGATGCGGTTCGAACCCAGATTATGCGACCAGGGTTGTTGTAAAAACGCCGTCTTTGCCCTTTTGGTCATGCTGCCGGCAATCTAGCAAACGGCTCGAAATTATGTGGATATCTGGAAAGACTGTTTAGGGATACCACAATTGATTCCTACCTTAAACTGATCCAACTTGAATGCAACCTCAAAAGATGTATTTTACATACTATGATTCTGATGGCCAATTTATAACTTGGTGTTTCAAAATGCACATATACGCTATCGTTTCACATTCTGTAGCGTATTTAAGGGTGAGTGGGGATGGGGGCACTGTGCTGCGAGCCTACGACCATAAAAACCCACTGAGATCTAGGAATGCCCCCCTTTTTATATTTTGTAACACCTATTATTGCATCGAATAAGACGGTAAATAATTTTTGGCTTAAAACAAAACAAATTCGAGTGAAAACTTTATGAAAAAACTGGTTTAATCTGGACGAAACGGATTAAAACTTGAACAAAGACTTTTTTTGGTCTTTATCCTACATTTGGAGAGAAATATACATATTGCTGCTAGTTTTTCTGAACGTTAACAACGGCGTTTGTGTTTTAAATCCCCCTTTTTTCTAATCATGTCTACGCCACTGCTTATATAAGTGTAGCTGGGGTTGCAGTTTGTACATGATTGATGAGGAATAAAATTGGCAGTTCTTATGATTGTGTCTCTAAGACTTTTAGCTTTTCTTATTACTCCTGATAATAATTGGTAATCTTATTGATTGCTAACCTTTTTCTTATTGGTAATCGAACTTTCGGTCTAAAACTTTTACTTCTTTTTTGGTGTAAAGATATGCGTTAGTTTCTCAATCATTTCTAAAAATAAGAATATCTATCTGCTACCGGCCAGTCGAGCAGTAGCACGTTCGTCTCTGGAACTGGAGTTCTGATTGTGATTCAAATCTTAGGCCGGTCAAATCGACACAGAATTGCCAATGGCTCGCCACTGCTATGGCATTTTTTCAAAAGGAGCTGTGCTACATGGACGCAATGACGCGGAGATGAGCTCCGTAAACTCGTTACACGTTTCGACGTAATAAAAGTGTGTGCAATACAAGATTTGGTTAAATTGATAAAACTCATTTGCTTGTTATGAAATTGCTTTTATTGTATTAAAGAAGGAAACTTAATTCACCTTAGTAGATTTGGTAATTAAACGACACCATGTAAAATATTGTCATCACAATGCAGTTACGTCATTGTTCAGTTCCATAACAATATGTAATTAAATTGAGTAATGTTTACGCGTTTACAGGAAGGCTGCTTCATTGTTAGACCAGGAAAAGGTCAGAACAAGCCTTATTCTCTAACAGTGTGCTCTGATTCGACGATGTATAACCTCCACATCCGTCGCAGAGAAGATGGAAACTACGCGCTAGGTCTGCCAAAAGTAAGCAAAAATTTATAATAAAAATATAGGAATTTTTATACTACAAAAAGGAATTACGAAACACCCAGCCGATTATGATTTTCTGAAATAGCTTTGTGGGATAACTTGATAGGCCTATAGTATAGAATTTTAGATACCGCAAATAAGCTTGAGTAGCTGATTTGCTAGCAGTTATGGCCGAAAAGCCTAAATCAGAGTTGTCCAGATTTTCATGAGGAAGACCTTTTAGGACCATTTGTTGAATTCAATTTCTGCTATTTCAGAAAATCAAACTTGGCTGTCTACTTCATCCACCCCCTTTAATCGTAGTGATAAAACAATACTTAACGACTACAAAACTATTTGAAGACTTGAGGACATTCCGTACTAATTTTTCCTTTTTTGTTTTGTTATCTTTTTATGTCATCGGAACTTTTCAAAAGGCGTACCTGACTTAAATATTTGATTTGCCAATTGCTTCCAGTCATTGCTGTATTATAGTGCATACTGCATCTTAGTCGCAGGCAATTACAGCATATTTCATGCAGGGTTAAAGTGTGATGTCTCCCAACCAATTTACACTTTTTAATCAAAATAAACATAAATTATCCTATACTATTTCTGCCCAAGAAAAACAAAAAACAAAACAAATCCATAGTCTCTGGGAGTTGCTCTCCAAATCTCAAGCTATTCTCAAACGTATCTTACCTACAGTACAAAATTTTAGTTTTCAAAAAATTTGTCCTTATCATCTCAGCAAATGTGGGTTACGGACCTACTTATATTTTTATCATATGTTTCACCGAGTGCTGCCAGATTTATCATGTGTCGCCGTATTGTCTTGGCTTAATCGAGCCCAACTTCATAAAGATGCGTGCATTATTGTTTTTTGGTAAAGCATTTAATTGTATCACCAGAACTCTTGTTAAATCCACTGATGTTCCGACATAAAATGCGAAGTATAGAACTAACAAAGTTTGTCTTGACAAAAAACAATGATGTTGGCTTTGATTGCAATTATAGTTATTCGGATCCAGATTGCTTGGCAACAATTCTTTTAGCAATGTTGAATCAACTTTTTTCTATGTTTAATTGCTCAGCTAGAGTGATTTAATATTGCTGCAAGTATTCTTGCTGAAAAAATATTTATTGCGTAATTCTAGTCTGAAAAGGCATTCAAGTCAAAGAATTTTTCTCGGTTTTCTCCCAAAAAATTTTGACAGACCTGAAGACAAACTTCACCAAGTTTGAGCCTTTTATGACCTTCCGTTCCCGCTATATAACAGTTTAGATTTCCCCTCAAAAAGGCTTTACCCCTTAGAAATTTTGCCAGGGTTGCCAATTAGAAACAAAATTTTAAAAATTTACTGCGATTTCGTAATTCTCAATCAGTGTTTTACAGCAGAGTTGCTGTCACGACAACGTACACGGACAGAATCGTAAATTAACTGCTTTTCAAGTGAATGTAAGCCAGCTTTCCAAAAGTTATTTTAATGTCCATGAAGTCAAAAATACGTATTTAGTCAAAAATATGTTCTTTGCTTAAAAAAGTGCTTTTTATAACTCAGCTAGCTTTAGTTTCAAACTCTGACTTTACTTTTTATTTGACCTGATTTTAGAAATCTGACTTCAAAACAGCTAATTAGTTGACGTAGATAAAAGCGCTTTTTGTTGTTTTGAAACTGCGCATACAGACACCGTTTTGTATTTCAAGGATTTAACTGTGAAGTACAGCAACAGCCCTTTGAAGGAATACAGCAGTGCTAGTTGAAATTAAATGGCAGAATTTTTTGAACCAGCCATTAAACTAATATTTCTGTTAATTTATAGATCTGCGTGAATAGGATTGAGAATGAATGTGTAAATTTGATTCTTTTGAGGCGTTATGTCGATACCGCCATAAATTGTCGAAAACTTTATTTTTAAACCGACAGTTGACAACATCACTGCAGTCCTTGATCTGTACGAGCACAGCAAGTATAGCTACGGCTATTTGCACATAGAAGAATGTTGATTCAACATTCCTGAAAGCTTTTTTGCAGAAAAAATCTTAATCATGTAAATAGAGTCTTTAACTCAGCGGTGAAGAGAACAGAGCGTCTTATGCTGCTAAATGATAGAATCGGGGTCAATACCCGGTCAGGTCAAAACGAACTTGATAAAAATTTGGTATTCACATCTTCCTTTCTTGACACGTTCAGCAACAAAAAGGTGAGTGTAAAACCTCAACTGTGCGAAGCAGACAGGTGGGCAGGAGACAGCAGATTGAGTCGAAAACCGCAAGGTCGCTTCGGTGTATTCTAAACAAGACTGGCTGGTGAAAAAAAGATGAAATTACAATTATTTGATCAGGTTTTATTTTTGCAGGAAAACGAAAGGTCATTTCCTAACACCGTTGATTTAATCGAGTATTACATGGAGACCGAATTGGTTCTTGCTGGGAATAAAGGATCAGTTGTATTAACTGGACCTCCATAGTTATGTTTTGTTTTTCAATTTTCTTTGCCGTTTTCTCCAACAGTTTCTATTTGCGCTTAGCATGAAACATTTTTCAAAAAGATCCACATAGGCTTTAGGAACGTCATAGTGGTGTTGATTTCAAACAGAACTGTAGCAGTTTTGTTTTGCATAAAAACATTTTTTGAATTTTACTGAGTTTGCCAGTGCTGTGCAGAATTTGTCCGGCGCTTTATCCTGGCCGTTTTAGATACTGGTTTAAAATCAACAGTAACATTTTTGCCATTTTGAAACATGTTCGAACCCTTTGCTTTGCGCTGAACTGCCTGATGAGTAAGCTGTTAATATTTTTACATCTTGACACTACAGCTGTGATTTAATACACCCAAAAGCACCCAAAAGACTTTAAATTTTCAAGACTTAACACAATCAAACCATTTTCTCTTCCACCTGTTGTTTTTTAATTGATGAGGATTTTCTTGAGATTTTTAAGTATCCTTTTTGAATTTGTTAGAATATGAGTTAATTGCCTATTAAAAGCAGAATTAAATTGTAAAAAATATGGTTTGAATTTACCAGCTACCTAATGACACAGATATTTCACGTTTAACGTGTAAAACGTTTTCAATTTTCCGTACTTGATTGTCAAAAAAGCAATAGCAGTTCTTTTTTTAAATGGGTGCTTATACAATCATTTTTTTAAGTGCTGCAGCTTTTAAAGTGGCCAAAATAAACGTTTGAAGGTATTATTTCACTAGAAAATTTCAAGTTAAAGAAAGTAAAACGACAATGTGAAATATTCATGCGCATTTTTTATTTACTTTTTAAGGGTCAAGAATAAGGTTTGAGTTAGGATTAGATTTGACGTTAATTTTAGAGTGAGAATTTAAGTTTGTGTTAATTTTGAGTCAGAATTTATGTAAATAGAAATTTCGGTGAAATATAGCCTTCCTTAACGTTTTTTACTGTTTATTGTTAAATGTGAATTTGATAAGCGTCGGTTTTGAGTATCAGGCATTGTTGTACCGTCAACATTGTACCTTTCCTTTGAAAATTTATTAATCGACAGTTGACACTGACTTTTGAATTATGAATCACTTTCACCTAAATAGGGTACCGCAAGTTTTGGTCTGTTTGCTGACGTAGAATTGTAAGTCCCCCGGCGTATTATATTATGTTTGCTTTAATTAACTACTTTTGCACGTTTGTGAGATATAGTATGCCAGCTTGGATTGTTGTTCATTAAAACAAATAGCATACGCTAATGCACTTACAATTCTACAAGCATTATTTTAATTGTGTCGATTATTTCGTTTTGCATCAAACTTGTTTGTATTTGCCTTATTCTGAGCATTATGAGGCTATAATTTTACACGCAGTACTTTTTTGAGTGAGTTAAGTTGATTGATTTACATTATTATAAATACTTTGACAGCTTGGTTGATTGAATTTACGCCTGGTTTCTTGTCAAAGTACTGCATGACCAGTGGTATATTAAGTTCCAAAATTATCGGTGTATATCTGCTATACTTGCGATTACAATGTCCAGTAGAAAATGCATTTGTAGAATTTCCGCAATATAATAAACATTACTGATGATGATCTTTGCACACTAATTCGAAACGTCTAGATTGATATTAAATTTTAGGCTGAATAAATTGTTGTTTACAAAAATCAGCAAACTTGCCGTTTGGAGGGTCATATGCACCACCATGGATTAACTTTAATCCACGGATTATCAACTTCTTCATTTTCTGCACCCATGAAATTTTTAGATAAAAATAAACTGAATTTCCAAGTTCCGAGATGTTGTAGTTGAATTGCTTTACGATTACAGCAATTTACCAGGCCACATGTCTAAACTTTTCTCCCAAAATTTTGTCACTTCTCGGATCAAAGTTAATCCGCGTTGGTGCATACGACCCCTAATTTACCCGCTATCTTCCTCTGAAATGCAGTACAACGTAATCTGCCCTCTGGTTAGAAGCTACACTTGGCCTAATAGCCTCAGTAAAGCTGCATTGTGACGTTAAAAAGGCATTCAAGTCAAGTTTTTTACTTTTGACCGAAATGTTGGGATAAGCGTAAAACGCATTCTCGCAAAATTTGAAGTTTCTATCAATCCCGTTTTCAAGATATTGCAGTTCAAACTTATCCGTTTTCTTCTTACTTCAGTGTTGCCATTTTGTCAGTATTGTGACAGAAGATTAACTTTTGAAAAGTTGGCTTGCATTTTTTTAGAATGCAGCTTATTTTACTGTTCTAAACCTTTGCTTTGTTATTCAATAACTCTGCCGCAAAACATTTATTGAGAATCAGTAAGTTTTGGTACAAACTTGTTGTAAGCTTTTGAAATTTTGTTTCTAACTGGCAACCCTGGCAAAATTTCTGATGGAAAAAAACCTTTCTAAGAGAAATCTAATCTGATATAACTCGAAAACGGAAGGTCGTAGAAAGCTCAAATTTGGTAAAGTTAGTCTTCAGATCTGCCAAATTTTTTTTGAGAGAAAATCGAGCAAAAAAATTTCCGACCTGAATGCCCTTTTAAAAAAATGCTGTTTTTTGTTTTGTGATGTTGATATATTTTTACTTGGACAATATAAAATTTTTGATAAACTTTTTGTTGTCAATGCATTTTAAACAGTTTTAATAGCTGTTTTGTATTTCTGAAATTTTAATTTGCTTTGTAATTATGATCTTGATTAAATTTTTAACAAAAAGATTGCGATTGTTTTTTTTTGCTGCATGAGTTTTGATAGAAAAATTCAGTAAATTTAGTTTCTGCAATTACATGATTTTATGTTCAAAATTTTACTGTTTTCCTAATAAAAATAGACTATTGAAAGATACAGTATCAAAGATTTTAAGATTTTGGTCATTGCAAAACTTTCGTAGACGGGTGGCAGATTCACTCAAAGACAGAAACGTTCTTATCTTCTTGTCAAGAAGCTTCAAAAACAAATACAAAAGTAACCTTGTCTGCCGTTACTTACAGAAATTTTGCAGATTACCTTTATTTACTTAAAAGTGTCGTACTGTGTTTTTGGAGCCAAAAACAATCAAACTATAAACCATTATCATTGATTTGACACATTGTTTTCTAAAATCTTACTGAGTGTCCTCAAGTGCAGTTGAGCCTATGCCACTACACACTTTTTTAGTTAAAACATTATGTTATAAAACACGAGACTCATTTTTGTTCAAAATTTAAGAACAAATCAAGAACAATACGCCAAACTCTGCATCTAAAAAAAATTGATAAGAGCACGGGCCTAATTCAAAAACAAAAAAAAAACAATTTCTATTATATAAATGTATCTGAGAAAAATTTTAATTGTGTAATGCAGTACAATGCGTTTGAGCAATCATGATCAATAAGAAAGAACAACTTTTAACTAAACAAAAACGAGTTCATTTGACTTTATTCTCCGATAGTTTTCCGAGGAAAATAATACGCAACTTTGCCGGTTCCTATTCACCCACAATCTCCCCTTCACACTTTGAAGGTTACTGATAAGTTTTTAAAAATAAATTGTTGCAACGCCAAAATAAAAACATTAAATGCGATTTTTTTGATGAAAAAAAAAAGAAAAAAAAAGAAGAATAACTTTTAATTGCAATAGTTATATATTTTGTGATTAACCAATAAACGGCAAGATATTTGACCCTATCTCTCTTCTTTCATCTATACTTTAAACTCTGGCGCCTTTAATCACTACTCCGTTACAGTATATCAGTCCTGTCCAGTAAAATTTAGTAACCCAGGTCATGCTGCTTTGTGTGCTCTAATTCAGAATTCAGCTGCAATTACCAAAATAATTTTGAGAGTAAAGAAGAATCTAAATTAGTGTGAAACGCATTAAAACAATCGCAAAATATTCTTACAGGGATGTACTCTTCACAAAGAATGGAACCTGACATCCTCTGATTACATGTAATGCCAAACTAAAAAGATTAAATATGATTTTGTTTGATGAAAAAAAAATTGATTTTAAATCAGTTGTGGTTTGGGTAAACGGATGTCTGACTGAGTATTTGAACCCAGCTCTGTTCAATCACAACAATTTCAAACACTGCCACCTTTAAGCATTATGCCACCACAGCACATGAACGCAGTTGACTAAAATCAATGATTAAAGTTAGTTTTAAAAAAGTGATTTTGGGGGTCTATTCGGGGGAGTTCCTGGCAGAGCTGGGCAAGTCCGCAAGTTAATCCGCAAGTCCGCAAATCCGCAATTGCGGACTCACAAAAAAAGTTGCGGACATGCAAACTTGCGGACTTTAGCAGTTTAAATTGCGGACTATTTTTAATTTCAGTCCGCAATTTCGCAAGTTTCATACAAATATTGAAATTCCTTTCTATTTTCGTAAAATATTTATGTTTTTACCCAGAACATGAGAAATCAATTAAATTTTTTCGAGTTCAAGTTCGGCAAAAAAATCAAGTTTTTCGTGTTCAGGCTGGCATAAATACTAAGTCTGCTTTTCGACTTAATCGCTTTCTTTTTGTTGACATGCTGTTTGGTAACGTCAGAAAAGAATCATGCCGCGTTCTCATTTTTTATGCAAATAGTTGGTTAATTTTTAGAACTTTTTAGAGCCCCCTATAGTGTTTGTTTTAAGAATCTCTTAAAAACTGCCTTTTTGGTAATTTTAACAATATTGTCTTTAGACCTTTAATCTTATAATCTTTAAGTCTGCAGCTATCGCTCAAATTAGATAGTCTTCGACAGCACGAGTGATATGGTGTTTCAAATTTTTGTAGTTTAGTGTATCAAGTTAGCTATGTAGTAAGTTGGTTATGTAAAATGTTACCGTGCTGATGTTTCTATTTCTAAAGTGCGACCTCGAAGCTGCTTTTAATAGTATAGTCTAGCATAGTGTTAGTATAATCAATAGCGTAAATTTTGGTCAAGTAAATTTTACTTAATCGTTATTGATTTGGCTAGATGATAATTGACTTCTTGTTTTGCCGTGCTCCTTTAGATGAATCAAATTTTTGGGGTTCTATGAGGAATAACAATGTTATATTTAATATCCAAATTGTGGTAAAACTGCAGAAATATAAAGGATACGGCGCGCTGCGAGACAGGCTATTAGAAGAGGGTCTAATCTGTTTCGAAATGGAGTCAACACTGTTTTTTCGAGTTCGGCAAAACAACCGACTTTTGTAGAGTTTAAGTTCGAATTGGCAGCCCTCGTTCAACGTATGGCTTTGTTGTTTCTTACCGTGAGTTCACAAAATTAGCCATTGGTGTATCATTTTTTGTACTGGTAGCCAGTGCCGTCGCTACGGTGGGGCCAGGGGTGCCGTCGCTACGGTGGGGTCAGGTGCGCCGTCCCCCCCTAACAACTGCTTGTGCCCCTTCATTTTGATTCACTCAGAATGCTTTTTTGGAGCATCACGTAACGACAAGACAACAGGCAATGATGGAAAAAGAAATAATAATTTTCAAACATGATTCTCGTTTGAAGTTTTCTCGATTGTTTGCAAAATTGCTGGCCACCAACCGTTGTACATAAATGTGACCCAAAATCCGTATTATTAACACGCCTTTACAGATGTGTCGCGGAATAGGGATGTATGCCTAAAGAAGCGTTACCGGTATTTCGTTAATGATTATGACCTGAAATAATACGTGAAAACATTATTTTAAAAGATCAATTTTTTTAGAGCACACTCAAGATTTACTTTAGGTCGCAGTCAGTGGCGCAACCAGGGGGAAGGGGCTAAGGGGTCTCAGCCCCTTTTAGCCAAGTCGTTTAGAAAATATAATCAAAAAAAGAATAAGCGTTTAAACGTGTTTTGGACTTGACCTGAAGTATATGGGGGCTCAAGAGGCTAGACAATTTAAATCTTTCAAGGACTTCTAAATTTTAGCGATTTACTGTAATTATTGGTATGGTTTTAAAATGTACGAAATGTGATTTAAATGGTGCTAAAATCGCTATTTTTGCCGGAAAATCGCAAAAATCACGCAGCAGCTGGGGGCTCTGGCCCCTCTGTAACACGCTTGAGTAGCAACGGTTTGTTCAGCACGGGACCTAAATTAGACAATTTTTGTGCAAAAAACATTTACTTTTAGTTCAAGCCCCCTCTCTTTTCCCAAAACCTTGGTTGCGCTTCTGGTCGCATTCACTCCTGCAGATATATTTTTCAAGCGATTATGCAGGCCGCATGCGAAACGAGCTAATAAACGCTGCCGGGCTTAAATGTATCTTTTTTCAAAGATGAATACAAAATTGTAGCTTTAACTTATTAGTTTTTACGTGCAAAAGTTCGGTCCATTTTATCGTGCCTCCCCATTTTCGGCTTGGGCCCTCTCACTTCGTTTGGTCTGGCTACGGCACTGCTGGTAGCGTGTGGTTATCTCGTTCCTACAGTAAGTATTTATTGAAACTAGGGACTAAAAATTTAGTAATACGATTAGTGATATGAATGTTTTTTTGCCTTCTACTGCCTTTGCCTTTTTCTGCCTCGAAAAAAATTGTTTTCTTAGAATATGTTGATGCAAGCGGAAATGTGGATCCTGCTTTGCTATTTAATGGCTTCTCACGGTAATCCAATGGCTTTTAATCTCCGAATCCCTAACTTCATTGTAGCATTTTTAAGGGTTCGTCGGTGGGTTGTGCACAATGCTTCCATGCAGTTTAGGCCCGTACTGTATAAGCAGTAGCGCAACCAGGAGAGCTGGGGGGCTACACCCCCCCTTAGCCAAGTCACTTAAAAACTTTAACCAAAGTTACAGGCATTTAAATCTGTTCTAAGTAGGACCGGAAAATAAGAGGGGCAGGGCAATTCTTAAGTTTGCCATCCGAAAAAGCAGCTCAATAACAAGTCATGCTATGGTACATTTACTACGATCAACGATTGTGAGTAATTCCTTCTATTGCGTGGAATGTATCCACCATACGCTTGTTATACTTCCCACAAGTCACAACTTTTGGCTTATTTCTGTTAATCAACTCTGAACAGATCACTTCGGGACCTGGTTGATTGCAAAACTCTTCTACTCGGTTCATAAAAAGTTGCGGACTTGCGGTGCGGACTTCAAATATTACGAAGTTGCGGACTTCAAGATTTACGAAGTTGCGGACTTCAAGAATTACGAAGTTGCGGTTGCGGATTCAAGAATTCTGAAACGTCGTTGCGGACTTGCGGTTGCGGACTAAGCTTTTAAACGTCCAATTGCTGACTTGGGGTTGCGGATTAAGAAAATCGAAATTCGGTTGCGGATTTGCGGACTGCGGACTTAAAAAAAAACTTGCGGTGCCCAGCACTGGTTCCTGGGGTGGTGGTACCCCCAAACTATGTCAAAAATAATTCTCTCTTACATGTTAATTAATATTAAAAGAACTAGTGCCCCAGCTGTTCAGTGATTTTTGGGGGTTCCATATGGGGGGGTTCCGGGAGGAGGGATCGTCGAACCTCCAAACTACTGTATGTCAAAATATTTGCTCTTAAATATCTACTGATATCAAAAAAACTAGTGCGCTTCAAAATACTAAAGCCGTTCAAAATACTGATTTTTTTGGTTTATTTGGGAGGGTTTTCGTAAGGGGTAGGGGTACCCCCAAACTATGTCAAAATATTTCTCTCCTAAATATTTACTGATACCAAAACCAAAAATTGGAACCCTAGCTTAAGCCGTTCAAAAAATTGATTTCGGGGTGTTCATTTGCGGGGTTCTCGGGAGGTGGTAACCCCAAACTATATCAAAATATTTCTCTCCCAAATATGTCTAATGTAAGAAAAAAACTAACGCCCTAGCTTCAGCCGTTCAAAATATTGATTTTCGGGGGTCCATTCCGGGGGTCCCTGGGGGTACCCCAAACTATGTCAAAATATTCGTCTCCTAAATATTTTCTAAAATCAAAAAAGCTAGCGCTTTAGTTTGAGCCATTCAAAAAATTATTTTGGGGGGTTCATGTGGAGGGTTCCTGGGTGGTGGTACCCCCAAATTATATTAAAATATTTGTCTCTTAAATATCTACTCACAATAAAAAAATAGTGCTCTAGTTTAAGCAATTCAAAAAATTGATATTTGGGGGCCCATTTGGAGGAGTTCCAGGGATATGGTACCCCAAACTATAGCATGGGTGGGCAAGTTAATGCTAAACGTTAGCTTCGTTAACCACTAGTCCGTTAACAAACTTCACACCTCCGTTAACGTTACTCCGTTATTTTCAGCTCTAATTAACGGAAGTTAATAAAGTCCGTTAATCCGTCAACATTTTGCGTGTAATTTACATTTCGTTTTATTTACTCGCTTCTAGAACACGTATTGACGCTGTTGAGCTGATTGTAAGGAAATATTTATTGCTATGATGGTATTTTTGTGTTTTGAAAGATACATTTTACAGTTTAATTTAATTTCAAGATAAAAACAAGTTCAAATGCACAACAAAGCTGCAAGATATTAACGATAAAAACCTTTACGGAAGTTAACAGAACTTAACGAAAGTTACTTTAGTCCGTTAACAGCACTTAACGGAAGTTAATTTAGTCCGTTAACATGAAAAAACTTTTTAACGGATTAACGAGTTAGTGAAAAAGTTAGCTTCGTTATTAACGGATTAACGATTAACGGACTTGTGCCCAACTATGAACTATAGTATATCAAAATATTTGTCTCTTAAATATCTACTGATACCAAAAAAAAAAAAAATAGCACCTTAGCTTAAGCCATGAAAAAATTGATTTTTGGGGGCCCATTTTGGGGGGTTTCGGAGGCACCCCCAAATTATGTCACATCATTATGTAATAATTTGGCACCCCCAAATTATGTAATAATTTGGCACCCCCAAATTAAATGACCCCCAAACTAGCATTCTACCTTAAGCCGTTCAAAAAGTTGATTTTTGGGTGCACATTTCGGGGGTTGGGGTACCCCCAAACGTGGACAAAATTATTGTCTCTTAAATATCTTCTAATATTAAAAAAGATAGCGTCTTAGAGTAAGCCCTTCAAAAAAATGATTTTTGGGGGCCCATTTCTGGGGGTCCCCGGAGGTACCCTCAAACTATGCCAAAATATTTGTCTCCTAAAAATCTACTAATGTCAAAAAGGCAGCACCTTAGCTACTGCCGGTCAAAAAATTGATATTCGAGGGGCCCATTTGGGGAATTTCGGGAGGTGGTGGAACCCCAAACCATATCTTAATATTTGTCTCCTAAATATATATTGATACAAAAAAAAAACTAGTACCCTAGCTTAAGCCGTTCAAAAAATTGATTTTTAAGCCCCATTTAGGGGGTCCGAGGGAGGTACTCCCAAACCATGTCAAATCATTTGTCTTCTGATTATCTACTAATATCAAAAAAGCTAGCGCCTTAGCTTCAGCAATTCAAAAAAATTAATTTTTTGGGGTCCCTTTGGTGGTGTTTCCGTTGGGGTTAGGGTGTTGCAGCCGCTTCATGAATCTTAAAATGGCCCAAGTTGGAGGCTTCGCATGAAAACCGTTTCGGTCAAGTTTCGTAAAAATTGGTCAATGTTTAGCACAGTGACATCAAAATTTTCGCAAGTTCAAAAAAAATTGTTTTATTTTGAATGTTGTTGAACTATAAGTCGAACCTATGATTTCTACTTTTACATATGTAACTTTGGATCATTTCTACTGTTTTTGGAGTTGTTGTTTAGTACATAGCCAACAAGAAAACTTCTTCAATCAAGTTATCAAAGGTTGCATTATAGACCTACCACCCACAGGCGTAGCCAGGGGGCCCGGCCCACTCAATTGAAATACTACCAATGATAAAAATGTCACAAAAAAGACTATTGTTTCTTTAGTTTCAGTTTCTAGTAGCATCTTTGCGTACAATAGTACACGCGTACAACAGTAATTAACAATAATATTGATCCAGCGGGCCCGGGCCCCATCAATTTAATTTTTACCAACTAATTTAAATAGCCCCCGTACAATAATATTTAATGGCCCCCAACATTAATATTGATCCAGGGGACCTGGGCCCTTTTAATTTAATTTTTCCAACCAAACTAAAAATGCCCCCTACAAAAATATTTAAATGGCCCCCAATTTAAATGGCCCCCCCAACAACAATATTGATCCAAATGGCCCGGGCCCCTTCAATTTAATGTCTGGCAACCAATATAAAAATGCCCCTACAATAATATTTAAATGGCCCCCAATTTAAATGGTCCCCCAACAATAATATTGATTCAGAGGACCCGGGTCCCTTCAATTTAATTTTTGCGAAACAATTTAAATGGGCCCCCTACGAAAATATTTAAATAGCCCCCCCAACAATAATATTGATCCAGGGGACCCGTGCCCCTTCAATTTAATTTTTGCCAACCAATTTAAATGGGCCCCCTAAAGTAATATTTAAATGGACCCAATTTAAATGGGCCCCCCTACAATAATATTAATCCAGGGGCTCGGGCCCCTTCAATGTAATATCTGCCAACCAATTTAAACGTATAACCCGACTGAAATTAAGGGTTTTTATCCTAAAAGTTGCTAACTGAGGCCCTCATCTAACCTCTTTATGAACGTAATGCAATAACCGTTAATCAGGGACGGATTTAACATATGGCTCAGTGCCAGGGCTCGCACTTGGATTAACATATGGCTCGGACTTGGATAAGACTTTTTTTGGTCTTCACCTGTATTTTGCAGGAAAATATTGCAAAAATCCCAAAGTGCCAGGGGCTCAACTCAATGTAAATCCGGCCCGGGCAATAACATGATTTGTAGGCGTAACTATCTTCTGTACAATTTTCAATAACTATTCCCCTCCACCTCGCCAGTTTTTATGCAACAAAATACTTTTGAAAAAAATAGCTGCAGTAAGGGGAATGCTCATTGAACAAATTTTTAAATTGAGAGGGCCTGGGCCCCCTGGCCGTGTATGTGCTCCTATAACTGGTTGTTTTCATGACAAAACAATAATCTCTAAGGAAAATATTCGCCTGTATTGTTATTTACCAGAGGTGGAGTCCTCGAGGACGTTCTTGGCCTCGAGGACGTCTTCGAGGACACATTTTGAAGTCCTTGGCCTTGGCCTCGAAACCTCAAGTCCTTACCTTGGCCTCGAAGCCTTAGGTCCTCGAAAATTGTCCTGTCCTCGGCTCGAGAAATTTTGTCGGAAAACGCTAGAGGAATTTTTTGAACCTCGGCTCGAGGAATTTTTTGAACCGTTGAAATTTTGTCGGAAAACGCCAGAAACCTCGCGGAAAATTTGCAAATACCTTTTTTGTTTTCCGCAGTTGGAGCATAGGCTTAGCCAAGCGGGCCTACCCCCCCAATTGAAATTTCATCAATAACAAAAATGTGACAAAAAAGCCTGTTGTTTCTTCAGTTTCAGTTTCTTTTTAGCGTATTTCGCTTACACCAGTAGCGAACAACAATATTGAAGACCAGGGGCCCCGGGACCCCCTCAAATCAATTTTTGCCAGCCAATTTAAACGTAAATCTGGAAGAAATGGATAGTTTTTGTCCTAAAAGTTGCTATCTCAGGCTTACATCTAGCCTTTTTATGAACGTAATGCATCAACCAAGGCCGGATTTACCACAATATGGCGCAGTACCAGCTAAGGGCCCTGCGCTCAAATCTTAAGACTTATTATGGTCTTCACCTACATTTGGCAGAAAGATGTTGCGAAAATCTCCGGAGAGCCAAGAGCCCAGCGCGATGAAAATCCGGCCCGGCAATAACATGGTTAGTAAGCGTAACCATCTACTGTACTATTTTTCAATAACAATTCAGTAATTCACCTCTACCTCGCCAGTTTTTACGCACAAAATACATTAAAACAAAAATTGAAAAGGGAACACCATTTAAAAGGAGCATTACGAAATCAATCGAACAAACATCAAAATTCACAGAAGCCAATGCTGAAAGCAGAACAAAAAAAAAATATACCAGTTGCATGCCTAAGACAGCTGTTTCGCCTAATTTGAAGGCTCATCAGTTAAGCTTAGCAAGGCCAAAATGACAAATCTTATAATGATAAAATTTCAAAAAATTAGAAAATGATGAAATATTTGCAGATAAAATTCTGTCCATACCAATTTGTACCAACAAATTACGTTAAATTAATTAAAACTTTCTAACTGAGATCGTTACGAACAAAACTGTAGGTCTCAAGATGCTACACTCACTGAAATCTTTACCAAAAGAAACTAGATTACGGCCTATAATCTAACTGAAATTCTTACCGACTAACGCTAGGTTGTAGGCTATCAATCTAACTGAAATCCTTACCAAATAAAGCTAAATTACAGGCTATTAATCTAACTGAAATCCTTACTGAACAAAGCTGGGTTAGTTGCTATTAGTCCGACTGAAATCCTTACCGAAAACGCTCGGTTATAGACTACAAATCTAACAGATATCTCTACCGAATACACCTAAGCTTAGTAGCAAGTAGCTTAGGTAGAGATATCAGTTAGATTTGTAGTCTATAACCGAGCGTTTTCGGTAAAGATTTCAGTCGGACTAATAGCAACTAACCCAGCTTTGTTCAGTAAGGATTTCAGTTAGATTAATAGCCTGTAATTTAGCTTTATTTGGTAAGGATTTCAGTTAGATTGACAGCCTATAACCTAGCGTTAGTCGGTAAGGATTTCAGTTAGATTATAGGCCGTAACCTAGTTTCTTTTGGTAAAGATTTCAGTGAGTGTAGCATCTTGAGACCTACAGTTTTGTTCATAACGATCTCAGTTAGAAAGTTTTAATTAATTTAACGTAATTTGTTGGGTAAAAATTGGTATGGACAGAATTTTATCTGCAAATATTTCATCATTTTCTAATTTTTTGAAATTTTATCATTATAAGATTTGTCATTTTGGCCTTGCTAAGCCTAACTGATGAGCCTTCAAATTAGGCAAAACAGCTGTCTTAGGCATGCAACTGGTATATTTTTTTTTTGTTCTGCTTTCAGCATTGGCTTCTGTGAATTTTGATGTTTGTTCGATTGATTTCGTAATGCTCCTTTTAAATGGTGTTCCCTTTTCAATTTTTGTTTTAATACGTGATTACTACACCCACTTGGCTTGGATGGATTTTCTAATGCCACAACTTTGTTGTCCCTTTTCTTTTAAAATACATTAAAAAAGTTAGCCATGGAAAATACTGATTTGAGGGGGTCTGGGCCCCCCAGCCTAACATGCACTTCCATAACTGGTTATTTTCATGACAAAACGAAAATCTCTAAGGAAAATCTTCGAGTGGGTTTTCATTTACTGCTAAAATGTTGCACGAGACAATGCACCTTACTTCCCTCTACCTGGACCAAATCACGTACAATTAAACTTTAACACCAAAATGCAAGATGTTAAACGTGTTTTGGACTTAAATTGCAACTAGAAGAAGGATTAAACAACTTAATTTTTTTAATTGGCTTTCAAATGTCAAAAATCTTGTGCTTTCAAATGGCTCTAAACACTTGCGAAATGTGATTCAATGGCATTAAAATAGCTTTTTTTTTATAAAAAAACTTACAAAAAATCGCCCAACAGCTGGGGGCTTCGCCCCCAGAACCCAAAAGCCTCCGGCCGCTGGGGGCCCCGCCCCCACACTGTGATACGTTTGAGTTACACTGGCTTTCTCAAAACGTCTCCAAAGTTACGTATTTGCATTTTTCAACTATATTAGTTTAAGCCCTCTCCCTTTGCAAAATCTTGGTTAAGTGCCAACAGGCAAATTTTTGGTGACGTCATGGAATGTGATTTGTGGTTTAGGCCTCCCCAATCAAAAATTCTGGCTTCGCCATAAATTGGAGATTGCCTGAAAAACTTTTTTGAAGACCTTTTTTTGTAGAACACTTGCCGCTGTGTCCTTGGTCCTTGGCCTCGAGCATTCCTGTCCTTGGCCTCGAGAGGGTCTGTCCTCGGAAAGGCTGTCCTTGGCCTCGGATTTTTTTGTGTCCTTGGCCTCGAGCCTTGTGTTCTCGACTCCACCTCTGTTATTTACTGCTAAAATATTGCAGGAGTCAATGTACTTTACTTTCTCCTACTTGTGCCAAATCACTCACACAATTTAACCCCAAAACCCCAAAATGCAAGATTTTCAACGTGTTTTGGATTTAAATTGCAAGCAAAAGTAGGACTGAACAAATTAATTTTTTCAATTGGCTATTAAATGTTAAAAATCTGGTACTTTCAAATGGCTCTGAATACGTTCGAAATGTGATCTAATGGTATCAAAATAGCTTTTTTTTCCAAAAAATTACGAAAAATCGCCCAGCGGCTGGGGGCTTCTCCCCCAGACCCAGAGTTGTAAACGGGGCGACTAGCTCAGGCCCGAACCTGGCCCGAACCTGAAAATATAAGCCCGAACCTGGCCCGAACCCGAAAACTAATTTGAAACCTAAATCTTGCCCGAAAAAACCGGAAAGTTAAGATAGGCCTGAAAAATTTGGCAATGCTGCCAAGTTATTTTGATTGTATTCTTGTGCACCTAAGACATAAAGTACGTCTCAGGCCCGAATTAAGCCCGAAATTTCTGTTACCTTTAGGCCTGAACCCGGCCCGAATCCGACTCGAAAAGCCCGGCCCGACTTGCTACTCTGCCCAGACCCCCGACTGTGATACGTTTGAATTACGGTACACTTCTTTACTCAACACACATCTCCCAAGTTAGACGTTTTCGCATTTAAACTATTGCGTTAAGCCCTCTCCCGTGAACGAGTTCGTAGTTACGTGCCAACACCATGCCACGGCTTCTGATCTTCCATTCTACGAGATCTTTGCCCTCACAAAAAAATTTTTCTTTTGAAGTTTCTGAGGACGTCATTGCGTGTGATTTGTGGTTTGCCCCCCCTCCCCCAATCAAAAATTCTGGCTACGCCTATGCTACTACCACAAGCATAATTAATACCAAATTATTGCATTTTTTTAAAATTTAATAATTAATTTCATATGTGGCTCTAATTTTACGCTGAAAAGGGCTCATTGTTGTTACTTACCCAATGCCAGTCTTTTTTTTAGTACAGAGAGCTCTGTTGACAAAAAGCATCATCGATAAGCTGTCATAATTTCCGTTTCTTTTCTTTGACAACTAAAGTTTTGTCCTTATTCTCGATACTGGTTTTTCAATCAGACATCATGCTATGCAAAAATATTTTTTCTTCTGTATTTTTCAATCATGTTAAGGCGTCGGTTTGATGACCAAGATTTCATTGTTGTGTTTAATTTTTTTTCAATGCTTGAGAAATCTTGGAAATATGACAAAGATCTTTTTGCATGCTTTCTCCATCTCGAAAAAAGTATAATATGATTGTCTTTCTAACTTTGGAGGGCTGTGAGGGAGTTTGGCGTTGACGGTCAGTTGTTACATGCCATTAAGGCATTCTATGGTGCCGACTGGAGTTTCGTGGTTGAGTAAATGGCAAGCAATCAAAGCTTTCCATACAGGCATTAAACTCCGGCAAGGGTGCGTTTTGTTTCTTCTTTTCTTTATTGTTTACACGAATTGGATCGACAAATGCAACCAAGCTGATGAGTTTGCCACAATTGGAAATTGAAAAATTGTTTGCCCGCTATGTGCCGTATTTGATTCTGCTTCTTTGTGATCTGGCCTTTGGCGCTCATTAAATAGCTTTGCAGCTGCTTATGACACTGCAGGAATAAAAATAATCACGGTCAAAACTGATGTACTTCATGTTTCAAGAAACACTAATTGTAACGTCGCTTATGTTTTCTTGTTTACACCTGGTTTCGAACACTCGCTTTACTGCATTTTGCTTTCCGTGTATACTTGGCTGCTAAGGATTTCCAATGATGTAATGTTACAAAACAAATGTGATGACATCGATTAAGCGATTTATCGCGCCTTTTCTACTGCATGCAAATTATCTGTTGCGCAACTATTTGAAACTGTTTTCTTGAAATTTTCGCGCTATGACTCTTTTGTTGTGGGTCAGTCAAATTTGGTTGTAGTCGAGGAAGGACGTTAAATTTTTACACTCAGAATTACCAAGAATCTTTGAAATTTGAAATTGTTAAGAATCGGATTGCAGAATTTAGCAAGTTTATTTGGAGATTTCAGATTTGCAGTCCTTCCTCGAGGTCTCAAGCTTGTCCTGGGTGGGTCCCACCTTATTTATATTTGGACTTTTGTCCCCTGAGCTGTTGCTCAAGTTTAAGAATAATTATTTTACTGGGCTATTGTCCTCTTTCAAGTGTTTCTGTACTGTTTCCCGGGGCCCACTTCAGAGACTGCGTTCTTTGAAGACATCGATTGGAGTTACAGCTAACTGTCTGCCCGAAGACGAAACCATCGCTGAGTTTGGTTATTTATTGCAATTATTCTGATCAGTATTCTCAGTCTGATTCTCAATTTGTAACCGTAGTTGTTACTTTCTATTTGGATATTTGGCGTGCTGTATGTGTTCAAATTGTGTGAATTATTTGGTGCAGCGCAGTAATATTTACCTTCGTTTTTGATTCCAAATTTGCTAATTGGCGTACTTTCTACAGAAACCGTTGACAATATATCAAGACAAGTTAACGCGTGTAGAGACGAAAGATACGGCAGACAGAAGACATTTCGCGTCGTCTACACTAATCAGCCCTTGTTGCAACTGAATGGAGCGACACGAAACAAGTATATAAGTTCAAATGTCAGTTGACCTGGCTCGCTTGGGGTTGCATTTACGAGTGACGGAAGGCAAGATGGAGAACTGAATATCCGAATTAGCAAGGAAATTGCAATAATGAGGACTTTGCACTATTCAGTTGTTTTGAAATAAGAATTGTCGAAAAAAAGCGAAGCTATTAATTTTCGAAACAGTCTTTGTCCCTTCTCACCAACAGTATCTCCAGATGGTCATGAAAATTCGGTAATGACTAAAAGAGTGCGATCGCAAGTACAATCGTCCAAAATGAGATTCTCCAAAAAATTAAAGGAGTTACATTATCGACAAGGTGCACATCTCTTGAGGTTCGAGTAACTCTAAAGCCGCTACTTCTCCAAATTGAAAGATCTCAGCTTAGATGGTTTGGCCATGCAAGCAGAATTCCTCAGGAAAAACTTTTGAACAAGCTTTACTTGCCAAAGCAAATGGGGAAAAAAACAGTAGGACGACCTAGAACTACTGTACATGAATCAATATTACATTTGGGATCTTGGGTGGAATTCGTTGGGACTTCACCCAAGCAAAATGATTGGAGTGATGGAAGACCGTGAAGTGTAGTAGCTTAATCTCAAGCTGCTGCCCCGCAACCCTCACGGGAAAGAGGGCAATGAAGAGAGAGAGAATTTTTGTTGAAGTTTTCAATGGTTTTGTTTGCTTTTCTACTGTTTGTTCAATTGAACTTGCATTTTGTACAAATTTTTCATTTCATCTACCAGCTTCTCTACTGCCTCAATTATTTTTAATTGACGAATTGTAGGAATTCCTGCTTTGTGGTGGGAAAACTTGTGCTTTTGATAGTATTGTCATCAGGTGTAGAAAGTTCGTAGCAACCAACCGCGAGAATTTACAGATTTAGTAATAGTATACAGCTAGTAGATTTACTAATGTTCGTCTTTTATAAAGCTCATACTAAGTAAACCACAATAACTCCGTATCTTACACAGCAAAACGTAACAAATATGGTTTTACTAAGCTGCTGCTGTAACTATAGGTAAGTTAGGAAAGCAGTTTAGTAGATTTCAATTACTAGGCCTAAAGCATAGTCTGCACCATCATTCTTTAAGAAAGTAACATTGTAGGCTATCTTTTACTCTGTTTTACACAGCCAGCCAAAATAGATAGTGGAGGTCTAACTCAAATAAAGTTTCTGCTGTAGTTTCGCAGCACAGAAAGATCAATTTTGACCTCTAATAATTCTGAAAAAAACAAACAAAAAACATAAATGTAAAAAGTTTTGGAAGTTGTAGTGAAGTTTTTTTCAATGCATAAGACCAAAAGTGAAAGTTCAATTTTGCAATGACTTATTAGTAACACAGATTTCACATGCACCATCTAGCGGCACAAAATCAAGCAAATACCAAATCATGGGTAAAAAAGGTTTCTGTGCGACCCCTAGCCCTGAATTTTTTTTCTCAAACTTTGTATTCTTGGTTTTGTTTGGCAACCTCCTATTTTGATGAAGGTAGAAAAAAATCCGAAAAGTTCGGGGCAACTGCAACACCCTAGAGGGGATGGTACCTTCAAACTGTATCTAAATGTTTGTCTCTCAAATAGCAGCTAACATAAGAAAAACCTAACGCTCTAGCGTGAGCCATTCAAAAAATTGGTTTTGGGGAGACCCAAGATATTCTTCACAGAGAATGAAATCTGTAACTCTCCGATCATATCTAATGCCAAAATAAAACATATTAAAAGCGATATTATCTAATCAAAAAAATTACTACTTTAAATGCTTCATTCAATATGATTTTGGTTTGAGATTCACCCATAAAGATTTTGAACACTGACGCCTTTAATTACTAGACCACAGCAGCAAGGATGGCAGTACGGTACGGCAGGCCCGGCGCCACGGGGGGGCATTTCGGGGCAGTGCCCCCCTAAATGATTGCTTGTGCCCCCCAAACGAAAATTGTGCCCCCCAAGCGAGGACTGTGCCACGAAGAAATTAACAGGCTCGAGGCTACTGAGTGCAAATTGAGACCTAAGACTCCCAAATTGGTGTTTACCGCCCGTATTTTCCTAAATTTTGTGAACTCGCAACGAATTTCATAAGGCTTTTGAAAAGAAGATCTTTTTTTTCTTTTTTTGATCTTCACTTAAGAATTAGTGAAAAATCGCAAGAACTTTGATACGACAACCAGAATTTGTGGAAATTTTAAAACTGAAGACTTTTTTTTGATCTTCATCTTGCTCGTTTGATCCACGCTGGAATAAATTTCTCGTGCCCCCGTGCCCCTCTCGAATTCACATAAATAAACTTCTCGTGCCTCCCCAAAATTTATTTCTGCCCCCCCCCCCAGTCACGCTACCCTGGTGCCGGGCCTGCGGTACGGTACGGTACATTTTGATTTTTGCTAAGAAGTACGGTACGCCTTTTTTGTAATGGTACGGGTACGGTACGTTGGTATGGTACGCCTTTTTTGTGATGGTTCGGGTAAGGTATACGTTGGTACGCTGTTTGAATTAAAAATCCCAGACTTTTTGCACACCAGAGTTGTAAACGGGCCGACAAGTTCAGGCCCGAACCCGGCTCGAACCCGAAACTATAAGCTCGAACCCGGCCCAAACCCGAAAATTAATATGAAACCCAAATCATACCCGAAAAAATCCGAAAGTTAAGTTAGGTCTAAAAAATTTAGCAATATTGCCAAGTAATTTTGATTATTTTTCTGTAAACGTAAGACAAAAAGTACGTCTCAGGCCCGAATTAAGCCCGACATTTTTGTCAACTTTAGGCCTGAACCCGGCCCGAATCCGACCCGAAAAGCCCGGCCCGACTTACAACTCTGTTGCACACTGCACCGGATTTTTGTATGCAGAGGCAAAAGACAGCTGACGCTAAATGTGTGAGTTGAGATCGTTGATTTATATATATTAGTGAATTCAAAGTTAGTTAAAGTTGCGAGTAATTGAAAGCAAAAATGGCAGTACGGTACGGTACCTAAGTACGGTACGGTACGCTTCAATTTTTGCTAAGAAGTACGGTACGCTGGTACGGTACACCTTATCTAAAATGGTACGGGTACGGTACGTTGGTACGGTACGCTTCAAAAATTGAACTGAAGTACGGCACGCAGGTACATTACGGTTCAAGATGCGAGGTACGTAGTAGGCAAATTCTGAACGTACCGTACCGTACTGCCATCCTTGCCCAGCAGCACACGCATATACGAGCGTAAATAACAAAAATCAATAATTAAACTTCGCTATCACAAGCTTTGGACGCTCTACCCCCCAAACCACGAGACCTAGCGCCTCCAAAATTGCAGGTGCTCAACTTCGTATATAGGCTTATCATGTCTCAAAATTTCAAGTTTCTAGCGTTGGTAGTTTTGGAGTATTTTGTGCTATTCTCGTTTTCGGGTTTTGCAGTTTTCGAGAATTTTTAAGAGGCGCTACCGAACGAAACGAAATACTTGTTAACGGCAAAAGGTAATTTTTACACATTTATCTGAAGCTTTGAGAACTGGGTAACGTCAGTTTTGCTCGCTAAGTTGCTTGGATCAATTGCGAGATATTACTCGAGTAAAAAAACGTCGCATTTTCCTCACCAAGTTAATGAAGATTTTGAAGCAGTCTTTTAGCGTGCAAGAAATCTTTTTTTGTCACAAGTCTTTTTTTGTAAAATGTTGAAAACTATAACTAAAGCGAATTAACTAAAATGGTAGCCATGTTTGCTATTAGACTGCTAAAAAGTAAGCAAATTGCATTGGGAACCATTTGCTGTATCGACTGATAAAGAAATATTGAGTAGCGCCAGTTGACAAAAATAGCAATACACTCTTTGTATAAGAACAATTTTCTCTAAACATGAGACTCATTTTTGCTCAAAATTTAAGAACGAATGAAGAACAATGCCAGCCTCGGTAGCAAAATAAACCAAAAGCAAGCGAAAAAAAAATTCGAATCAAAGAAAAAAAATTAAATTTTGGACTGATTCAAAACGATAAAATTTTAGTGATTTTTTCTGTTGGCAAGCAAAATTGCAACTATTCCAAGAGTACAGAACGCTGTTTGAGAAAATTTTTTGGCAGTCGTTGAACTTCAAAAAACCTTGCTTTTTCTCTTTTGCTATTTTTCGATGCTGCAAAAGCAGGAAAAAAGCCTTTACTCAAGCAAACAAAGCATTAAGAATTAGACAGTGCAACAAACAAGTTGCAAAAATTGACGTCGATGCTCACAAAATTTAAGAAAAAATTAAGAACAAAATATAAGATACTTTGTACTGTAAGTTGGTCCCAGATCTATTTTTTACGTTAATAACAACACAATTCCAAACTTTACCTATTTTTCTAGTTTTTTGTTTTAAAGGAGGAGAAGCATCCAACTGGGATTATGCGCAAAAGATAAAGTAACATCTGAAGCATTTCTTCACTAAATTTCAGCTTTCTATGGTCCATCGTATCTGAGATATTTCATTTTAAAGTAAAACGGGAGCTCCGGCCAAGCCCGGCCTTGAACATTTTGTAAAAGAATAAAATACGGTTGGTTTGCGTTTTTTGGTCTCACTACAGTAGCTGGTTTTATGCCATAGGCGTAGCCAGAAGGGGGGGCCCAGGGGGGCCGCCTATACCCAGAGGGGGGCCCGGGGCCCCCCCAATTGAAATGCTACCAATGATAAAAATGCCACTAAAAAGACTAATGTTTCTTTTGTTTTAGTTTCTTTTAGCATCTTCGCGTACAACAGTACACGCATACAACAGTAATTAACAACAATATTGATCCAGGGGGCCCGGGCCCCTTCAATTAAATTTTTTTGTCAATCAATTCAAATGGGCCCCTTACAACAACATTTAAATGGCCCCCAATTTAAATGTGTTCCCAACAATAATATTGATCTAGGGGACCCGGGCCCCTGCAATTTAATGTTTATCAACCAATTTAATTGGGCCCCCTACAACAATATTTAATTAAATGGTCCCCAATTTAAATGGGTCCCCAACAATAATATTGATCCAAGGGGCCCGGGGCTCTTTCTATTTAAATTTTGCCAATCAATTTAAATGGGCCCTTTACAATAATAATTAAATGGCCTCCTAAAATAATATTGATCCAGGGGGCCCGGGCCCCTTCAATTTAATTTTTGCCAACTAATTTAAATGGGCCCCCTACAACAATATCTAAACGGTCCCCAATTTAAATGGGCCCCTAACATTAATACTGATCCAGGAGGCCCGGGCCCCTCAATTTAATTATTGCCAACCAATTTAATTGGGCCCCCTGCAATAATATTTCAATGGCCCCCAATTTAAATGGGCCCCCAACAATAATATTAATTCAGGGGGCCCGCACCTCTCAATTTAATGTTTGTTAACCAATTTAAACGTATAACCCGAGTGAAATTAAGAGTTTTTATCCTAAAAGTTGCTAACTCAGGCCCTCATGTAACCTTTTTTATGAACGTAATGCAATAACCAGGGACGTATTTAATTTGGCACAGTGCCATGGGCCCCGCGCTCATATAAAACCTTTTTTGATCTTATCTATATTTGGCAGAAAAATATTACAAAAATCCCAAAGTTTCAAAGGACCAAACTGTCGCAGTTCCTGCTTCAGCCAGTGGCGTTGTGGAAGCTAGCAGCAAAATAACCACAAACGAAAGATAATTGGAACCGATAGCTTCTTAAGTCAACAGATCATTGCTGCTCGTAGGTTGTACAACCGAGCCGGTTAACCGCAATCAGAGCGCGCCCTGTTTGATTCGCCACAAAACTTAGTGACATCCGACATGGGCAACAACATGGTGAGTAGGCATAACCACCCATAGTAGGTTTTTCAATCACAATTCACCTCCACCTGGTCAGTTTTTGTGCGACAAAATTGAAAAAAATTAGCTACAGTAGGGAAAGTACTCATTGAACAAGTTTTTGAATTGAGAGGGCCTGGGCCACCTGGCCGTATATGTACTCCTATAACTGGTTGTTTTCATCACAAAACAATAATCTCTAAGGAAAATTTTCGAGTGGATTGTTATTCACTGCTAAAATTTTGGAGGAGGCAAGGTACTTTACTTCCCCCTACCTGGACCAAATCACTTACCAAATTTAACCCCAAAATGCAAGATTTTAAACGTGTTTTGGACTTAAATTGCAAGCTAAAGAAGAACTGAACAACCAAATTTGTTCAATTGGCTTTCAAATGTTAAAAATCTGGTACTTTCAAATGAGGCTCTGAATACGTGCAAAATGTGATCCAACAACAGTGGTAAAACAGCTTTTTTTAAAAAAAATTACGAAAAATCCCTGGAAAAATCGCCCAGCGGCTGGGGGCAAAGCCCCCAGACCCCTAGAGCCTCCGGCGGCGGGGGGCTCAACCCCAGACCCCCGTCAAATTCAACACGTCTCCCAATTTAGACATTTTCACATTTTAACTATTGGTTTGAGCCCTCTCCCCGAGAACGAGTTCCTAGTTACGTGCCAACACCAGGCCAAGGCTTCTGATCTTCCATTCTACGATATCTTTGACCCCACAAAAAATTTCCCTTTCGAAGTTTCTAATGACGTCATTGCATGTGATTTGTGATTTGGGCCTCCCCCAATCAAAAATCCTGGCTACGTCTATGGTGCTAACCGGTGCTATTGTGCACTAACGAAGCTAACAGGCATAGCAGTGAAAACGACAATGATGTTGAGTCTGTTAATAACGATGAATTTTTTGGTTGTTTGTTCAATCAATCTGAACCAAAAAAAGATGCTGCTGCAAAACGGATATAGAAGGGTTTCTATCAGCAGTACCAGCGAAAAGTACATGAAATAATTCCTTTGCTGATGCAGCGCTAAAGAAACTGTTCGTCCTGTACAAAACTTTTTTGCCCTCGAGAGCTGCAGTTAAAAGACTTTTCAGTATGAGCAAAGACATTTTGAAACCCAAACGTTCTGGTCTCAGTAATAAACATTTTGACATGCTTGCTTTCTTGAAAGGCAATTAAATAAAGTGCATCAAGGTGCTACGCAGTGCCGTCGCTACGGGGGGCCAGGGAGAGCCGTGCCCCCCTAACCACTGCTTGTGCCCCTCATTTTAGTTGACTCAAAATACTGTTTTTGGAACATCAGGTAACGGCAAGGCAAAAGACAATGATGGAAAGACGAATTATTACGTTCAAACATAATTCTCCCTTGAAGTTTTCTCGATTCTTTGCGAAAATGCTTGCTACTACCTGCAGTAGGCATCTGACGCAATAACCCGTATTATTAACATGCCTTTAAGAATGTGTCGCGGAAGAGAGACGTAGGCCTGCGGAATCATTTCTGGTAGTTTGCTAGTGATTATGACATGAAACAACACGCGAAAACATATTTTTCAAAGACCATCTGTTTTGACTTTTAGAGCACACGCCAGATTTTAGGTCGCAGTCAGTGGAGCAATCTGGGTGAAGGAACTTAAGCCCTCTTAGCAGAAAATTCAACCTCAACAGACTAGCGTTTAAACGAAGTAAAAAGGCGGGGGGGCTGAAGGGGCTAAGTAATTTAAGTGTTCGAAATGATTTCTAAATTTGAACAATTTAGTTATTCATATGGCTTCAAAAAGTGCGAATTGTGAGTAAAATGGCGTTAAAATTACTATTTTTTTCCTGCAAAATCACAAAAATTGCTCAGACCCCCGACCACAGTCACTACATTTCTACATATTTATGTCAGTTCTGTGACACCCTTAAGTTGCATCAGTTTTTTTTAGCTCGGTTCCTAAATCAGACAAGTTTTGTGCAAAAAAAACAACTTTTGGTTCAACCCTTTCAGCAAAATCCTGGTTGCGTGTCCAGTAGCATTCACTACTGTAGAAAAGTTTTTCAGGCGATTATGGGCTGCAGAGGAAACAAGCTACATAAGAAACGCTGCCGGCCTTATAGTTTTTCTAGACATGAATGCAGAATTTTAAAAATTGGGCATACTTGAAGCCGTGCAGGATTTGACAATCAATTTTTATATGCAAAACTTCTGTTTATTTTAGTGCGCCCCCAGTTTCGGCCAGTGTCCCCTCACTTCGTTCGTTCTGGCGACGGCACTGGTGTTACGTTGTGTATTTTTGTTATAACAACAGCAACAATAGCCATAAACAGCTTATGCAAACGCACCGCATGAAAATTAGAAAATAAATAGAGAAAAAAATCAAGGAACACCGGTGCAAAGTACAAAATCAACATTTTCGATACTTAAGTCATACCGGTAATTAGGTTTATTGAAAGAACTGTACCTCTAACTAGTTACTTTTTCAAAATGGTAACTGTAACTTAATTAGTTTTTTTGCCAAGTAACTGTAACTCAGTTACTTTTACAAAGTAACTTGCCCACCACTGGTTGTATGACAGAGCAGAATAAAATTGAGAAAAATATCATAATCGACATTTTGTAGGTTGAAAGTGATTTTGTCTGATAAAAAAAAGCAATAACTGGTAATTGAACTATATTTGTGGTCAACCAATGACCGACAAAATGTTTATTCTCAGCTATCTTCATTCACCACTGTTTTAAACTTGGACGCCTTTAGTCAATATGTTATCCCAAATTGTATTCAAACCCAGGTCATGCTACTTTTTGCTCTAATTCAGAATCCAGCATCAGTTGATAAAATAATTTTGAGGCTAAATAAGAACATAATTTAGTATGAAGCGCATTAAAACAGAGTCGCAAAATATTCTGCCCCGGATATATTCTTTACGAAGAATGAAACCTGAAACTCTCTGATGACATGCAATACCAAAATAAAAAGATTGAATGTGACTTTGTCTAATGAAAAAAAAAGCTAAATAAAGACTTTAAGTAACTTTTAAATTCTGTTCACTCAGCATTATCTCAAACTATAGCGCCTTTAAGCACTACGCCATCACAGCACATGCTAACAGATGACTAAAATTATTTATTGAAGTTAGTTTAAAAACAGAGATATTGTTTTGGGGTAATATGTTGACACCGCAAAATGCTGGCACCAGAAAAATTTGAAAACTAGTAGTTTTCATTAGGCCCCATTAATCTGAAAAGTTTTTATTGATAACTTCAAGCCATTTTATAATGCACGCTATAAGCTTAAAATGTAAAGAACGTACTTAAAGCAGAAAAATTTCAATTTAATAATTCATCCTCAATTAAATAAATGAAACTGCATAGGATTCATGCAGTCATCGTCATCATAATCATTTTGCTCCAAGAATGTGCTTCGTCCAAAAACTTATTATGTAAGATTGCTACAGTGTTTCTTCGAAATATCTTTTGTTCGATATATTGTGCAATAACTACAGACTACTAAAGAGTGATCTAACCAGAACAATATTCGATGAAATTAGTTTTCGTTAACATTTTTCATTCGTTAAGGGTTGAAATTTTACGTTGTGGAATAGTTGCTTTCAAACAATTTGCTTTCTTAAAAAATTCGTTACAAAATTGCGAAAGCTAACATTCTGTTGTCACAAACTTAGTTAGGATTTTTTACCTATTTCAGACGAAGCACTTGCACCAATCAGGTGATCATGATCACTTGCATCCAAATCATTCAAAAAAGCAACACTAATATCTAATAAACACTTTAACTGTAGAAGCTGAATGGGCAGAATCAGAATGAAAGATATCGCACATTAACTGAAGTTAGAATGTAATGATTTAATGGGATTTAAGTTACTCGGCATTGTAAAGCATCAAAGTCATTGTTTGATAGTCATAATATGCATTAGTTTAGCGATGTACAGTATGTTGGCTGTAAATGTGATATCGAGTTGTAACTGCTTGTAAGTACAATTGATATTGCAAAGCCATAATTTTGGTATCCGGTTGGAAAAAATAAACGATGACAAGTGAAATGATAGGCAGAAACAGAAATACGTACAAAAGTATAAAAACTGTGATTTTTAAAATTGGGACGTTAAGGTGTTCTGACAAGAAAAACAGCACCCCTGGTGAAATTTTCAACATACTAAGTGAAAAAGCAAACGGATCATTATATAAATTTGAAAACTAGCAAGCAAAAAATAAAGTTCTGACACACTTTCAAACGAATGGTCGATTTTTGAGAAAATGCTTGCAAACTTTTTTCCCAAGACCAAATTACCAAACTAACTTCTTTAGGATGCTCACAAAAAACAAGATCTAGTGATAATATGTTGTGTAAATAAGACAAATTATTGTTTTTAGTTCGTAGTTCATTTTGACCATCTCATACGTCAATTTTCTACAGCACTATGCATGATTGTAAAATAGAAGAATTAAAAAAGAATAGACTGCAATATAACAGTAGCCAAGAGAGAGGGGCATAGGGCCCCCCAATTGAAATGCCACCAATGATAAAAATATGACAAAAAAGCTTGTTGTTTCTTCAGTTTCAGTTTCTTTCAGCATTTTTCGCGTACAACAGTACACCCGTGCTACAGTAATTACCAACAATATTAACAACCAGGTGGCCCCGGCCCCCTCAATTCAAATTTTTGCCAACCAATTTAAAAGTATAACCCGGGTGAAATTGCGGGTTTTGGTCCTAAAAGTTGCTACCTCAGACCCTCATCTAACCTTTTTATGAACGTAATGCAATAACCAGGACCGGATTTACCAAATGGCACAGTTCCCCGGGCTCCGCGCTCAGATGGTGAGACTTTTTTTTGATCTTCATCTATATGCGGCAGGAAGATGTTGCAAAAATTCCCAAAATATCAGGGGCCCCGGGCAATAACATGGTTAGTAGGTGTAACCATCTATTCAGTAGAAACAATTCACATCCACCACGCCAATTTTTACGGAATAAAACACTTTTGAAAAATAAATTAGCTAGGGTAAGTGCTCATTGAACAAATTATTGAATTTAAATTAACGGGGCCTGGGCCCCCTGGCCGTACATGCACTCCTACAACTGGTTCATTTCATGACAAAACAAAAATCTCTAAGGAAAATCTTCGACTGGACTATTATTTACTGCTAAAATATTGCAGGAGGCAATGTACCTTACTTCCCCCCACCTGGGCCAAATCACTTACAGAATTTAACTCCAAAATGCAAGATTTTAAACAAGTTTTGGACTTAAATTGCAAGTAAAAGGAGGATTGGACAACTTAATTTTTTTGATTAGCTTTCAAATATTAAAAATCTAGTTCTTTTAAATGGCTCTGAATTCTTTTAAATGATCCAATGAAATTAAAAGAGCTTTTTTCCAAAAAATTATTAAAAGTCGCGCAGCATCTGGAGGCTTCGCCCCCAGACCCCAATAGCCTCGGGTGGCTGGGGAATCCGCCCCCAGACCCCCGTTTGTGATCCGTTTGAGTTACACTACTTCACTTGAGTTACACTACTTTTTTCTGGTAATACCATTCTTACATTTAAGTCAATATAGCCTGCCTTAGAATTTGCGACATGTTTTTTGTTTATAATAAGTACTCTGATATTATATTTTTTCCAAATTTTTTTTAAGTTGTTTTTCAACTACAGTAGTTTTTTTTTTTAGCAAGTTTACTGCTTTACCTAGTAGTGCTTTGATATATATACATGTAATTTAGACGTTTTCACTTTTTAACGTTAGGTTTAAGCCCGCTCCCTTTAGCGAAATCTTGGTTAATGCCAAACCAGGCCGCGGCTTCCGATCTTCCGTTCTACGATACCTTGGTCCAACAAAAAGTTCCTCTTTCGAAAATTTCTGATGACGTCATTGCATGTGATTTGTGGTTTGGGCCCACCCCCCCAAATCAAAAATCCTGGTTACACTTATGGACTGCTCCTGTATAAAGCTTGTTGCTTTTTTTAAGTAGTTTTATTTGGGTGGATTTGTTGATGCAGGTAGTGTCCTTTGTGTTCTAGCTTTCTCTTCACTTTAACTCTAATTAGAGTATTTGTATCAGCTGGACGAGGCAAATTGGACGCGACTTTGCTCAAATCTGATTCCTCGCAAACGACCTAAAACATTGATTATTAAAATTGAAAGATTTGCATTGTAATTGGTCTGTTACAAACTTATGTCCAACATTAGTTTAAAAAATGGAAATGATTGGTTGATATCGTTTAATCATAATATTTGACCTAACAGTTGCCATCGCAAATATATTTTGTTAAGCTGCTGAACTATAGAACAATATAATTATTGAAAAATGTGTTGTAAAATGCTTGCAAGTTACCTAAACATTGCTACCACAAGATCAGCACAAAAATTGCGAAAATCGCCAATTCATTCTAAAAGTGGTCAAAAGACAAATCAACGCAATAGCTAATAAAAACAATTTATGTTTTGAAATATTTTGAAGTAGAGCATTTTTACCGAGGCATGAATGCTCTTTTCATTACCTTGGGCAGTGCAACAATTTTCATAAATGGCAGTGTTAAGCAAACCATGTGCTTTTTAAGGATGTTTAGATCTTTCAACTGTTGTGGAATTTCAACCAACTGGAGATTATTACTTAGAGCTTGTGGTGGTACTTTGTCCTTTGTTAAGTAATTTCTGCACGGGAAACACAACCATTTGCAATTGTCAACTTTCAGCAAAATTGAGAGCTTTACAGATGATCTTGCTGAAAACCGTTTTTTCTTTAAGAGCACGACCTGATTCCGGAAAAACAAACGGCTGCAAATTGCACAACTATAATTTGAAAGCAATTCGCAGTTTTTTCGAAATTTATCCCCAATGATCCAATTTTTTGTTTTTTGTTTTTATTGTGATTTCCATGGAAACTTCTAATTAGGCTCGCAGTTGTTTTTGCAACTTATATTTTTTAATAATTGCTTTCGCATATCTCTGAGGACCGGTCATTTTAGTTTAGGAACGATGTGTACTATTGATTATAGACTTTATCAGCCTTGCAGTGTCTGTTCAGGTTTTTGTAGTGGTACAAATTTTCTTCTTTCCAAACTCGGCATCAGTTTTGTAACGCAGACTCGCGTTTTCTGCACAGACAGAACGTTGTTTGTTTCGAAATTTGAGATTAGGTATGTAACGTTGAATCACCTTTTTGCACCACAGGAATGTTGTTTGTTTCGAAATTCGGGGTCGTTTTTGTAACGTTGAATCACGTTTTTTTGCACTGCTTGAAATTTTTTTGTTTTTTAAAATCGAGGTCGCCTGATTCCGCTAAGTTTTGCTTTTTTTATAATATATCTTGTTGTATTCTTGTCTTTTTTGAACCCTTTGATTTTCTGAAAATTTGTCTCGAATTGAGATCTAAAAAAATTTAAGCAAAAACAGTAAAAAAGTATATTTAACGTCATAGTGGTGGTGTAAAAGTATTGCATTTCGTTTTAATCACATGGTAAAAATTAAAAAGTGAAAAAGTTTCTCAGTTGCTTGCGTAAAGCTCAAATACGTTCTCTAATTTCGAAACAGTTGTAAGCTTAATTTTTCTTGCAAATGCTGCAAAAGCACAAATTTTTGTCATTTTGAATCAATACAAAATTTATTTTCCTTCATTGATTTAAAATTATTTTGTTCTTGTTTGTGTGTTACTATGAGTTTGTTGTTACTGCTCTAATTAAATTTTGAGCAAAAACGAGCATCGTGGTATGATTTACAAAAAAAAAGTGCAAAACCTCACAGATAGAGAAAGATGGCTTTTAGTTTGGCACGTTATTGTAGCTCAAGATCGTGAAGACTGAAGAACTAGGATACGCCTGAATTATGTTGAATCCTTCATAAACATATTAAAATCTAAATCAAGCGATCATCCAAAAATTTTAGAAAAAAACTTAACGCTTATTCCTGCTTGAGTTTTTATTGGCGGCTTCTTGCATTAATTTATTCTTCAACCTCAATTTTCTTTCATTTTTTAAAAGTTTTTGGGGCATAGTCGTCACCAATTTGTTTCAAGAACGAAACGGTACCGTAATCTTTGTCTCTATCATTACACAACTTATTCTTAATTATTGCTAAAATGTTGTGAAAATCACGCCACGAAAACCTATAGCCAAAAATGCAACAATTTAAACCAGTATGTTTACAAACGCCACATTAAGTTTTTTCATCACAGAAGTTAGGACAACAAATGATTATTAGGCAAGCTTTTTATTTCAAGCCTTGTAAATTCGCAGCTTTGATGAAAAGCTTTGGGATGTTGCTCGCTCTGGGAGGTTCGTACCCCCAAACTATGTCAAAATATTAAGCTCTTAAATATCTAATGATATCAAAAAGACTAGCGCATCAGTCTAGCTGTGCAAAAAGTGATTTTTGGGGTCCATTTGGGAGGGTTTCCGGAGGGGTAGTATCCCAAACTATCTCAAAATATTTGTCTCTTAAATATTTACTGGTATCAAAAATAACTCGAGCTTTAGCTTAAGCCGCTCAGAAAAAAATTTTTTTGGGTTCAATTGGGGATTTTCAAGGGAGAGTGTTACCCCCAAACAATGTCCAAGTATTTTTCTGTTAAATATCTACTGAGATTGAAATGTGCAAGGCGAAAGCAGTTTGTATTTACTCTTCAACTGTTCCGATAAGATCAGAGCCTGCTGTCACTACATAGATTGCATTTCTCTTTACCGCTGATCGTGCAATCTCTTTAGAATGCATTCTACTTACAGTAGATTGCAATTCTCCTTATTGAATTACCGTAAAAAAACACAAACACAAAATTTGCGATGGTCTTTAAAGATCCTGCTCACCACATATCAAACCAGACAAAGATTGCAACTGAAAAGTTTTGTCCTAAAAGATTGCAAAAGCTTAACCGAAATCTACTTTTCTGAAAAACGTATTCAAATTTTGCACCTCCTCGAAATTGTTCATAATGTCCTAAAAAAAAATTCTTGCGCCTTATTTTAAGCCGTTCGAAAAATAATATTTTGGGGTTGCTTGAGAGGTTTCTCGAGGATCTGATCCTCTAAACCATGTAAACATAATGGTCTGTTAAACATCTAGTGATATTAAAAAACAAAACAACTCTAGCTTAAGCCGTTCAAAAAAATAATTTTGGGGGATCTCTTTTGGGCAGATTCAGAGGAATCGCACACCAAACTAACCGAAAAATATTTGTCTCTTAAATGCTAGCTAATATAAAAAAAAACAACAAATAACTGGCGTCTTAGCTTAAGCCGTTAAAATTAGTGTAAAGTGCATTACAACAGAATCGCAAAATATTCTTCACAGAAAATGAAACCTCAAAACTGATTTTTGGGTGGTTATTTGGGGAAGTTTCTTGGAAATGTGTTACCCCTAAACTATGTCCAAGTACTGTATTTGTCTGTTAAATATCTAGTGATAAAAAAAAAACTAGCGCCTTAGCTTAACCCGTTTCAGTTATTGTTAACTGCATTACAACAGAATCGAAAAATATTCTTCACAAAAAATGAAACCTGATAACCTCCGATCATATTTAACATCAAAATCAAAAATATTAAAAGAGATTTTGTTCTAATCAAAAAAAAAATACGCTAGATTTGACATGATCGTGGTTTTTAGAAAAGCAATGGCCAGCTAAATACTTGAACCCAGGTCTATTTACTAACGTGGTTTTCATACTCTAGCGCCTCGAACCACTAGGCCATAGAAGCACACTTGCATTTTCGTTGAAAATCATTTATTAAACTTTGCTATCACAAGTTTTGGGCGCGTCTGCCCCAAATCACGTGACGTAGCACCTCCAAAAATACAGGTGGACAACTTCATATATAGACTTATCATATCTACGAATTTCAGGTTTTTTGCTTTGGTGGTTTTGACGTTTTTTTCTCTATAAAAAACGGTCTTAAAAAACAGAAATAAAAAAAAAAGTCTTGGAATCGTCATAATTTGAGTTTGGGAGCTGAAGCTGCATTACCAGGCGCTTCTAAATTTGAAAACTTTACTGTATTCTCCTTCTGCGATTAGTTTTTGAACTAGAACGGTTTGAACCTCCGACTGGCATTTTAGTTTTTTACTCGGAAACCCGTATCACGAAGCCGATTGCCCCCAAAATTTGCACAAAAGTTGTTCCATATGGACTTTATTTAAGTTCTAAATTGCAAGTATTTACCTTCAATTGTTCCGAAGTTATAGCGATTTCGATTTTTGGTTGCAGAAAAAAACATCAATTTTGCACCAAAAAAAAACAAAAGCGTAGCGCAAGTCCCAATAAAAAATTCAGCTGAAATTTCTGAAAATTCAAAAACAGCCAGCTTTAAGCAATATTTGCCAGTTTTTGTTGCGAAAAGAGTGGAGTTATTGCTTTCGGAAAGCTGGTGGTGAAATCTTACCTTGGCCACATCGGTATGCTGACGAAACGAGTTGTGAGCTTTAAGGTGAAATGCCCAACGATATTCACGAGTTACCAATGCAAGATCTATCTGCTGTCATAGTATGATTTATTAGTATGATTAGTAAGAAAGCGCACGATTACGTAATTGGTTGAAGACTCACCGTATCCTATCTTAGTGCTGATGCATTCATTTGTATTCCAAGATTACCGCCTCTACTAGTTTTGTCTTGATGTTAGCTGATTAGAAGTGAAAACAAAAGAAACATGGGAAATTGCGGCTGTTTTAGCTTTTTCAGCTCAAAAGCTCCAGACAACTACTTACTGCTACCTGCAACTGGTATGTACAGAAAAGGTGCTGTTTGGTAAAGCAACCTTTAGTTATTTAGTATTGAAAATATAATTGGATGTTGTGAGCTTTGATGTAGCCATTAAAAGCGTGCTGAAAGAAAGATGGAAAACAAAATATTTACCTGCAAAATTTTACTTAAAAAGTTAATATAGTTCGTTTCAGATGATACACAATTCGTCTATATAAACTTCTGTTGTTATACTGTATTTATGTCCATAGGAAATTCGGCTGCCTGGCTTGATGAGCGAGAGATCCTATCGCAGTTTCTTTTCTCTAGCTTTGAATCGAATTTTTTCACAAAATATGTTATCTTATGATGTTTTTTGCAAGGCAACTTGGTACGTAAAGATGCAAGCATAAATACTAGCGAGAGTCTCCAGAGACAGGAATCACTGGAGCTTGTACAATTAAGCTGCAATAAAATCTTTTTATATTTTTCTGTTCGACAAAACAGATTTGAATCCAGAATCAGTTCCTCCGGATTCTGATGTGAATTTAACAAGTAAGTTCAAATTATGGATATACTATTTTGATATTTACTGGTTTTGCTCAACAGGTGTAATTATTTACCCTATTTTACACGGTGAGGGGGAAAGAAGAGGGCAAAATTCCCCCTCTTCATTTATTCGTGATAAATTTCTACAGAAAAGATTTTTTTCCTCAAACTACTGTAACTTAAATTTGAGTCAAATTCATCTACAAATAGCCCCTGAAAATTTAAAGTTGCTGGAATAAAGAAAAGTGTTTCAATTTTACAATTTTCCAAAGCCACGTATCTAAAGTTAGTCATTTTCTAACCCGTATTTAACTTAATTGGACGTCAAAAGGCGTTTTTGTGACGTAATCACTTTAACTTTGACTTTGAAAATAAACCGAGAGCCCTTTTCGCCGTGTGAAATTATAGTCTCAAAATAAAAGCCTGTATAAAATAAGGTTAAACTATCGCTTATAGGTTTTTGTGCCTATATGCATTGCAAAAATACCGACCGGTGGCCGAATACATAGAGCATCTGCTACTGAAACGGTAGACTCGGGTTTTCGATTTCCTGTCGGGCCAAACCAAGTACTACCGTGTTTCCCCGAAAATAAGACAGGGCTTATATTAATTTTTACTCCAAAATATGGCACTAGGGCTTATTTTCGGGGGATGTATTATTTTGATATATCAAAAAATGAAGTTACAAAGTAAAAATTACGAGATTTTAAATAAACAGAAATTACGAAAAAAGATCTACATTTACTTGCCATTAACATGTTTTTTATTCAGAAACTCATTAACAACGATTTATTCAAGGTTCAAGAATTTATTCAAAAAGATTTTTTGAAAAGGATGGCATACACCGCATTAAAGCAGTTTGAATAAATATAAAAAAAGAATGTTTGACTCTTTCGTCTTTCTGCCGCTCTCAACTAGGGCTTATTTTAAGGGTAGGGCTTACATTAAAATCATCCTCAAAAATCACCCTAGGTCTTATTTTGCGGGTAGGTCTTATTATCGGGGAAACACGGTATACAAATTGATATTCACAGCTTCCCTGCTTGACGTTCAGAAATTAAAAGGGAAAGTGTGAAGCCTCCACCGTGTGTGGTAGACAGGTGGGCAAATGGCAGCTTGACTCAAAAACCAAAAGGACCCTTTTCTGCCTCCTGGCCAAGGCAACTTGGTGAATAAAGATATAATTACAATAATAACAATTACCGGTGCATGGTTCTAATGTTCTGTTAAATTTCTTAAAAACGAATTCTTTCTTGCTTTTCAAGATGAAACTTAAACACAGTTTGAGAAAATAAATACGTATTGGGTAAATGATTGTGTAAAAAGTATTTTTTTCGTTTTTTTTCTGAAGAATTTCTTCTGAGATGGCAGCTAAATCTACGTTGTTTATATGCACATCTTACGATATTGTTCAGTTAAAAGAGTGGATGAGCAGCCGTGGTACAAAAATGTCACTAGAATAGAAGCAAGTGACGAAATTAAGCAAAATATGAAGGTAAACAGCCGAATTATTTATAGGCCTAACTGACATTTGATAATGGTCACAAAAATTTGGACTCAATTTTTAATTTTAATTCGTAGCTGAACAATGATAAATTTTATAACTAAGGCAAACACATTTTTGACAGAAAACATTTATAGCAATGTCAAAAACTCAAATCATGGAGGCTTTTTTTATTCCTATTGGCTGAAACATGTTGAAACCAGCGTATATGTGCAGAAAACAATGCAATCACATTACTGTTTGTGGTTAATATCAAACAATTTTATACTAGCACTAACCTATTTGAAATTTTTTTGCTGCAAGAGCTCTTCAAAGAATGTCAGGATTTCTTAAAAACAGAACTATTTCTTGATCAAGCTTTCAAGATATTTCGGGTTAATATTTGGAATAAGGTAAATTACGATCTTATTTATACGCATTAACAAGATATTATTTTCGCATTTTTTCACTATTGTTTATTTAGAATGGATGTTTCATTGTTAGACCAGGTAGAGGAATAGATTATCCATATTCTATGAGTTTATGCGTCGATTCAGTGATTTATCACGTGCGAATTCGAAGTAGAAAAGACGGTAACTTTGCTGTTGGGCCACCGCAGGTAATACCTTAGAGTTTGCGTTACCTAATACAAAAGATTTCTTACACTCCCTAATCACGCCGAAGCCTGTGACTAGTTGACGGGGTCCTTCTCAGCGTCATTGCAACTGCGATCAATTACGCTCCTTTCAAAGAAATGTCACAGTGGTGACGAGACGAGCCGCTGGAAACACTGTATTTGATCTAATCGGCCAGAGAATTGAACCACAGACCTTCTGTTTCAAATCAAAGGAAGCGCGTTCCCATTCACCAACTGACTACTTGTACTTTCTTTACGACATTTACCTAAATTTATTAACTTACAGTCACAAAATATTAGGTTTGTTACTAATTTTTACTGCTTATTTTTTACTACTGCCTGCATCAACGATTATATTTTTAAACATTTGTTTGAGAAGTAGCTACGGCTGTCTTCTATTTGTAACTATTTCACCATTTTTTGTTCATTTCCAATCTTCTGCCAAAGAGTTTAAACATTTCAGCAGCAGCACTGGTAGTCTGCTATACTACTACCCTTTTTCATTTTTCTTTGGGTCTGCTTCGAATTTTCTAGTCGACTTTTTCAACTTGACCTTTGCATACTCACACAAGTTAAAAAAATTATTACGTCCAAGATATTGGAGATATTAGCTTGAAATACTGTACAACAATTAGTAAAGGTCTAATGGATGTATGCATTCTTACTGTGTTTTTTCTGAATTTCTTACACTTTGTGTCATTTATTTAGGACGATGAAAGATCTTTTCCAACCGTTGTAGATCTAATCAATTTTTTCAAAAAGTCTCCGTTGGTCGTTAAAGAGGAATTAATATTTCTTACTGCGCCTCCTTAACACCAACTGTATTCCATGACGCAGTGAAGAAGATTTTATCTATTCTGTACCTTTTTTTTTACTAGTTTGGAGGATTTTGAATAATTGATCAGAAGTAAATAATTTATTTGATTAAAAAGTGTCCTCATTTATTTGTATAAGAAGTGCAACTATATAAAATCACAGTAAAAGGTTAAAAGCACAACAGTCTGTTTCGTCCCAAGGACTCATCAGGTGCTACTGTAATCTTATTCAAATGGAATAAAAATTACTTTGAATAAGAAGTGAACAATTTATTTGAATAAAAAGTTTTCTTCTGATAATCCCGCAAAGGTGTATAACAGACTGTTGAGGTAAACTAAACCTGATTATGGCGCTTTTGCAGTGAATCTTGATCTTATAAACGTTGTTCTTTTATTGACGTTTCTATGCCATAGACTTTTAAGGGTTTCTAAATTTGATTGTGAATAAATTTAGTACGATTTGCTCTGTCCTCTGATCATTCAGCTCTCTTCAGCGGGATATATCAGGAAGAACAAGACAACAGATTAGCTGAAATCTATCTATTCCTACTTACCCGATTAATTAGCAGAATTTTTGAGTTTCTGGCAATTGCTTTGCACTACTCAATTTTGGTAAAGCCGTAATGACATTCGTAAATCTTTTTTGTTTATAATTGAAATCATAGTATCCTCATATGTAAAAGCAAAAAAAATTGGTTGTGCGAACCAAACAGTTGATTCTACATAGTGAAGCAAGTCTTGAAAATACGTTTGTTACGAAGATACTATTTCACCGGAACTTTTATTTATTTAGCTTTTTATTTATTCTGACTCAAATTTAATCCAAACATAATTCTTTATTCTAAAACTAACCTCAAATCTAATTCATCCCAAGCTCAAACCTTTTCCTTACCCTCAAAAAAGGAAATGAATAATAGGTGGATGAATATTTCTCATTTTCGTTCATTCTATATTAATCAAAAATTTTTGGTAAAGTATTAACTCTTAATATGTTATTAGTATTACAAAGTGTTTAAGCAACATTTAAAAGCGATTAATTTACGATTTGGAAGGCCATTGTTATCCAAAAATTAAGTGAAGAGCAAGTCGACAGCCGGTAACAAAACAAACAGCTAATGGTTCTTTTATTGTAATATATTTTTCAGTCAATGGTTTAGAAATTTGTATTAATCTTCAAATTGTTCTACTTATTGAACCACTACATAAAATATTTAAAATTAAAATAATGCCATGAGCCGTCGTCTCTGTTCTACCAAATCCAAAAATTTTCTTTTGGCAATTTTCTCATCGGAAGTATACGATTGCAACAGATGGTGCAATCTTTTATTGTTTACTCTTTCACATTATACATCCAATTAAAAGTAACTTATCATTTATTTAGCCCTAAAATAAATGTTGCTTTCTACGAAATCCAAAAATCTGCTTTCGGCGATTTTCTCATCTGATGTATACGATTGTAACAGATGGTGTAATCATTCTTTTATTGTTTACTATGTCACATTATACGACCATTTAAAAATAACTCATTATTTATTTAACGCTAAAATAAATTTGACTTTGACGCTTAATGCCTGGTTATATTGATTTGTTTGTCAGCAGATAAGAGCTTTCCATGCAATGCTCTATATCTTAATGTAGCTGAGAAGCAGAAGTAAATTCTGAGTTAAGTTATCATTATTTCTAAGCAACTAAAAACTCAAATACGGTATATTTCTAAGAAGATCAATAACAAAGTAAAAAATACAAAAATACTGTAGAAAAGTTTAGGGGGCCCGTTTGGGGAAACCCCCATTGTGGCACCCCCATTGTGGCACCCCCAGTTTTTAAATCTACTCATTTCAAAAATTTGATCTATCTAGCTCTAATGGTTTAAAAGTTCAAGATTTTGGCGACCTCGCTTGAGGAAGACTCCCTCATTTTGATAGCCCGAAATTTTGTCAAATCTTATCTTTTCTTCGTATATGCCTTCCCTGAAAATGTCATGTGTCTTGCGTGAGGAATTAAGAAGTTTGAATTTTGGCCGCCCTGCTCCGGCGGAATCCCATTTTGGTATCCCCAAATTTTGTCAAATTTTATGTTTCCTTTATATTTACTTACTTAAAAGGTTACAAAGTTTAACTTTGGAGGGCCCCTTGAGGAGAGAAACCCCTATTGTGGCATCCCCAATTTTTGCTAGGTTTAGTTTATTTTTAATATCTACCCATTCTGAAAATTTGATTCATCTAGCTGTAACAGTTTAAAAGTTCAAAAGTTTAGAGGACCTGATTCAGGGAGTTTCCCCAACTTGGCACGCCCGATTTCTGTCGCACCAAAGTCCTCCCTGATATCTTCAACCGCTGAAGTTTTGAATGGAGTGCGTTTAGCTGTTTAAAAGTACATAGTGGCAAAAGAAAAAAAAACAAAAAGGTCAGAAAAAAGATGCAAAACAATAAAAATTGTATTCAAGTTGGGGTAAAATAACCAAAAAAAAGGCGGTTAATAGTGTGTTCAAACATCACAAACCATTTTTGATAAATATTAGTAATTACCGAGATAAATCGGTTAAAACTCGTCAACTTTTTTTCCCATTTTTGGCCTGTAAAATTTTGGTCACGTGACTGGGCGCCCCCAAACTCAGTTTGCACAAAGCCTTTATAAGCAACCACATTGTGTTCAAATTTCAGTCTTGCATGTCAAGTTGTTTTTGAGTTATAAGCGAATGAATAAATTTTCAAGCCAAAAATCGCCGTTTTTTTTAATAGTTTTTTGTGATAACGCAACCCAGAATCCCCAAAATTGGCACACAAGACGCTTTCATTAATTCTTATGTTGAGTTCTAATTTCAACTTCGTAGGTTTTATCGTTTGGTAGTTATAAGCAAATCAATCCTCCTCCTCCGCAATTTGCGAACAAAAACAAAGTTACTACGAGCTCGCGGGAAATACTAATAATACCATGAGCCGTCGTTTCTGCTCTGCCAAAATCCAAAAATTTGCGTTTGGCAATTTTTTCATTTGATGTATAGACTTGCAAAAGATGGTGCAATCACTTAATATTGTTTACTATGTCACATTATACGACCATTTAAAAGAGCTGAAATAAATTTGACTTTGACGTTTAATGCCTGGTTATATTGATTTGTGAGTCAGCAGATAAAAGCTTTCGATGCAATGCTCTATATAGTAAATGTAGCTGAGAAGTAGAAGTAAATTCTGAGTTAAGTTATCATTATTTCTGTGTAACTAAAAACTCAAATACGGTATATTTCTAAGAAGATCAATAACAAAGTAAGAAATACAAAAGCACTGTAGAAAACTATTGTATTTGTTTAAATATGTGCACGTAATACTTGAATAGTAATTTAGTCGAATCAATAGTTTATGGAAGAAAGAACCAATGATTTGCTCAATAAATATCGTTCAATAGAAATATCGGTTGTGGTGGAAGACGTCATTATAGGATTATAGAGAGCCACTACGGCATCAATACAGAAACTTCTACAAAAAGCTGTATTGACTTAAAGAGATAGTGCTTGGCGTCGGTTTTATTGAAGAAACAAGAGCCACTTGAGATAACATAGAGGTCCCCCAAACCTTTTTCCACTATTCCTCTTATCCGCGAAAATAGATTTACTCCCAGAGGTGGAGTCGAGGACATAAGGCTCGAGGCCAAAGCCAAGGACCAAGGACACAGCCGCAAGTGTTCTCCAAAAAGAAAAAAAAAAAAGGTCTTCGAAAAAGTTTTTCAGGCAATCACCAATTTATAGGCGTAGCCAGAATTTTTGATTCGGAAGGCCTGAACCAAAATCACATGCAATGACGTCATCAAAAATTTGCCTGTTGGCACTTAACCAGGATTTTGCAAAGGAAGAGGGCTTAAACTAATATAGTCGAAAAGTGCAAATTCGTAACTTTGGAGACGTTTTGAGAAAGCCAGTGTAACTCAAACGTATCACAGACAGGGGTCTGGGGGCGAAGCCCCCAGCTGTTGGGCGATTTTTTGTAATTTTTTTTATAAAAAAAAAGCTATTTTAATGCCATTGAATCACATTTCGCACATGTTTAGAGCCATTTGAAAGCACTAAATTTTTGACATTTGAAAGCCAATAAAAAAACTAAATTGTTTAATCCTCCTTCTAGTTGCAATTTAAGTCCAAAACACGTTTAACGTCTGGCATTTTGGTGTTAAAGTTTAATTGTACGTGATTTGGTCCAGATAGGGGAAAGTAAGGTGCATTGTCTCGTGCAACATTTTAGCAGTAAATGAAAACCCACTCGAAGATTTTCCTTAGAGATTTTCGTTTTGTCATGAAAATAACCAGTTATAAAAGTGCATGTTAGGCCAGGGGGCCCAAGCCTGCTCTATTGAAGTTCAACGATTTGTTCAATCAGTATTTTCCATGGCTAATTTTTTTTTAAAGTGTTTTGTGCGTAAAAACTGGCGAGGTGGAGGTGAATTAAAGAATTGTTATTGAAAAATAGTGCAGTAGATGGTTACGCTTACTAACCATGTTATTGCCGGGCCGGATTTACATCGCACTGGGCCCCTGGCACTTTGGAGATTTTCGCAACATCTTTCTGTGCCAAATGAAGGTGAAGACCAAAAAAGTCCTACTATCTGAGGGCGGGGTACTGGCACTGTGCTATATGGCAAATCCGGCGCTGGTTATTTCATTACATCCATAAAAAGTTTAGACGAGGGCCTGGGGTAGCAACTGTTAGGACAAAAAATTTGATTTCACTCTAGTTATTTGTTTAAATTAGTTGGAAAAAATTGAAATAAGGAGATAGGCCGGGCCCCCTAGTCGTCAATATTATATATTGTGAATTACTGTTGTACGCGTGTACTGTTGTACGCAAGGATGCTAAAAGAAACTCAAAATGAAGAAACAAGACTTTTTTTGTCAAAATTGTGTTATTGGTGGCATTTCGATTGAGGGGGCGCGGGCCTCCTGGGCCACCCCCTGGCTTCGCCTATATTTTTGAGGTAAGATCGCGCCCTTAAATTCTTTCTTTAAAAAAAAGATTCAAAGCAAAATCAAAATAACTTTTTTCCAAAACGTGGAGGACTTGAGTCAAGTCACTCGACAGTTTTTAGAAACGTACAAGAATTGCATGACATTATTATGACGTAGACACGTGGTCGTCATTATTGGGACTTCGCGCGCGCGCGTAGTTGGGACTTCGCGCGCGCGCGTAGTTCCTATGTTTTTACTCGGCCATTTTGATAGATGAGCATTAAAAATTTTTTAATTTTATGATAAGTCAAAAACGGCAAAATGTGGAAAACTGAAATTTGAACACAACATTACAAGTTTACAAAGCATTATGCATGCCAATTTTGGGGGTCGAAAATTACGTGATAATGATTTGGGGACCCTAAAACCGACAAAAAACGGCTATTTTTGAGCCAAAATTTTTTTATTTCGCTTTTAACAAAAAAAATGCTCAACGTGGAAAGTTGCAATTTGGACACAACATGGGTAGAGGTAGAAAGAATATGCGTACCAAGTTTGAGGGCTCCCAGTCACGTGACCGAAATTTCTGAGGCGGAAAATGGTCAAAAAGTGGTAAATTTTAATGTGGTATATCTCGGTAAGTAATGATATTCTTTAAAAAAAATTTGTGGTTTTTGAAAACACTAATCAGTACTTTTGTATTGGTCATGTTTATTTATTCCGTCTTGGATAAAATTTTTCCTTATTTTTGTCTTTTTTCTTTTTTTTTTTCTTTGTTTTTCTTCTATCACTATCTCCTTTTAAACCACAAAACGCAGATGGATGATATCATGGAGTGGTATAGAGTTTGAAACAAACTGGTGTGTGCCTGAAAATGGGGGTGTCACGTCCGGGGATTCCCCCTAAAAGGGGAGCTGAAAAATTTTGAACTTTTGAATTGTTCAACAGAGATAGGCCAAATTATCAGATTTGGTGGATATTGGTGATTACTAAAACATATTAAAAATTGGGGGAGCTGCGATGGGGAAAAATGGTTGAAATGAGTCATACAAAATTCAAAAAAAATTTTTCACTTAACTTAAGTAGATCAAATTTTCGGAATACATTATCAAAACAAAAAGTAAATTTTTGGTAAAATTTTGGGTATTACAATTGGCGAATATTTCTTCAATGAGTTTTTCAAAATCGAAACCTTTGTAATCATCATTATTGATCAAGGCATGCCAACATCAGTTTCAGGATAGCTAGATATAGACAAAAGCAAAAGATAATAATTTTTGTGGGGGTTGTATTGCACCAATCTCCCCAAAATTTCCTTTTTTTTTTGATACCTTAGGGTTTCTACAACGTAGGAATGGAATTGTGAAATAATAAAAGTTCCTCAATTTTTTCTGGCTACTCCGTACTCTTCTTGATTACTAGCTCAGTCTAATAGTCAATGCTGGCTCAATTGGTTTGTTGTGGTACTCGCAGGGATTTTACATGTGTTTTTGTCATAAAAGGATGTTATGAAAATTTTTGTTATGAAGATTATATGGTAGTAATATTCCTGATAGAAGATTCAATTATGCAAAAGTCAATACTTACGGGTGACGAAATGGTGTTGAATTTTTTCATTAATACCATTGCAAACTTTGTCTATGAAGGTTGTTTCATAACTTTATGTACGGTAGTTTGATGAAATTGTAAAAGTTTTTATGCAAGCTCTCAGTTGGAGAAGTTAGGGTTTTTTATTTTGAGGCTGTTCTAGAAAACTTTTCAAGTTTTTGCACCACATTGAGAGGCTAGCCTAGTATTAGTAGGCTAATTACGGTATACCGGTACTGCAATATTCGCAGTAAAGTTGGTTTTTAGGATGGGAGAACCTATTTGAGTATTTCAGACTTAGAAAAGTTTGTGGCCTTTTAGAGTATTAATAAATGACTCTTTTTAGTTGGCTATTGGGCTATAGGCTAAGCACACTGGTAAAATATATCATCTGTAGTAGGTGTATTGTCACATACGGTCGGCCTACTGTACTAGGATAGCCTAGGTGTAATGTAAATGTTATTGATTGTAGAACCAAGAATATAAATGATTGCATGATGACCATGATGTTGACTAATAATATGCCTGGTGAAAATGCTGTTTCGTATTGATAGTGATTGTGCAATGACTTAATTTTGTTCAAACTGTCCATTTTCCCAGTAGTGCCAAAATATTATTAAGTTGTATTTTGCAACCCCAGATCTTGCAAGCAGGATCTTCATAAAAAACATGGCTTTACCCTTTGGGCCATGCTGCTGACTGGAATGATGGAGAAGGTAGCATAATGTTGTTGATAATAGCATAAGCTGCTCCTTACATGCAATAATATGACTCATAGGCCTGGCACAGGCAGATGCCTGATGCTGTTAGGTACTCTGTACTCGCAACTGATGTCTAATAAACAAACAAAACGAGAAAATAGTGGGAGGTTTACTAACCAAGTGAGTATAATGATATACAGTACCGGTATAATGTCTATTGCCAAATTGCCCTAAACAACCACAGTTGGCTGGTAGGCCACGTGTATATAGTGGTACCGGTATGGCAATCCCAACTTTGCAGGGCATGTTTAAAACACCCAGTTGAGTTGTTAGAAATACAGTCGTTAAGTATGAGCCGTCAGCATTATTTCGGAATCTCTACGACTTGTGTATGAGCGTGCGCATGCTCTTGCTCCTCGCATGTGTGCACTCATTGGGATTAGGGGTAGATCTGGGGAATAGCTTAGAATAGATTGGAGAGAAGGAGAAAATGCACTTGCGCTCATACACAAATTGCAGAGCTGCTGCAAATAAAGCGACAGCTTAGCCTATACTTAACGACACCCGACTATTTTGTCTCCAGAGCAGAGAGGCAAAATAGACGCTACCAGTATATTATCGTGAATTAATGATGATTATTAGTACAAAGCTTCCATAGCCAAATTATTGCTGCTGGTTGCGAACAGAGGTGAATTCGATGATTATAGGAATGGCCAAGGACCAAGGACACAACTTTTTTAAATTATTTTGGGCAAATTTTCCAAAATTTTTAGGGAGTGGCTATTTTGCCTCTTGAGGCAAAATAGTGTTTTTCTTCATTAAAACAAATTGTTTTGCCAAACAAGTTAATTTGTGTTTCAAAAACTACTAAAAAAGAGGGTTTAAGGCATTAAAATTCACAATTTCTGAGTTTATATGGTAATAATTTTTAATTTTGCTGTATTCAGAGCTGGGCGTTTAAAAAACACACCGTAAAGCGCAAGCGCAAATTCCGCAACCAAAATTTTTCTATTGTAAAGCGCAAGCGCAAATTCCGCAACCAAAAATTTTTAAGGTCGAAGCGCAAGCGCAAATTCCGCAACCAAAATTTTTTAAGGGTAAAGCGCAAGCGCAAATTCCGCAACCAAAATTATTTTAGCTTAAAGCGCAAGCGCAAATTTCGCTACCAAAATTTTTAAGCTTAAAGCGCAAATGCGAATTTCACAACCAAAATCTTAAAAGCTTAAAGCGCAATTGCAAATTCCGTAATGAAAATTCTAAACGTTTTAAAGCGCAAACACAAATTCCTCAACCAAAAATTGAAAATAGTACAGCGCAACTACGATTTGATTGCTTGAGGAGCGCACACAAATTTCGGTATTTAAAAAAGTTTTTGAGTGCAAATTTTTGCATAATCGAAGTTTCAAAAGCGCGCTGCAGACAATGGTGTTAAGCAGTGTTCCCTCTAAGTTTACACCTTCTGCGAAAATGCCGGAAATAGTGCGAACGTTCTAAACTCAATTAGAAAATGCCGAAAATTTTCTCATCATTTTTGTCCGGTTTAAATGTGATCTCCAAAAAAAAAAAAAAAAAAAGGTCATCACGCCTATGGAGGCATTTTTTTTCCGATTTTACGTTGTTCTCCAAAAAAAAGAAAAAAAAAAAGAAAGTACTTCGTCTAAGTTCTTCAACTTTTCTCCGCGATTTCTGCGACATACCAGAGCGAGGCGCCGTGAACCGCGGCTGTCTAAGGTTTTTGGCGGGAAACAAAAACGCCGGATTTTGGCGGGAGAAAAAACGCCGGAATTCGCAAAATTTCTGTGCCAAAATGCCGGAAAAAATTTCGCACTTTTCGCACTTTTTTGCGCTTATAGGGAACACTGGTGTTAAGTATGAAAATATGAAAGTACAAACATCGTATCCTTTTCAGCTAAGCTGCCTTGGAATAAACCAACTGCATTGCGTTTAACTTTTATAACTAAAGGCACCTATCTGAGACCGAAGAAAGAATTATTTTTATTGTTGAAAAAAAACAATTAAACTCTAAAGCAAAAAAATAATAAAAATAAACAGCAATAAAAATAAATAAACACCAAAACAAAAAAGCTCCACTCACTCACATTCAGAAATAATGCGTTGACTTTTTTAAACACTTTTCATTCTCATGCAGCAAAACAAACTTTTCAAAATTTTTATTCGTCAAAGACGATTGTTTCGATCGCAAAATATCAGAACCAATAACAAATAATCTCTCGACGGTGGCCGAACTAGGAATAGCAGTGTTGAATCTTTTGAATTTTTGCAACCACGCATCTTTCTTGTAGGCAGGAAAGCAATTTTTTGGTGATTTTGTCGTTTGCTCTTCCGACCCTTTTATCTAGTCTTTTTCCTATTGTAGAGGCCAAATTTTCGGCTACTAATTACAGTACAAAAAGTATTTCGTACTTATTAAGTGAGGTAGCTTAAACTAAATACAGGGTTCAAAATTAACGCCTGCCCGCTTGCCCGAGGCAAGCTGAAATCGCTGCGGGCAAGTTAGTTTTCAGCTTAACTTCCCAGGTGGCAACTTAACAAAATACAGCGTATTAGACAACTTCAAACAAGATTAGTTAAAGACGCAATTTACTCGGTTTTGTTGCAATAAAGTAAAATTTGTACGTAGAGAAAGCTGTTCCTTGCTTTATTTTAGTAATCACTTTGTAACGATCACAATTAATGCATTGTCTAATAGTACGCACATTATATTTATCGCAATTAACACGTTTTAATCGCACGCAGATTTTTCGATTCTTGGACGCGTTTAGCAACTGTTTGGCATTTTTTTTCTAGAAAAGTTTTTGAAAAAACAATTAATTACACAATTTTGCTGTAATTGAAGAGTTTCAAATTTTGATAATTATCGTTATAGAGCAATATCAATTTTAGTGCACACATTTACATAGCTAATTAGCTATTTGCTGATATGTAATTACTTTATATTTCACTCTGTAGCTCGCAGCATGGAGATGTGGTAGTGCTAACCATTAAGTTTGAAATTCTGATATAACAGGTTACTGATTGCAGAGTTGGAGTCGAGAACCTAACGTTCAAAGCCAAAGCCAAGGACTCAAAAAAATCCGACCTCAAGGCCAATGTCAAGGACTGACTATTTGGGGACAGATCCTCTCGAGGCCAAAAACAAGTATTGTCGACGCCTAGACCAAGGATATGATTTTTCTAAAACTGATGGTCGCAAATTTTCTATTATTTTTTAGCGCAGAAGTGTTTAAGATATTGCATTTCGTTAAATTTTTAATGATCATAATTCGAAAATGGTTGTTTGTAAAAATAACGAATGTTAGTTTATAGTTTTACCCTTTAGCGTCCGTTTTTTTTTTTTTTCTAGAAAAGTTTTCCGGCGCTTGCCACGCTAACAGTTGTTTCAGATACCACAAGTGTTACCCTGCGCTGCATGAAAATAACGTCAAGAATTTTGCAATTTTTTTGTTATGATTATTTTGATGATCTTTTAGCTTTCTAGCTGGTGTAGTTTCCAAAATATTCGCTAGTAAAAATACGTTTGCAACAAACCACAACGGTAATTAATAATTATGATCGTTAAATATTAAATGAAATAGTTACAATCAAAAAATCAATTTTTGCTGATGCATGATTGGAAAAGTTACTGTTTGCATCACATTATCTTAACGATCGCACACAAAAACTTGATTCTCGAAACTACGCGTATTTTGCAAATTCAGTGCTTTTTTCCCAGCTAACCTCAAAACTTGGAGTAGTTTTTTTTTTCGGGCAAGTTGAAATTTTCTTGGGCAGATAGACATTTGATAACATTTGCCCAACGGCCAAGTTGTCAAAAAAGTTAATTTTGATTCCTGATATAATTTTAATACATTACTCTTTGTCTTTCAGCCGTATACAGCATATAGCAGGCCTGCCCAACCTTTTTACTGGTACGGGCCACAATTGCGGGAGAAAAGTTATTGCGGGCCTCATGCATTTTTACCAAGAGTTTTTACCAAGAAATTCAGGCCTTTTGTTAGCCGCATTGATGGCTAAGACCAACGTTAGACCTTTTTATTTGCCAGAAAATGGTAAGCCTTTCCAGGAGAAAATCAAGCGCGCAAAAAGACCTCGCGGGCCACTCAAAATAGCTTCGCGGGGCCAAATGTGGCTCGCGGGCTACGGGTTGGGCAGCCTTGGAATATACCTTATCTAAAGCACACGTATTACCACTAGGGATGAACATTTCAGAATACTTGGCTATTTCAGAATTAATCCAAATAGCTAAAACCGAATCCCAATCTGGCTTAAATTAACTTGATTTGCTGAAAAAGTGAACAACCAGTCAACCACCACCGATATTCAGAAAAATTTGTTAAACGACTGGTTAATTAAAGCAGTGCTTTATTGCAGAGCATGACATTGAGTGCTTTTAAATGTTCACCACTTAGTTGCATTCTGAATTCGCTCACAGTCAAGTCTGCACTGGAGAAGCATCTTTCGAAAGAAGCTGATGGTGCAGAAATGCAAAGGTTGCTTCAAATAGGAAAGTTGAAAATTTGTGGACCACCATTTGATATAGGCCTATCCATTTTAAAAGGTTAAAAAGTTTGATTTTTGGAGAGCCCCGTTTGGGAAAACGTTTTTTTATATTTGCCCACCCTGAAAATTTCATGAGTCCAGCGTGAGTGGTTAAAAAGTTTGAATTTTGGAGGGCTCGTTTGGGGCAAACCCTTATTGTGGCACCCCCAATTTTTGTAACGTTTAGTTTATTTTTGATTTTTACCCATTTAAAAAATCTAATTCATCTAGCCCTAACGGTTTAAAAGTTCGAAATTTTGGAAAACCCGGTTGAGGGAGATCTCCCAACTCAGAGTTGTAAACAGGCCGATTAATTCAGGCCGAACCCGGCCCGAACCCGAAAGCTATTTTGAAGCCCAAATCATGCCCGAAAAAGCCCGAAAGTTAGGTTAGGTCTGAAAAATACAGCAATTTTGCAAGGTTATTTTAATTGTATTTTTGTGCACTTAAGACAAAAAGTACGTTTTAGGCCCGAAATAAGTCCGAAAATTTTGTCAAGTTTAGGCCCGAACCCGACCCGAAATGCCCGGCTCAACTTACAACTCTGTCCCAACTGGCACCCCTGATTTCTGTCATACACAAGTCCTCCTTGATATATTCAATTGCTCAAACTTCAAAAACAGCACGTTTAGCGGTTTAAAAGCTGATAGCGCAGAAGAAAACAAAACAAGAAAAAAAGTAGATAACGCAGAAGAAAATAAAACAAGAAAAAAAAATCTTTCTATCAGCAATCAGCTTGTATTAACTATCTCGTGATCATGCTTTAAATCTGTAAAATCAAAATTTATTTATTTTTTGACAAGGACATGCAGATCAACATTTACAAATTATTTTGTGATTGCACATCTTCGAAAAAAATTCACAATTAAAGCGCAACAAATATTAGATTTACCGATTCGCAAACGCAAATTGCGCAAGCGCTGAAAAAACAGGCATAGAGCGCAACGCAAATTGCGCAAGCGCTGAAAAAACAGGCATAGAGCGCAACGCAAATTGCGCAAGAGCGGAAAAAAAAGGCATAGTGCGCAACGCAAATTGCGCAACTTGCGAACTATTTTGCGCACCGCCCACCTCTGGCTGTATTAGAATATCCCATTCTTCCATCACTTCAGATTTACTGGTTATGGCCTTGTTGCATTGCATTGCCAGGATACTGCTATGGCACAGTAAATAATCAACATCAGCTGATAATGTGTAAAACTTCAAAATGACATTCATGATTATTTTTAAAAACTACTAATCTACAGTATGTTCAAATTATCACCAAAAACTTAATGAAATGCAATATCTTAAACACTTTTTGCATTTAAAAATTAGGCAGTGGCTATTTTGCCTCTAGAGGCAAAATAGCCCCATGTTATTTTGCCATTTGGAGGCACAATAGTCCTAATGGCTATTTTGCTGCAAGTGCCAAAATAGCCCTAATCCTAACCCAAACCCTAATCCTAACCCTAATCCCAACCTTAACCCTAACCCAAACAGAGGAAAAACACTATTTTGCTTCTAGAGGCAAAATGGCCACTTTCTAAAATCAGGAAAAATTTCCCCAAAATAATTCAAAAAATTTGTGTCCGTGGTCCTTGACCATTCCTACAATCATCGACTTCACCTCTGTTTGCAACCAATTTTGCCTCTAGAGGCAAAATAGCCATGGCCTTTATTGAAATTTAAAAAATTATTGTAAGCTAATAAGTACTGCAAATACTTTAAATTTATGTTTTAAAAAGGAATTGAAATACTATACCGGGTAAATTTGTAAGCTCAAGTTTTTGTCATTACAAAAAAGCGGAGTTCTTGGGCAAGGGCAAAGTCCTCATGCCCCATGTTGAATAATATTAGTGTTTTCATTTTTATTTTCGGAAAAACCAGCAATTTTTGTGACTTTAAAAAGGAATAAACACTTTGATTTTTAAAGCAATTTGAAAAGAAATTACTACAAATGCTAACGTAAGAAGAACATCAGTTTTTCCACAATTTCCCAACTCTAATTTTATGCCAATCTTTTCTTTACATTTTGTGATGTCTTATACAGGCTGTCAAGTATGTCATTGTTTCATTTTTTCATTATTTTTTTCAATTTCATTAGTTTTCATTATTTTGGACCTGTTGTCATTGTTTCATTATTTTTTAAATAATCTACTGATATTTTTGAGTTTACTGGATAAATTGCAATAAATCGTGAGCCGTTGAAATGAAGACCATTTTTTTTCTTGGAGATCATCCAAAAAAATCTCACTTAACCTACATGAAGATCTTTTTTTTTAGTTCACCTAAAAAATTTCGCAAATACTACATGAAGAGCTTTTTTGACTTCTTTTCAGTTCAGTCTTTTCGATTTATACTTGAAAATTGTCATTATTTGTACTTGAAAGTTGTCATTATTTGTCATTATTTTATGTTTAGCAGTCATTTTTTATTTCAATTCAATGACTTGACAGCCTGTCTCATATCTAATGCCTATCAATAAATGATGGCAAACGTTTAGGCTGCCAAAAGACACTTTGTTAAATTTAACATGAGGTATTTAATTTCAAAAAATATCCTGAGGATTCGAGCAAGGTTCTGTTTAGAAGGAAGGTGTTGGAGACATTAGTTCCGGCCCCACCTTCAAAGGGTCCACACTTCACAATCTTCAAAACGAAAAAATAATAAGCAATTAATTTTTTTTTTAATACCAATTTTTTCTTGGGAGCTTTGCCTATTCAACTTATACCAACGTGGTGTAAAAATTTTATTACGTTCAACGCACAATCACACATCTCTCCAGGCACTTGAACAATTATTATACAGTAGTTGTATTTAACTTCACACCTAATATCTTTATATTTCTGTATGCAGCATTTTCAGTGATCTAATACTTTGTTATTTGGGATTCCTAGTGACAATTTTTAACGCACAAATTGTTTAGAGCATGTGGCTTTGCCCCTACATTACTTGCCAGTGATTAGAGTAGCTTGTTTTTTCTCAAAGCAAATTGTTAGTGGTCGGATGTTTTCAGAACAAGTTGTCATTTTCAAGATATGTTTTGTTAGTTGTATCAACATATACCAGTCTTAACATATTTACTGTAGTATAATATTAGTATGCTATCCCTGGTAGTACCGGCACTGTATTACATTTCAATATCATGCACATACTTTTTTCTAAATTCACTCACAAAATAGGCACCGGTCATGTTTTAGCATTAGCAAATCAAATTTGTTTGTTTCCGGACCCATGGATTCTTTGTTATGTCTCTGGGTAGCTTTAGTGCTTTGCAGTTTCTACTGCCTGCACTAAAACTATTAGCAGAAATAAAAACTATAATTTTCTAAAGGCTTTTTGCCCCCTCGTTATCTGATTAGAGCTTTCAAGCAATGCCATTTAAAGTAAGTTTCAGTATGACCTGGCTTGGTTGGCTATTACATTCTATTATTTTTTCAAATAAGGAAAGGAAACAAATTGATAGTCGATTAAAGTTTATGTTGTATTTTGTTTGGTTATTTTCATTTTTAATCAATCAAAAAATGATGTTGCCCTCCAGCTGAGGATAGGACATTTTGAGGACTTATAGGCTTCATGGCCAAGACCAAGTTCTTCAAAATGTGTTGTCAAGAACTCCACCTCTCTGCCTCTTCTAAATCAGGCTGAAATTCTACCATAGGCTCTAATTCCACTAAATCATGCAAAAACTGTGATAATATATTCTAGTTTTGGAGCTGCTGAAATAAGTCGTTTTTTAACAATGAACTTTTCAGTTGAAGTGTAGAGTATATAGTTGAATTCAAAACTTGGTTGGCTAGGCATTGCTTTGGTTCGAGTCAACTGTGAACTGGTAAATGCATGGTTTGAATTGAGTTTCAATTACAGTTACTGGAAGTTGCTACAGTTTGAGAACTGAAAATTCCTTGAAGGGTTGTTTGTTTTCATCAAGATTTTGGTTTTACTGGCTGCTGGTGAACTTTTTATTTAATTTTTAGTTTTGTATTGATTTTCTATCATTAATTGAGAATGTAACTCCCATAATCATTAATTCATTCATGCCAAGTGATTTTTACCGTTAAGATGCAAAAGTTGTTTAATGTTTACTTTCAACATCTGCTATTTGCTGGCAAAAAAATTATAACGTTGCAATTTTATCAGGATTGTTGCACAAGATAATTCGCAAAGCATTAAATAATTTAATCGCAGTAGTTCTATTGTTTCGGATTCTGGAAATTGTGTTGGAATATTTATCAATTTGAAGATGCCCAACTGCCTGAGGTGAAACTGCAATCGTCATTCAGGTTAGTAGATTTATCATAATATTGTTGTCGCTTTTTTTCAATTTACCAGATACGTTTGTTGGTTTTATGAACTTGCATATGATAATTATTTGTAAGGCAATTTTTTGCTGCCCTAAATCCTGAAAAAGTTTTCTTTATTTTTTACAAAAGCTGCATTTACTTTTAACAAAACTTTAAGTAAGAAGTTAAATTTAGGCCTATGGACAAAGAGTTTAAACATGGTTGGATGCTTGAAAGCAATAGGGTAGGAGTTGGATCCAGACCTTTTCTACAATGACTCTGCAACCCTGGTTCTGACACTGTGGTATTAGCACAGTTCTGGGGTTGTAGCTGAACTTCTACAACATTAATGAATTATTCCATCATAGAGAACACTAAGTCACAGCCAATGTGTCACAAAGCTTGTTGTTGTCCAATACCTAGAGAATACTGCAATTGAACTGAAATACTGTAGTTTCAAAGCATGTTTTTGGAATCAAGTTTTTATGTTTTATGCAAGAATTGATAAAAGTTGCTTGTAAAATCAGAAAAAGTTGCAGAATAAAAATTTATGGAGACAACTTAAAACATTGTGCTACTGAAACATAAAGTCTCTGTGTTTCAAAAGCTTTAAAGAATTGCAAAAACTTACCCTATCTCAGATCTATTGGTGAAGCTGCAATTTGATATGGTGCTTTGTTGTTTTTCTAGGCATAAAAGTTGTCTTTTCATGGTTAATTTTGCCAGTGCAGCTGCCAGTAGCACAGCTAGGGGAAGGTTAAGCCTTCCCCATTAGCCTGTCGATGAAAATGCTGAATAAGAAAAATACCATGTTTTTAGCACTTCTAAGACTTTTTTTTTTGCACTGAAATGGACTAAAAAGAGATAAAGAGGTTTAAAGCATATTTTGAAACATATACTCAAGAGGAGGGGTATGATTTGTCAAAAATAAAACTAACAAATCAATAAAAAGTTAGGAAAATGGCCAAAATAAGCAATCAAATTTGATCGCTAGTGTAAAAATGCTGAAAATAGGTTTTATCAACAAATATATTATACACTGAGGAATATTAGTTAATTTTATCTATTTATGGTAAAAAAATCTATTTCAGTTTCATCAACTGGGGTTTGGGGGCTATTCAATATTAGTTAATTACCAATCTTATCTCTCAAATATTTTTCCATCATTCCCCCTCCCCTAATTATTCTTCTTTATAAATTATAGACGAAATAGTTTACTCTGTGCGAGTGTTATTGAACTATAGGATTTTATGATGTAAACAAGAGAATTAAGTTTTAACATTAGCCACCTTCCACATAACCCATTTATGCAACCAATTTAATCATGTATGCACTTCTAATTTCTATGTTGCGCTTTTAAAGCATTAATTTCTATTAAAATAGCCCAAAAATTGAGTTATTTTAGCAAAAAAATGCAAAATTTTCAAATGCTGGGGCGCTGCCCCCAGATCTCCGTGCCTCTGGCAGTGGGGGCTTTGCCCCCAAAGCAACCCCCCATTGCAAATTTCTAGCTACGCGCCTGGCAGTAGCAGGCATTGTTGAATGCTAAACCTTGTTGTACCTCTTAAAAAAAAACAAAAAAAAACTGTAAATAATTTTAGTTGTATGGAAGGCATGCTGATATTGTGTAAAGTTACTTTAAATTTTTATACTATATGATGAATAAGTTGGTAAAAGGTGCTGGATATAGCTTTTTTTAGATGTTGAAATGTTGTAGATTTCTGGTAGATTCCATCTGTTGCTGTATTTTGTGGGAGAGCGTTTTTGTTTAGACCTGCCTGCTTGATCTTCTGCTCCTGTTTCTTGAAAGAAATAAGGTAGCAATGATGTAATCACCAAAAATGACCATAGAACTTTTCCCAAAGTGGAATTATCGTACTTTTGGAATCAAAATTTGGTCTATAACACAGCTTTACATCATGGTTTGTATATTTCTTGTAGGTTATTGTTTTATGGAGTTTTTGTTTTAGGCTTCAGTGGAGAGTTGTTAAAGATGAAGGAAAAAAGTTTAAATGATTGAGTTGCGGTCTTGCGCAATTGCATGGAGGTATATGTCGTTAAGGCGGTATTCATCAGTGAACATAATGTGGGTTGTGGCTTTTTGCAATTGGATGGAGGTATATGCTCCCATTAAAGCGATTTTGATCAGTGGATTAGTATTTTTATTGGACACTCTCTGACTCATTTTTGAATTGTTTTTTGTTTGCTGGAAGAAAATTGTTTGTTTTGGAGTGCATGCAGACCCACCAAAATGCAGAGAGAACACTGATATAGTTGCTGGATGAGTGTGTCAAAAGTTTGTAATTTAGTTACGTTACTTACTTGCTTTGCTGGATCTTGAAGGTTTGGTGAATGGTAGTAGGCCGTAGTTTGAATAAATTTTGGTTTTTGAGGTGCATCTGGAGGGCTATTTGTTAGGGATGTTGACTTTTGGTGTTAGGTAATTAACAGGGTTTGTTCGGTTAAGGAAAGTGTAAGCAGAATCAATGTTTCCTTTTAGGTTTTGGTAAGTCGGCGTGTGTCCAAAAAATCGGCGATTTTCCTCTAAACAATGAAAAACTCAATACTGAGTCGACGTGCGACCAATAAAAATGCTGAATTACTGATTATAATCGGCCTAATAGTTACATAGAACAGAATTCTTTTTTATGCTTTTTAACATTGCTGCTGAGTTGCTTTCTCTGGTTAATGCATGTGGTGTTTTTAAAGCGTTTATTGATGGGGAGATGTGGTCGTTTGAAACTTCAAAGGTAAAAGGGCATTCAAGTCAAGTTTTTCATTCTTAACCAAAATGTTGTATGTCTAAAATTCATTCTCACCAAATTTCAAGTTTCTACGCCTTTCCGTTTTCAAGATATTACACTTTGAAATTCGTTGTTTTCCAATTAGTTTAATGTTGCTATTTTAACAGTATTTCTATGCCACAAAATAAAGGGATTATTTTTTGTTTGAGCATAATAAAATGAAGATGAGGAATAGTGGCATTTTTTAAAAAATGTCTTCAAAGTCAATGTTGGATTTGAATTTAGGATTTGTGTTTGATTGAAGGTTAGGTTTAATCTTAGGGTAGGGGTTTGAGTTAATGTTCGTGGTAATAAAGATTTTAGACTTGTATATGTTTCCCGGTTACCAAACTGCTAGATAAGCATTGGCCGTAGCCTGGGAAATCCGTCTCTAGACCCCATTATGTAATTGTCGCTTATTTTTAGTTTGCACTAAATGGTTAGAAAAATTAGTATCAGCTGAAAGATATGATTGGACGTTTCACTTTTGGTCCGCTTCCAATTCGAATTCCTGTCTATGTCTATGCTGAGATCCTTGTAATGACAAAACCAATTACTGATACATATTTTGGTTTCATATTATGTTTTTAAGATAATGATAATGTAAACAGTGTAATTTTTGGGTCCGCGACAACTGACCGCGAACCAAATAACACTAATTGGCTGAGAAGGGCGATCATAAAAATATTTCATTATCCCCAAAGCCGTTATGCCCAAACCTTCACTTTGTGACAAAATTACTGAGACAAAACCGTTAGTTCCTGGTCAGTTTGTTCGCTGTCTATTTGTCGCGGTCACTTGACTTGGCTCGTTAATTTTGACATATCTGCTCAGCCAAAAAATATTGAAGACAAAATATTATAAGCAAAAGTAACGTCATCATGTGGTTGTGGAAGTGGAAGCGAAGAAGGTGGAAGCAATTCACGAACTGGCACTTCCACATTGCTGATAGTGATGTGGTTCCTAATTTCAAAAAAAATTAGTGCTAGTAAAAATTACTTATTTATTGTAATGTTTTGATTATTGGCAAATGGTGGGCTAACACTTCGAGGCAGTTCATTGCGAAAGAGATCATGATTACTGAACTGTAAACTGGCATTGCTCAATGTACAGCTTTCTTCATTAACAATATTGCAATAAATAAGCAACGAAATAAAACGCTTTCTAGTTAAATTGCTGATCCTTGTCAAGAGCCTGATGTTGTTTATACATTACAGAAACTTTCAAAGCTGACAATTGAATCAGAAACGCCGAGTCATCACGTGGAAAAGCAAATGCAGCTTCTACCAGCAAAGAATCAAGTGCATTTTCAAGCAAAGACATCAATTTAGTGCAGCTTCATAACAAGAATATTCTTTAAAGTTATGTGAAACTAGAAGATATAACATCTTAAACTGACTTTGCTAAAGTGGTTATGTGGAACTAATAGTTACCGTATCGTTTATTATTGCTTGTTAAAAACGATTTAAGTCTATACTGTCCATAAGGTGAAAGCAGTCGATTTTTGGCGGTGGGCTCTGGAAACTTACTGCAGTGAAGTGACAATAGTACAATGAAACGGTGTAATGTTTACGATTTACATTATGGTTTAGGAGTAGTATCACTGCTCTGATATCATTTTTATTTCGTTTGTTGAAACTGCCTCTCCTTTTCGTGTAGTTAAGAGCGTTTGTAGAATAGAATGTTGCTCTACGGAATCTCAGCAAACTAATTTAGAACCCGGAAAAAAAAGGCTATTTTCAAGTAATTTTAGGAGTTGGTACTCTATAACTGCACAAACGACCACAGCTGATTTGATACCCAACTTTTCACTAGTCGTGTTTTGTAATCCTCAGTGAGGGCGGCTCTCCTTTTCTGCTCCGAAACAAGCTCGTAAAAAGCATTTGTCTCATGCTTTTCATTTTAGACCTTGACATTGTATAAGTTAGGTATAGATTGTGCATCTATGTCGGGCTTCTTAGTAAAAAAAAGTATTTTTTTTTCTTGACGGTTGGTTAACGGATAGCATTACAAAGTCTTTTCAGTGATAATGTAAAGTGCAATTTTTGTAAATGACGTAGTGTTTCACTGCAGTAGCCTACACTGTGTTATCGTTTAAGATGTCCACTTTCTGAGTTGATTGGGAAATCCGACGCTCCTGCATGAAAAGGCGATTTTGCCCATCTGAAAAAACATCCTACCAGGGCTAGGTGTTCAGCCTATTTAAGCAAAAAGATGACAGTGGTGTGCCTTTAAGACTCTGCTTTGTGGTCGACAAAGTTCGAGTTCAAGTTTGGCAAAAATATTTGGTTCGACTTCGTGCTGGTGCTCATTGCAAACAAAAAGATGTAAGTATTTCGCTTATTCAGTAGGTTTACAACTAGGGTTGTACAAAGTAGAATTTCGAATCCTTGAGATTCGAATCTCCGGAGATTCGAATCTCAAAAAGCATTTTTTATCGGGTAATTGGATTCGAAAAAAAATTGTTTGGGCGGAAAAAACGTTTGAATTTTGGATTTCGGCCGAAAATTCACTCTGAATTTTGGCGAAGACCTTTTTTTTTTTTTTTTTTGGAGATCACCTAATTTTGGGCGGAAAAAACGTTTGAATTTTGGATTTCGGCCGAAAATTCACTCTGAATTTTGGCGAAGACCTTTTTTTATGAGTTATTCTAGAATAGGATTCGAAATTCTAGATTCGAAATGTCTATTCTAGAATTATTCTAGAATACTGCATTATTCTACTTTGTACAACCCTATTTACAACTGTGTAGTATTTCAGCTGTTGCCTAACGCCGAAATTTTACGTGTAATGGCAATGTTTGGTGTTTGTTTGGAAAGGAATGATGCATTTGTCGCAAAAAATTCAAGATGTTTAAATTACCTTTTTTATATTACTGTACCTTCTGACTAATACTAGTACGATTTTCGGAAACTATTTTATGTTTAATATTTTGGTAAAAGTAAAGCATATACATGAATTTATCAACTGCAATAAACAACTGTACTTTTCTGTCACAAGTAGGTTGTATGTACCATCAGACGTAGCCAGGATTTTTCATTGGGGGGGGGGGGGGGGAAGGGCACAAATCACTTGTAATGACGTTATCATAAATTTTCGAAAGAGAAACTTTTTATGGGAGAAAGATGTAAAATGAAAGATCAGAAGCCGTGGCCTGGTTCTTCATGTAGCCTAACCAGGATTTTGCTCACGGGAGAGGGCTTGAACCAAAAGTTAAAATGTCTGAACTGGGAGACGCGTTGAGTAAACTAGTGTTAGTGAAACGTATCGCAGACTAGGGTTTGGGGACTCCGCTCCAGCCGCTGCGTGATTTTTTGTAAAAAATAGCTATTTTAATGCCGTTAAATCGCGTTTTGCACGTTTTTCGAGCCATTTGAAGAACTAAAGTTTTAATATTTGAAAGCCAATTGAAAAAATGAAATTGTTTAATTCGCCTTTAAAATCTTGCATTTAAGGATTAAATTTTGTAAGTGATTTGGCCCAGGTGGGAGGAAGTAAAGCACACTGCCCCGTGTAATATTTTAGCAGTAAAAGATAGTTTGCGCGCCCACCAAAGGATGGTAGTTTTAGTATCAATGGCCATAAGATGTAGAAAAGTAACGTTAACTGTACAGTAGAACATAAATTCTTTTTCACTTCTAATTTTTGAAAGCTATCAACTACATACCTGTTAATGTTAAATTTAAGTTCATAATGTGTCATCTTTTTCATTTTCGGTTCTTAAGTGAGTTTCATGGACTACGAATATTGTTGCAAGATGTTCAATGCAGCACAGCGGTCATTTAAGAATTGAGAAGCCTAACCTAGCTGACGAGAGATAAACAGTAGCTGTACAAAGCTGCTACACTTTGTGAGCGGGCTATCTTGACAGACATGTGGTGCAGTTCATAGCGTCGTTCGTTTACGTTTTCACCTCTGTTAGTGGCAGAAATGGAGTCCTCAAGGGCGTCCTTAGCCTTAAGGACACATTTTGAAGTCTTTGGCCTTGAAGCCCACAAGTCCTCGAAAATGTCCTATCCTCGGCTCGAGGACAGCACTTTTTTTGTTTCGTTAAAAATGAGCCATGGACATGACTTTTTTTTTACTTTACTTGGGAAATCGGCAAAAACCTCGCGGAAAATCTGGAAAGAATTTTTTTTTTCTGGAGGTCGCCTGAAAAAATTTTGGGGAACTTTTTTGGGGGGGGGAGAACGCTTGCGCCTTGTGTTCTTGGCCTCGAGAAGTCTGTCCTTAGCCTTGGCCTCGAAGGTTGCGTCCTCGACTCCACCTCTGTAAAATAAGGTTTGGGCACCTCTTTATATAGCCTACCTTTAATTAAGTAGTTCTTATTTCTTCAATAAAACCGATTTCGAGCCGTAGGCTTATCTGTTTGAACGGGCTTGGCTGTTGATGAATCAGATATTCAGTCCATGGTTTTCGAATAATTGCATGTTCCACTTAAGTGATATCGAACATCGCTTTCTTTATTGTTTCAAAAAATATTGCAAAATAAGCATTGCGATGTTCGATTACCGCGGTCCTAGTTTTGCAAGAAATTTTAATTAAACCTTTTCTGATGTCACAAAATTTCAAACGCAGGGTTGCCCAATGGTACGGAGCCAAACGCACTAAATCGATTTTCGCAAGAAAGGAAAGTAGTAAAACAAGGTTTGGGACACCTCTTTATTACCTTTGTAGTAGTTCTCATTTCTTCAATAAAACCAATGTAGAGCAGTATCTCTTTTAATGCAATTGGGTTGTTGTTTCTAAGTGTACTTAATGTCTATTGTTCAATGAAGTTGGGCATTGTCGCGAAGTCCCCAGATATCGCTTGCGATGTCACATTCTAGTTATTACTTACTTTTGTACGCGAAATCCTACATTAAAGAAACTGCAATTCCGGACAAGGACAACGTATTGGTTACGCTCTCATTATATTTATTATTGGTAGTATTTCAATTGGGGGGTTTGTATTACCGCCTGTGTTATAGCTTTAACTTCATAATAACGTTAAACGAAGGCCTGGGGTTGTAACTTTTAGGAAAAAACTCTTAAATTTCTTACAGGTTTTGCATATAAATTATTAAAAATTTGAATTAAGGGGTTACTAGCCCGGGACCCTTATTCGTCCGTCAGGGGCTCTGGGGTTACCTGGTTGTCAGTTAGAAGCCCCGCGGCCCCCTGGTCGTTAATTAAGGGCTCTGGATCTCTCTGGTCGTCAGTTAGGGACCTCCTGGTTGTCAGTTATGGGCTCCAGAGCCCCCTGGTTGTCGGTTATGGTTTCTGGGGCCCCTGGTTATTAGTTAGGTACCCTGGGGGCCCCCTGGTTGTCAGTTAGGGGCCCTGAGGCCCCTGGTTGCTAGTTAAGGACCCCCTGGTCGTTATTTAGGGGCCCTTGGAATCCCTGGTCGTCAGTTAGGGGCCCTCTGGCTATTAGTTGGGGGCCTGGGGCCCCTTAGTTGTTGGTTTGGGCCCCATAGTTGTTAGTTTGGGGCCCCTCGGTTGTTAGCTAGGGGCCCCGGGGCTCCCTTATTGTCATTTATGTTATTGTTAATTACTGTTGTGTGCGTAATTGCTGAAAAAAAAACTGCAAATAAACAGCGCTAGCCTACGTTGTCGTAATTTTTATCATTGGTGGTATTTTAATTAGGGGGAGGGGGGGCGGGCCCCCCCTGGCTACACCTATGGTCTGTATTGTACAGTACTTGTACTGTAAAAAGCCATTTACAAACCAATTATTAAAAATTTCAGTAGGTTTGGGTCAACAAGAGCGTTATTAGTTAGTTTAAGAATAGCTGCGTCATATTTTCATAAAATTTTATGCTGAAGTTATGGAAGAAGAAGCATTTAGCAACGCTGACCTTGATGATGCCGAAGAAGAAAACCTTGCCGGACAACTTAAAGAACTATGGGATAAAGGCAATCATGAGGAAACTGATCCGACTAAATTTGCCGCAATATTTCATAAAATTGCTAAAATTTATGAGAAAAGAGCCTTTAAATCCAATACACATCAAATGATTTGTTTTATCAAAAGTGCTGCGTTGTACAACGCTGCAATAATAAGAAATCCAGAAAATACTCAAGAAATCAAATACGGCTTCACTCAGATGTGCACCAATATGTTGAGAGTTGCAAATGCCAGCTGCAAAGGTGAAGATTTAGAGGAAAAAGCAAATTCTATTGCAGCAGAAGCAGACAAAGCGAAAAGAAAAAATCCAAAAAATGAACAAGAAATCAAAAACGATTTCAAAAAGTTATGCACCAATTTTCTGGAAGATGCAGATGCCAGCTGTAAAGGGAAAGAATTAGTGGAAAAAGCAAATTCTATTGCAGAAAAAGTAAACAAAATGAGAACAGAAGTAAACAGTGAACTGCGAGAACTGGAATTGATCGAAAAGGAGGAATTACAATTGCATAATAAAGAATCCCGTGATAGAAAAAAAGTTGAGGCAATTGAAAAGTTGCAACGTAGCATAGCTACCAGCTACACCAACATCATGATAAGCGTAGCAAAAGAATCCATTAAATTAATCGATGCTGAACCTCCTTGTGAGTTTTCATTGGCAGGAATGGGCTCTTTAGCAAAAAATGAAATAACTCCTTATTCCGATTTTGAAAATATGATTTTATTGGACACCAAACTTTATGCTTCAATTAAAGATGTCTCGACTGCTTGTTCTTCAAATGCCGATGATAGCAACAATAATCTTTCAACACATGAAAACAGTTCTCTTAGGAAACCCGCTGCTTGCAGCTCTAATAGTGACAATCCCAGGCAAAGTGGCAATGCTTCTGATAGTGGAAAGGCCAGAATTGAGGAAAACTCTTGTGAAAAAAAGTATGAAAATTTCTCTGACAGGGGCCAACAAGTTCGTCTTGAAGGAATTTTAAATTATTTCAGATGGTTCTCTGTGATCTTTCAAATTATCTTAATCAGCCTTGGAGAGACCATAATACCAGGTGTTTCAATTTCTTTTTTGAATGATAAGAATTCCAAATTTGGCGATTGGTTCCACGATAGATTAACAAAACGTGGAATAAGTTTTGATGGTATGATGCCCCATGCTTGTAAATTTCCACTAGGCAGACAACATCTTACCAAAGATAAGCCTTGGAAAACTGAACTAATCAAGCCGGTCAATGAAATGCTTAAATATCTTAACACTAAAGAAAGTTTGAAAAATGGATATCATTTAAGTACAATTCTTACCAAAACATGTCATGTTTATGGGAATGTCAAAATATTTGAACAATTCCAAAATGGAATCTGCAACCTGATAGAAAGCGAACGCGAAGAGGCTATTGTAAAGTCAGTAAAGAAACAGATTTCAGAAGATCTTGTTGAATATGCTACTCGACAATCACTTTCAAAAATCCAACCAAGCAAACGGTTTAATGTCAAACAAGTTGTTTATCGTAGCCTAACCACACTCATTTCCGAATTGGGCAGGCTTTACAAAGTTTCAGCAAACTCTTGTTTTGAAATATTGAATAAACTTGCAGAAAAAGAGATGATCAGCGAAACATCAAAAAACGGGCATAGGTATGCAGTTGCCTTAGCATGCGAAATAAGATTGAAATGGTACATGAAATGTGAACGACAAAACGATAGCATAGATTCCATGGAGCAAATCTGGAAACTGATAGGCAAACCAGCTACTTTAACACTTTTTCGAATCACGTATGCTTTACAATGCGACATTTCCAAACGCTTAAATTTGAAAAAACGTCATTTGTACTCTAATCCAAAACTATTGAATGCAAGACTTCTTTCGTTTAACAAAGGTTTCGCAGAACAGCATGATCAGATGGAAAATCTTTTACAAGTGGCAAAGCATATAAATAGTACGCAGCAACGTTACTATGCTTTTGATCTATGCTTAGCTGATCTTGAGGAAAGTATTTCAAGTGGAAAAGAAACAAGTCTTGGCTGTAAACTAACTGATTCTCTTGACGCAAAATCAAACTTTTTTCACGATTTGGGCGAAATTCTAATGCAATTAAAATGCTACGATGATGCGCTTGAATGCTTTCAAAATACTTTAAATCTTTTGAACGACAGAGTAGCGAGTACAGAAGATAACTTCTCAAATTTCTCTGATACATCATATGATAATTCTTATGATGTTTCAATTGAAACAAAACGTGGTTATTTGTTGCAACAAGCAGGAATTTGCATGCTAAAAGTAAATAGATTTAAAGAAGCGGAGAGGTTTTCACTGCGTCCCTGAAAATTAAAGAGAAATTGTTTCCAAATGTTGAATTCGACGACAGTTTTGCCGCTGCATGTCAAAAATATGGCTTATGTCTTTCAGGAATGAATAAATATGCAGATGCTCTAAAATATTTTATTAAAGCATTGGAAATTAAAGAAAAAATATCACCTGATGTCGAAACAGATCTCAATATCGCATCCATATTCCATGAGATTAGTTGCTGTTATTATTTTGTTGAGAAATATGCTAAATCTGTTGAATATTCCGAAAAATCACTCCTAATCAAAAAAAGCAACCCTTGCCACATGAAAAAAGATCAAAGTTTTGCTTTCACATTGCTTGTTCTTGGAAGCGGTCTATCCAAGAAAAGACATTTTAGAAAAGCTCAAATTTGTCTGGACAAGGCCTTAAAAATTTGCAAAAATGAAGCCATTGATGACGTTTACACGTTGCAATGGATGGGATATTGCCTGTCAGATATGAACAAGCAAAAAAAAGCTTTAACATATTTCAATAAGTCATTGAAAATTACGATAAATCTGTCATTAGATGTAACAAGTGATCGAGGAGTGGCGTACCTGTGGTATGAATTGGGTCGCTGCCATACAGAATTGAAAGAGCTAAAAAAAGCCAACTGTTATTTTGGAAGAATGTTAGAAATGCTAGAAAGTACGTCATACGATGACATAAAACTCGACCAAGGTGCCGCAAGAATATATTATCAATATGGACATTAATTGATGAAATCAAAAAAAATTTAAGGAGGCAAAAACTTCATTCAGCAAAGCATTACAGATCTCAAATTTATCACCGAAAATTGCTCCTGACGATATTAACTCTGCAAACGCACATTTTTGGATTGGCCGTTGTTGGCTGAAGCTAAAAATGCTCGAAGAAGCTGAACTATCAATTACTAAATCTTTGAACGTATACAAAAAACTGTCAATTGATGACAAAGAAGTAGAGCCTTTTATTGCAGAAGCAAATTTTTTTGTTAAATATGTGCTACATGCAAAAAAACGAGACGATCCTAAACGCAGCTTTAAAAAAACGTTACAAATGCTCTCAAATTCAGTTTTGAATTTGACCACTGCTTCTGAAAGTTTTGCTAGCAAAGCCTACATGAATGGGAGTTATTTATTCGAAAAGAAAGAATTTGAGCTAGCTGAAGACTTTTTTAAGAAATCTTTGGAAATCGATGAACAATTATCTCTCGACAATGAAAAAGATAATGAAATTGCTGCGGAAAATTTTTGGATTGGTCGTTGTCTACTGGCTGTAAGCAATCCAAAAACTGGCCAAGTTTTTTTTGAAAGAGCCGAGAAAATTTTTAGGAGTGTTTCAGATGTGAGGCCTGATGAAAGCGTTGCAGTCGCAAGTTTGTGGAGTGGCCATTGTTTCAGAGAGATGAAGAGGTTAAAAGATTCTCGGTTGATGTTCGAAAGTGCAATGCATATCTATGAAAACTTGTCAGTCGATATAGAGTTTGATAAAAACGTGGCAAATCTTACTAATTTAATTGGTAGTTGTTTGATAGAAATCAAGTTGCCAAAGAGAGCTCAAATATTCTTTGGTCGGGCTTTGCGTATCTACGCTAATTTGTCAACTGATGTTAGGTTTGACCGTTCTGTGGCTGACCAATTTTTTTTGCATCGGGCGGTGTCTGTTGGATATAGATGAAGTAGAAGCAGAAGAATACCTTAACAAAGCCTTACAGATTTATGAAAACATATCAACTGACGTTGAAAACGATCGCAGTGTAGCTAATACCAAATACAATATCGGACATAGCCGAATTTTAAAAAAAGTTGATGCTGAGCCAATTTTAATTGAAGCTATGCATATCTATGCGCAAAGTTCTGCTGACATTGCAGCTGATTGTAATTTTGCAACCACTAATTTTTGGATCGGTAAGTGCTTGTTTGAGAAAGAAAAGTACAAGAAAGCTAAAGAATTGTTTGTAAACGCATTGATTATAAAAAAAGCTTTATCTCAGAATCCCAAAATGGATCGTAATATTGCTGACATTTCTCACTGGATTGGCCGCTCTTTAATACGTATGAATAGACCAAGAAAAGCCAAGCGGTTTTTTGAAGAAAGTTTGCTTATCTATGAGAGTTTGTCATCTGGTGTTGTTATGACCTGTGAAATTGCTGTTGCAACTCACTGGATTGCTTCTTGTTTAAAAGATATGCAAGCATTAAAAAAAGCTCTTTTCTTGTTTAAAAAGACTTTAAGATTTTACTCAAATTTACCTTGTAGTGCCGTAAATAAGTATGAAGTTGCAAGCGCTGCAGAGAGGGTCGGTGATTGCTTGCTTCTCATGAAAAAGGCAGAGAAAGCGGAGAAATTTTTTAGACAAGCATTTCAAATTTATCGACAATTGCCCGAAGAATTTGATGTAAAATGCCAAAGCCAAATATCATACGTGCTTGATCAAATTAGATTGTGTCGACGCTCTTTGGCGCGATAGGCAGAAGCAAAATAATGATAGCATAGTTGTAGCATGCACCCATTTAGTGGAGATTTTCCCAATTTTCTTACTCCTGAAAGTGGCAATTAGGTTGGTTCAAAAAAAAGCTTTTTTCCGATATGTTTTTCTCGAAGGGGCTTAAAAGGTGCGTTTTGATGCAAAAATAACCCATGTAAAGTTTGTTTTGATTTTAATTAACATTTAGGGGTCGCGCACTCCCCCACATTCTAAGCGCATTACCCTAAATCAAAAAACTGCCATATCTCGTTAACCTTCAAAAATGCCATATCTCGTTAACAATGAATATTAACTTTCAACTAAAATTATAAACAAAAACAGTTTTTTAATTTATCGTGAAAATTTGATCAAATAGCATAATAGCATGTATTAAGCACTTACGGGAAATCATATCTTCTGCATCTGTTGGTTTTTATTTGAAGTTTCTGTTTCAAATGGTTAACGAGATATGGCAGTTTTTTGATTTACGAAAATGTGCTTGGAATGTGGGGGAGTGCGCGACCTCTAAATGTCAATTAAAATAAAAAAAACTTTACATGAGTTATTTTTGCACCAAGACGCACCTTTCAAGCCCCTTGGAAAAAAACATATCGGAAAAAGGTTTTTTTTGAACCACCCTAGTGACTATGGATTTTGGAAACTAAAAAACTACGTTTAAGATTTGAAAACGTTAGCCATTAATGATCTCGGATTTCACCTATAAAAGTAATTATTCTTTTTTCAACATGATATTACCTATTACGTTTAAATGCTTTTAATTGCTACATTTAGTCCATTTCTTCTAACAACATTGTTTTCATTCAAAGAGAAGGGGATACTTAAGCACTTTTTTGGCAACCTGTGCTGTTAGTATTTTTCAGCAACAGACTTTTTCCAGATCGAGCCTTTTTCGTAATTGTCCGTAAATCAATTGTCGACCATATTTAATAATAAAGATAGATGTAGACCGTATATCAGTGTTGAATGTGCATGCTGCTACTGATGCTATTTCTGGCAATAATTTGTAAATTGGTTGTAATTTTCAATCGACTCTTTTTGTTCAAAAAATTTTTTCTGACTGTGAAATAACTTTAGCAAAACTAAGAACTACCCTCACAAAATCAAACTTACTGCAGTATTGATATATCGTACATACCACAGCACTCGTCAAAAATCAAAAAATTAAAATCCTACAGTCTGTTTCAACCGTAATAAGGATCATCAGGGAGGTCTGCCAAAAGTAACACAAACTTTAAAGCCTAAAATTTAAAATTCGTTTCCTGTTTCGGTACCGGAGCCATATCCGGCTTCTGGGTGGCCTAAGGTACACCAAACAAGCGGAGAAAAACTGAACTTGGACCTTCTTAACTCCAACAGTCCAAACCACTAGGGACCCGAACCCCAGGGTCAGCACCGGAACTGAGATAACAAAGCTTGTTTAATCTTGGAGTAGTAACTGCATAAAAGGTTAACACTGTTGATACAAACCCGTAACTGCAGATACAAATATGCACTTGGACTTGACATCCTATTACTAGACTACTCTGCAAACGGCTGGTAAAAAGCACATTTAAAAAGGCGCGAAAGTTGAAAAGCGGAAAAAACAAACGGATTAAAAACAAAGTAAAATGCAAAATAGACGTTTAAGTAGCGTTGCTTTTGACATATTTGGGACTTCTACGACGCTTTGCGCCGGAAGTCCTTATGCTTTTTTCCGGGAAAACATACGAATTCGGCAACAGAGAGAAAAAACGCTATAACTTTGAAACGACTAGAGGTAGAAACTTGAATTTTAGAAATGAAATGAGACACATATGAAACATTCTTCGTGCAAATGTTTGAGGCAATCCCTCACGTGGTACGGATTTCCGAGCCAAAAACTGAAACGCCAATCCGTGGTTTAAACAGCTCTAGCTAGAAAACTAATATTGCAAGAGGAGAATAAAAGTTTCAAATTTAGAAGCGTCTGGACATGCGGTTTCAGCTCCCAAAAATAAATTATGACGATTCTGACGTTTTTTTCTTCTTTATTTATTCATTTATTTATTTAAACAAATTACTCTCTGCTCTCAAAAACTCCAAAACCACCCAAGCTAGAAACTTAAACTTTGGACAGATGGTAAGTCTATGTATGAAGCTATGCACTTGCAATTTTAAAGGCACTACGTCACGTAATTTGGGGCAGATGCCCCCTAAACTTGTGATAGCGAAGTGTATTAAGTGATTTTAGTCACGTATGCGCGCGTGCTGCTCTTGGCTGAATGGTTAAAGGCGCCAGCACGTGAAACCTACGTGGGTTCAATTATCTAGTTGGCCATTGCTTTTATCAAACCAAGACTAGATGTTCATTTTCCCAGAGGAAAATAATACGGGACTTCCGCCAGTTCCATTTTACCATCATTCTCCCCTGCATACTTTGAAGGTTACCGATATTTCTGTAAAACTTAATCATATGCAATGCAAATGAAGTGATTTTGTCTCATGAGAAAAATGATTGTTCATTTTAAATCATTTGAGGTTTGAGCAAAACTGATGTCCAACTAAGTATTTGAAGCCAGGTTTGTTGTTTTTATAACTTATAACTTTCAAATTGACACCCAAAATTGAGCAATTCTTCCCAAAAATGCAATCAGATATTGAGGTGTCATACTGGATCACAAGCTGATCTGGAAGGATCACACGCGGCATGTTCTTGAAAAGCTCTATATGGCCTGAGGAATCTTGAGCAAATTAAGGCGACATGCTCCTCAATCGGTGTTGAAATGTGTCTATTATAGTTTGGTTTACCCGTACCTTTAATATGGTGTTACATCTTGGGGAAATACTGCAAGCAAATACACTAAGATTATTCAGATTCAACAAAATTATATTGTCAAAATTATAAATAATTCAACTTCCTTTAAAACAAAATTGCTGCCTATATACCTGCAACTAAATCTAATGAATCTATGCCAAATTTGTAAATTAGAAGCATTAAAATTTATGTTTAAATATAAAAATAAAACTCTCCCGAACTGTTTAAAAAACTACTTTATAACTCTATCAGAAACCCCTAATTATCCTACCAGGTTTGCTTGTGATGACAATTGGGCTGCTGTATTCCAACATAAAAAGTCAACTTCAAAATGTTCGGTTCAATATAATGGTTATAAAATATGGAATGAATTACCACTAGAAATTAAAGGGTTGCATAGAAAAAGTTATTTTATCTTTTTAAAAAGAGTAAAAAATTTCATATTGGAAAATGAGTAGCTATAGTTCTTCTTACTTAAAAAAGCATTCTGACTTACCTTGATTAGATAGTTTTCCAGGCTGAATAATTTGTGATATTGGTTTTACACAGTCACAGTTGTCCTCGTCGAACTCTTTCTGTACTCGTACAGATTATTGTCGTAGCGGTGTGATTAAATTTTTGTCTACGTGTGTGTTGAACAGCGTGTATTTTTATACTTGTTTATTTATTGGCATTTCTTCTAAATTTGCTGCACAATCTTTCAGTATACTGAGTGGATCTTGTTTGTGTGCTATCAATATTTTATACTGAAGATGAGAGGTTGCAGGCTCGACGACCTCACCTTTCCTGAAAACAGTCCCGAACTTTTCCTATGAAATGGCCAATGGTCTTTTCGCAACCTCTGATCAGAAATGATTACTCTATAATTTATTTTTTTGCTTCATTTTTCTGCTTGACTTTGTATGCTTATTTATTTTGCAGAATATCTTTCTTAACAAAAATACATGCCAATTGAATTGAATTGTTCCATCATGAAAATTTCAAACCCTGTCGCCTTTAATCATTATGCCAGCTCAGCATATGAACCCAATTGACTAAAATCAATTGTTAAATTTAGCTTTCAAAAAGTGAGTTTTGAGGAGGTTCATTTGGGGGTTGGTACCCCTAGACTATGTAAAAAATTTATCTCTTAGATATCTACTGATATCCAAAAAAACTAGCGCCCTAGCTCACGCAGTTCAAAAGTAATTGATTTTGGGAGGTCCATTTAGGAAGGTTCCGGATGGGTGGTACCCCCAAACCATATCAACATTTTTGTCTCTAAGTCTTTCCTGATATCAATGAAAAGTGAAGCCTTAACTTAAGCGGTTCTACACCTGACGTTTGGGGTTTCTGGGGGGGGGGGGGGGGGGTACCCTTAAACTATGTCCAAGTATTTGTCTGCTAAATATCTACGGATATCAAAAAAACTAGCATCCAGCTTAAGGCGTTAAAAAAATTGATCTTTGTAGGGTCTTCAAGCTTATGCTGTTAAAGAATTGATTTTGGGAAGTCTTTGCATAGAATGAAACTTGAAACCCTCGGATCATATCTAATGTCAAATAATAAAATATTAAAAAAGATTGTGTGCTAATGAAAAAAAAACTGTGACGGCAATGATATGATTTTTGATTAAAAAAACAATGGCTAACTAAATGATTGAAGCCAGGTCTATTCAATCACAATGGTTTCATATGCTGGTGCGTTTAAGCATTAGGCCACAGCATCACATGTATATACATGACGAAAATCAATTATCAAAATCGTTTACAAATTAAACTTCATTATCAAAGTTTTTGGTGCGTATGTCTCAAACTACGTGACAAAGTGTCTTCAAAAATGCAGGTGCACAACATTATATATTTTGTCCTAATCAGAAAAAAAAATTATGCTAGAATTAACATGATCTTGGAATGAGAAAACCGATGGCCAACTCAATAATTGAACTCAAGTCTATTTAATCACAAAGGTTTCATAAGCTAGCGCCTTTAACCACTAGGCCACAACATCACTCTTGTGCACAACGCAGATGACGAAAATCAGTTATCAAAAGGCAAGATTTTTGTTTGAAACTTAGTTAATACACAGCTTTGATAAAAAGCTTTCAAAGCGGGAATTAGCGCTTGCTTTGCCGCTTTGCGCATAGGTCAAAGATTTAACTAATACCACTTCAACGCTTTGCATGCTGTTTACAATTTATTTATTCATCATTATGGTGGATATTGATGCTTTAGAACAGCTGCGGTTTAGTAGCACCATAGCACAATTTAATAAAAAGCACAGATATTGTATCGAAAATGTAATGAAATCAAACCACAAATAAGGCAAGCAAAAGCTGGAGATTAACACTCTGAGTCGGAGTTTAATGTCTGAAAGAAAGGAAATGTCGCATCACATACAAAGTCGTATATTATTGTTCACTGAAAATCGAGCAATTACAGCCTGCGTAATTCAAAAAAATGTTTTTGGTGCATGCATAATTTTAACGATTTCTTGCATCTAATTTGTTCTTAAACCTCAATTTTCAATATGTTTCTTTTTAGTTTTCGTGGCATAGTCGTCACCAATTTGTTGCAAGAAAGAAAAAGCAATGTTTATCTTTATCATTATGCAATTTATGGTGAATTTTTTCTAAAATAGACTGAAAATTACGCCACGAAAACCTATGGCCTGAAACGCAGCAATTTTAATCAATATGTTAGCAAGACCCAATTAATATTTTCATCACAGAAATTAGAATAACAATTGACCCCCCTCTGATCATATCCAATGTCGAAAAAAAAACACTAAAAACATTTTATCCTACTCAAAAACAAATATACTGATTTGATATGATTTGGGAATGAAAAAAGTGATAACAAACCAGATATTAGAACCCAGGTCTATTCAATCTCAAAGGTTCCATGTACTGGCGCCTTTAACCCTTTAACTATTTGACCACAGCAGCACATGCGTAGACCTAACGAAAATCAATTATTAAAATCACTCATTAAACTTTGTTATCACAAGTTTTTGGTGCGTCTGCCCCGAACCAAGTGACGTCGCAACTCCAAAAATGCAAGTGCTCAACTTCACGTGTAGACTTATCATATGTTAAAATTTCAAGTGTCTAGCTTTGTTGGTTTTGCTTCTCAGCATTCTCCCCTTCATACTTTAAAGGTTACCAATATTTCTGTAAACTCAATCGTTTGCAATGCAAACAAAGTGAATTTGTTTCATGAAAAAAATAAATGTTGATTTTAAATCATTTGTGGTTTAGGTAAAACGGATGTCCGAGTAAGTATTTCAACCCAGCTCTGTTTAATCACGACAATTTCAAACACCGACGCCTTTAATCATTATGCCAGCACTGCTCATGAACCCAATCGACTAAAATCAATTGTTTAATTTAGCTTCCGAAAAGTGATTTTGGGTTTCGAGAGGTAGTACCTCCAAACCAGAACAAAATATTGATCTCTTAAATGTGTGCTGATATTACAAAAAAAAAAGAGAAAAGAAATCTAGCTTAAGCCAGTCAAAAAATAGATTTTTGGTGGTCCGTTTGAGGGTTCAGGGTGGTTGGTACCACCAAATTTTGTAAAAATATTTTTGTCTCTTAATCTTCAACCGATATCGAAAAAAACTAGCATGCTAACTTATGGTGTTAAAAAAGTGATTTTTGGGTAGTCTTCACATAGAATGAAACCTGATACCCTCTGATCATTTCTAGTGTCAGACAGAAAATATTAAAAGCAATAAGATGAAATATGCTAGATTCAATGTAATCTTGGTTTGATAAAAGCGATGGCCAACTAGAAAGTTGAACCCAGGTCTTCCGTTTTAAGCACTGGCGCTCGTTAAAAAAAATTGATTTTTGGATGGTCCATTTGGGGGTTACGGGTTGTTGGTACCCCCAAACTATGTCAAAATATTTTTCTATCAAATATTCACTAATACCAAAAAAAACCTAGCGTCTTAGCTTAACCGTTCAAAAAAGTGATTTTTTTGGGACCTTGGGGGATTTTCCGTGGAGCAGGTGCCCCCAAACTATGTAAGGGTATTTGTCTCATTATTATCTCCTGATATCAAAAAAGTAGCACCCTAATTTAAGCCGTTAAATAATTGATTTTTGGGTGCCGTTTGGGGGATTCAGGGGGTTGGTACCCCCGAGTTATATCAAAATATTTTTGTCTTTAAAGTTTCTACTGATTGCCAAAAAAAACTAGCGCGCTAGATTATGGCGTTATGAAAGTCATTTTTTGGGCGTCTTTATATAAAATGAAACCTGATACCCTCTGATCATATCTAGTGTCAAAAGGAAAATATTTAAGCGATTTTGTCCTAATCGAAAAAAAAATGTATATGCTAGATTCAATATTATCTTGGTTTTATAAAAGCGATGGCCAACTAGATAATTGAAACCAGGTCTTAGGTTTCAAGCGCTGGCGCCTTTAAACATTCAGCCACGGCAACACGCGCGCGTAGATGACTAACCTCAAACTATGTCAAAATATTTTTATCTTTAAAATTTCTACTCATAGCAACGAAAAACTAGCGCGCTAGCTGGAAGTCTGAAAAACGTGATTTTTAGGGCGTTTTCACATACAATGAAATCTGATACCTTCTGATCATATCTAATGTCAAAACAAAAAAATATTTTTAGCGATTTTGTCCTAGTCGAAAAATAAAACTAATATACTAGGTTCAATATAATCTTGGTTTGATAAAAGAGATGGCCAACTAGGTAATTTAATCCACATCTTAGATTTTAGGTACTGGCGCCTTTAACCATTCAGCCACGAGCAGCACGCGTGTACGTGACTAAAATCACTGAATACACTTCGCTATTACAAGTTTTGGTGCATGTGCCCCAAACCACGTGACGTAGTGCCTCCAAAATTGTGGTACACAACTTCATATATAAACTTATGATCTGTCCAAAGTTTACGTGTCTAGCTTTGATGTTTTCGGAGTTTTTGTCAGCAGAGAGTAATTTGCTCAAATAAGTAAATAAATCAACTAAATAAATAAATAAATAAATGAACTATATGTTCATTTTTCCCGGAAGAAAATAATGTGGGTCTTCCGCTAGTTTCATTTCACCATCATTTTTTCCTGTATACTTTGAAGGTAACCGATATTTTTGTGAAACTTAATCGTATGCAATGCAAACAAAGCAATTTTGTCTCGTGAAAAAAATAAATGTTGATTTTAAATCATTTGTGGTTTGGGTAAAACCGATGTCCGACTAATTACTTGAACCCAGATTTGTTCCATCATGACAATTTCAAACCCTGGCGCCTTTAATCATTATGCCAACTCAGCATATGAACACAATTGACTAAAATCAATTGTTAAATTTAGCTTTCAAAAAGTGATTTTCGCGGAGGTTCATTTGGAGTTTGGTATTCCCAAACCATGTAAAAAATTGTCTCTTAAATATCTACTGATATTCAAAAAAACTAGCGCCCTAGCTCAAGCAGTTCAAAATAATTGATTTTAGGGTTCCATTTAGGAAGGTTCCGGAGGGGAGTACCCAAAACTATGTCAAAATTTTTGCCTTTTAACTATCTCTTGATGTAAAAAAAACTGGAGTCTTAGCTTAAGTTCAACAAACTGATTTTTGTGGGGTTCACGTGGGAGTTTCCAGTGGTCTGGTACCCCTAAACTATGTCCAAGTATTTGTCTGTTGAATATCTACTGATATCAAAAAAACTAGCACCCTAACTTAAGCCGCAAAAAATTGATTTGGGGGGATTTTTATAGAGAACGAAACCGGATACCCTCTGATCATATCTAATGTCAAAATAAAAAATTGTAAAACGATTTTGTCTTAATCAAAAAAAATGTGCTGGATTCATTAAGATTTTGGAATAAGAAAACCGATGGCCAACTATGTGATTGAATCCACGTCTATTCAATCACAATGGTTTCATACGCTGGCGCCTTTAATCATTAGATCTCAGCAGCACATGTGTATACATGACAAAATCAATCGTTAAAATCATGTATTTAAGTTCTTTTCCGTTTTTGGCGCGTCTGCCACAAACCACGTGACGTCGCAACTCCAAAAATGCAGGTGCACAACTTCATATATAGACTTTTCATATCTCCAAATTTCAAGTTTCTCACTTTGGTGGTTTCAGAGTTTTTGTTAGATTTAGCTTTCAAAAAGTGATTGTTTGGATAGATGTTTGGTACTCCCAGACTGTATAAAAAAGTTTGTCTCTTAAATATCTACTGATATTTAAAAAACTAGCGTTCTGGTTTAAGCCGTTCAAAGTGATTGAATTTTGGGGGTCCATTTGGGAAGGTTCCGGAGGGGTGGTACCCCCAAACTATGTCAACGTTTTTGTCGCTTAAATACCTACTAATACTAAAAAACCTGAAGACTTACAGTAGATTAAGTCGTTCAAAAATTGATTTTTGTGGGGTTTATTTGAGGATTTCGGGGGGGGGGGGGGGGGTGGCATCGTCAAAGTATGTCCGAGTATTTGTTTTTTTAGTATTTCGTGATGTCAAAAAACTAGAAATCTAGCTTAAGCCGTTCAAAAACTTAATATTTTGGAGGTCCACTTTGTGGAGTCCCCGGGGGAGGGTGTGGTGGCACCCCCAAACAATGTCGAAATATTTGTCTGTTAAAGGGGCATTGAAGTCTAATTTTCGAATATTAACACCAAATTTATAAAAAATAATTGATTAGCAACGTTTTTGTCCCGTTTTTTCATTGTTTAAGGTAAAATAGCTTTAAGGGAAAAGATTTTGAAATAAAGGAAAAAATTTTGCAGTGGCAACACTACATCAAATTTGCATAAGCGATTTCAAAACCAATTTTGCCAAATTATAGGTCTGGGAGTGACGATGTGCCTTTGGCAGGTTTTCTGCTGTGGCTTCGGTACTTAGATGAGTTTTTATAAGTGGAATTCATCTTAGAAGTTTAAATTTGCATCTTTTAGCACAAGCATATTTGATTTAGTGCACTTAGAAGAAAAAAATGAAAAGTAGGCCTATTTTTGGCCTAGTTGTTCTTTGTAATTATTAGGGTAAACCAACCTGTATAAATTGCTTTAGGTTAGACTAGACTTTTCTGTTTTTTATAATTTCTTAATAGGCTAGGCTTACTTACCGTAAGTAATGATCAATGTCATCATTAATAAGCTAGGCTTACATACCGTAAGTAATGATTAATGTCAGCTAGCGTGTAGTAGCCCTAGTAACAGTAACAGCGACACCAAATGTAGACAAATTTTTAAAAAAGTGAAAGAAATTCTACGAAATAAGGGAAAATATAAATGCAATAATCTTTTGATGTAGTAATCGTAGAATTCTGAAGTTGAACTCAAAAATTATTTTAAAAATAAAAATTTTGTTTCAAATGAAATAAATCAATAAAACTAAGGCTTCAATGCCCCTTTAAGTATCTGTTGATATCAAAAAAACTAACACCTTAGTTTGAGCCATTCAAAAAAATAATTTTTAGGGGGTCGATTTTGGGGGAATCCCAGGGGTGGGCACTCCTAAACTATGTCAAAATATTCGTGTCTGAGATATGTGCTGATATCAAAAAAAAGCTAGTGCCCTAGCTTAAGCCCATTAGAAATTGATTTTAGGGTGCTCCCCGGGGAGAATGGGGGGTGATACCCACAAACCACGTCAAAATATTTGTTTGTTAAGTATCTACTGATATCAAAAAAAAAAAAAATTGAACCCGAAATTAAGCCATTCAAAAAATTGATATTTAGAGTGTCCATTTTAGGGGTCCCCGGGGGAGGGAGCTACCTCCAAACTATGTCCATGTATTTGTCTCTTTACTATCTCCTGATATCAAAAAAAGTAGCACCCTAGCTTTAGAAGTCAAATAAATTGATTTTTTCGGGGTCCATTTGGGGGTTTTGGGGGGTTGGTACCCCCAAGTTATGTCATATACAGTATTTTTGCCTTTTAAATTTTTACTGGTAGCAAACAAAACTAGTGCGCTTGCTCATGGTGTTAAGAAAGTGCTTTGTGGGGCGTCTTCACAGAGAATGAAACCTGATACCCTCAGATCATATCTAGTGTCAAAATAAAAAATATTAAAAGTGATTTTGCCCTAATTGAAGAAAATATAAATATGCTAGTTTCAATATAATCTTGATTTGATAAAAGTGATAGTCAACTAGCTAATTGAACCCAGGTCTTAGGTTTCACGTACTGTCGCCTTTAACATTCGGCCATGGCAGCACGCGCGCGTGTAGGACTAAAATCAATTAATACACTTCGCTATTACAAGTTTTGGGTGCATCTGCCCCAAACCACGTGACGTAGTGCCTTCAAAATTGCAGGTACACAACGTCATGTTTAGACTTATCATCAGTCCAAATTTTAAGTTTCTTGCTTTGAAGGTTTCGGAGTTTTTGTCACCAGAGAGTAATTTGTTTAAATAAATAAATGAATAAATAAAGAAGAAAAAATAGTGTCAGAATCGTCATAATTTATTTTTGGGATCTTAAACTGCATGCCCAGACGCTTCTAAATTCGAAACTTTTATTCTCCTCGTGCGATTAGTTTTCGACCTAAAGCTGTTTAAACCTCGGATTGGCGTTTCAGTTTTTGGCTCGGAAACCCGTATCACGAGAGGGATTTCCTCCAAAATTTGCACGAAGAATGATTTATATGTGCCCTATCTAAGTTCTAAAATTCAAGTTTCTATCTTGAGCTGTTTTAAAGTTATAGCGTTCTTTAGCTCTGTTGCCGAATTCGTATGTTTTCCCGGAAAAAACATAGAGACTTCCGACGCAAAGCGTCGCGGAAGTCCCAATAAATAAATAAATAAAGAAAAAAAAGGGTCGGAATCGTCATAATTTATTTTTGGGAGCGGAAACTGCATGCCCAGACGCTTCTAAGTCAGAAAGTTTTATTCTCCTCGTGCAATTCTCTTTCTAGCCAGAGCTGTTTAAACCTCCAATTGGCATTGCCCCATCTAAGTTCTAAAATCCAAGTTTCTGCCTTTAGCCGTTTCAAAGTTATAGCGTTCTTTAGCTTTGTTGCCGAATTCGTATTTTATCCCGTAAAAAAGCATAGGGACTTCCGACGCGAAGCATCGCAGAACTCCCAAATGTACTGAATTTAGCATATTAATTTTTTTCGATTATGACAAAATCGCTAAAAATATTTTTTTGTTTTGACATTAGATATGATCAGAAGGTATGAGGCTTCGTTCTCTGTGAAGACGCCCCGAAAATCACTTTTTTTCAGACCTCAAGCTAGCGCGCTAGTTTTTTGTTGTATCAGTAGAAATTTAAAAGACAAAATTATTTTGACATAGTTTGAGGGTAGTCATCTATGCGCGTGTGCTGCCGAGGCGGAATGGTTAAAGGCGCCAGCGCTTGAAACCTAAGACCTGGTTTCAATTATCTAGTCGGCCATCGCTTTTATAAAACCAAGATAATATTGAATCTAGCATATACATTTTTTTTTCGATTAGGACAAAATCGCTTAAATATTTTCCCTTTGACACTAGATATGATCAGAGGGTATCAGGTTTCATTTTATATAAAGATGCCCAAAAAATGACTTTCATAACGCCATAATCTAGCGCGCTATTTTTTTAGCTATTATTTTGACGTGGTTTGGAAGTACCATCTTCACCGGGGACCCCCCAAAATGAACCCCAAATATCAATTTTTTGAATGACTTAATTTAAGGTGCCAGTGTTTTTTGATATCAGTAGATATTTAAAAGACAAATATTTTGATGTGGTTTGGGGGTACTACCCCCTCGGAGACCCCCCCAAATAGACCCCCCAAAAATCAATTTCTTGATTGGCTCAAGCTAGGGCACTAGTTTTTTTTGATATTTGCTCATATTTAAGACTTGAATACTTTGTCATAGTTTGGGGTTGCCACCCCCGGAACCCCCCCAAAATGGATCCCACAAAAATTAACATTTTGATTGGCTTAAAATAAGGTGCCAGTTTTTTTTATGTCAACAGATACTTAACAGATAAATATTTCGACATAGTTTGGAGGTGCCGATTCCCCCCGCGAAAGTTGCTAAATTGGAACCCCAAAAACCAATTTTTTGAACAACCTAATTTCTGGTGCCAGTGTTTTTTGGTATCAGTAGATATTTAAGAAACGAATATTTTGAGAGAGATTGGGGGTGCCACACCCCAGGAACCCTCCCATAATGGACCCCCTAAGAATTAATTTTTTGAACGACTCAAACTAAAGTGCTAGTTTTTTTGATATCAACAGATACTTAACAAACAAATATTTCGACATAATTTGGGGGTACCAGATCTACCCCGGGCACCTCCCAAATGGACCACCCGAAAATCAGTTTTTTGAACCACCTAATTTAGGGTGCCAGTGTCTTTTGGTATTAGTAGTTATTTAAGAGACAAATATTTTGACATAGTTTGGGGGTAGCAGCCCCCCAGGATCTCCCCAAAATTGACCCCCCTAAAAATTATTTTAATTAACGCCTTAAGCTAGGGCCCTAGTTTTTTTGACATCAGCACATATTTAAGAGACGAATATTTTGACATAGTTTGGGGGTGCCCCCCAGGGAACTCCCCCAAAGTGGACCCCCAAAAAACATTTCTTTTTACGACCTATGTTACGGTGCCAGTGTTTTTTGATATCAGTAGATATTTACGAGGCAAATATTTTGAGAGAGTTCGGGGGTACCACCCCCGGGGACTCCACAAAGTGGACCTCCAAAATATCAAGTTTTTGAACGGCTTAAGCTAGATTTCTAGTTTTTTGACATCACGAAATACTAAAAAAACAAATACTCGGACATACTTTGACGATGCCACCCCCCCCCCCCCCGAAATCCTCAAATAAACCCCACAAAAATCAATTTTTGAACGACTTAATCTACTGTAAGTCTTCAGGTTTTTTAGTATTAGTAGGTATTTAAGCGACAAAAACGTTGACATAGTTTGGGGGTACCACCCCTCCGGAACCTTCCCAAATGGACCCCCAAAATTCAATCACTTTGAACGGCTTAAACCAGAACGCTAGTTTTTTAAATATCAGTAGATATTTAAGAGACAAACTTTTTTATACAGTCTGGGAGTACCAAACATCTATCCAAACAATCACTTTTTGAAAGCTAAATCTAACAAAAACTCTGAAACCACCAAAGTGAGAAACTTGAAATTTGGAGATATGAAAAGTCTATATATGAAGTTGTGCACCTGCATTTTTGGAGTTGCGACGTCACGTGGTTTGTGGCAGACGCGCCAAAAACGGAAAAGAACTTAAATACATGATTTTAACGATTGATTTTGTCATGTATACACATGTGCTGCTGAGATCTAATGATTAAAGGCGCCAGCGTATGAAACCATTGTGATTGAATAGACGTGGATTCAATCACATAGTTGGCCATCGGTTTTCTTATTCCAAAATCTTAATGAATCCAGCACATTTTTTTTGATTAAGACAAAATCGTTTTACAATTTTTTATTTTGACATTAGATATGATCAGAGGGTATCCGGTTTCGTTCTCTATAAAAATCCCCCCAAATCAATTTTTTGCGGCTTAAGTTAGGGTGCTAGTTTTTTTGATATCAGTAGATATTCAACAGACAAATACTTGGGCATAGTTTGGGTTCATATGCTGAGCTGACATAATGATTAGTAAAGGCGCCATGGTTTGAAATTGTCATGATGGAACAGAACTGGGTTCAAATACTTAGTCGGACATCAGTTTTGCTCAAACTACAAATGATTTAAAATCAACATCTTTTTTCATGAGGCAAAATCACTTTGTTTGCATTGCATATGATTAAGTTTTACAGAAATATCGATCACCTTCAAAGTATGAAGGGGAGAATGATGGTAAAATGGAACTGGCGAAAGTCCCGTATTATTTTCCTCTGGGAAAATGAACATCAAGTTCAAGTTAAATTTAGTCCCGTGTCGACATTTGTTGATGATTTCAGAGCGTTTTTGAGGGTGTTGGCACAGTTCGAAATTAAAATTTGGTATTTCTGTTTCGGGCGAAGTTGGTGTACGCGGTTTCCACTATTGTAGGCCGAATTTTGAATTTTAGATTTTAAACTACAAATTTTAAACTTTGTGTTACTTTTTGTTGAATGATGTTATTCAAAATTTACCTTTCTAGAATTTTTCGACATTAACACTGTATATACTTGGAAAACCAAAAATAAATTGATCTTCAAAATTTCGTATTTAATTAGCAGCGCTGGGTAATGAATTAAATCAAATTAATATCTGAAATACGGTGCTTAACATTAAAAACTTGAAGTTTTGGAAAATGGTTTTGGTATTATCTACTGTATACAAGATACTGCATTAAAAACAAAAGCCAACCAAAACAACGTTACAGACTGTGTTGTTTTTTGAATTATCTGATGTTGTTTTGATTAGAAAATATAGATGAGCGTATGCGTTAAACAAACATGTTATACTGTTATTTATGTGCTGTGTAAACATTAAAGTGTCTTATTTGTTTGTTTTTGACGATATTCTTTTTCTGCCTTTTTTTTTTCTTTTCATATCAATATTTTAGAATTTAGATTGTTCCTATATCAAGTTTACAATCATTGGTGAAAAAGCTAGTGTAGGACTGGTCATAAACAACATAACCAAAGCTAAAAAACATGTAAACTGAAAACAATTGCAGTTTGTTTTAATTTTATTTTGCATGGAGGAACACAACGTAATGGGTTTTTGTGATAAATTTCTTTAGAAAAAGGCTGTTTACTTCAAACTAACCTTACTTTATTATTAACTTAACTTTGAGTCAAAGTAATTCACCAATAACTCTTGAAAAATTTAAATAGTTAGGTAAAAGAAAGCTCCCCAATTTGAGACTTGTCTAAGTCATTTTCCAAAATTTGAGCATTTTTTGGTCAATGATTAACTTAAATGCCGCCATAAGACGCTTAACTTAAGCATTTTATGATTTATTTTTAAAAATAAACTTATGTGCATAATTTAAACCATTTGTGACGTCATTGAAAATTGAGATTGAAACATTGAAAAATGACATTATTTTGCCAAAAATATGGTGGAGACGACACAAATATGACGTCATCAACTAAAAAAACAATTTTCTTTAAAAATGTTGTTTATACTCGCAAAATGTTAACTTAACCCGGATGCCAAATTTGGTGTTCCCATAGCTTCCTGGTCAAATAACTTCTACAAAGTAGCATGGAGCCGTAATTGCCTGTAACTAGCCTAGAGAACACAGATTTTTAAATTTTATTCTATTCAACTTTGAACGTAAAGATAAAAAGTTGTCGTAGGTAAACCAAAGAAACGTATTTCCGTATTTAAACCTGGTTTAGAACTTTATTTTAAAAGCAGTTTTGATTCGAATTTATTTGTTGTGTAATGTTTTTGTTTTCTTCGTTTAGCTCTATCGGAGTGATGATTACTGCATGTTTTTGCTGCTATTGATATTTTCTTGCAGACACTATGTATAGACTTGAAACATTTTTAGCCAAAATTACCCTAACACCATGCCCCTGCTAATAGTTGTAACTGAAATATAAACAAATGGGACGTATGAGATAATGCAGCCAAAACCTTAATTGTTGGGAATGCATCCACCTCAACGAGAATTAATATCTACCCTTCCCCTTCCAAATTCAGGCATACTTTCTTCAAAAACGAGCGCACCTCCTCAGAACAACTGAGCAAGGAAATACGTGACCCGCCTTTTGCTTGTCTTATTTGTTCGCGAAGACCTTTTTTTTAGTTTTCAGCTCCTCTATATGGTTCCAGTTGTTGACTTAGATGCATCCCTTCATCTAATATTTTACAGTTTAATTACAGAGCAATGATATCTTGTCTAACTCGGAACTTGACTTCAAGTAAAATCACCTTGCAAATCCAAATGCTAATACTCGTATAAAAAAATTAGTTATCTTTTTTGTTGTTGCTTTTTTTTTAGTTCGCTTGTTTAATAACACTTAAAATGTTCACTTTATTATCTATCGATGCTGCTTAATGGTTATCAGCTTTGTTTTTTATATTGTTATATTTTTCTATCACTCTTGTTCGTATTTTGTTTGTTTTCTTCAAATCGCGTAGCTGCTTGACTCGTGACCAAGAAGGTCTCTTTGCTGCCACCTAGTCCCCGTTCGCGTTCAAGAATTTGCATGTTAAAGTCTTCTAACACTCGTTCTTTTTTTCCTAATTCGAGTGCATTTTGACGTAAATGGAAACAAAATTAACTTCAGTTACCTATTATTCCTAAATAAAATTTAGCGTTATTGCTTGAATAGGTACTGTTAATTAAACGTATAGTGAGTGTGATGTATAATAATATCATTTTGTTTATGTGCACAATCTAGAGTAAAATTAATTTTCATTTCATGATAATCAGTATTGACGTGTTTTGTAGGAATTATCGGTGATTTTAATCAGTTTCATTCACAAATCACAATTGATAGATATGTGCTTTTGCTGCAGTGAATAATTCGCAATTAAATTGGGTGTATTATTATTATTAACTATTTATTAGATTTTTTTTTGAAGTTTTTTAATTATGTCGGGTTATTTTGTGAAACGAACAAACCACTTAATGTAATCTAATCAAAAAAACGAAAAGAGGTTTCTACCATAGGTGGGCACAAGTCCGTTAATCGTTAATCCGTTAATAACGAAGCTAACTTTTTCATTAACTCGTTAATCCGTTAAAAAGGTTTTTCATGTTAACGGACTAAATTAACTTCCGTTAAGTTCTGTTAACGGACTAAATTAACTTACGTTAAGTTCTGTTAACTTCCGTTAAGATTTCTATCGTTAATATCTTGTACCATTCATTCATCGTTCCGGTACGAACCAGTTTGCACTGGTAACACTTGTTGCGTATTAGCACGAGTTTTGTAGAAGAAAGCGAAGAAAGGAGCTCTTTTTTGTGGCAAATAATAAGCTGCAGCTTCATAGGTCTATTAATTATCGCTGTTCACAATTTCCAAAATCTTTCCTATCACAGCTTTGTTGGTGCATTTGAACTTATTTTTATCTTGAAATTAGATTAGGCTGTAAAATGTAACTTCCAAAACACAAAAAGACCACCACAGCAATAAATATTTCCATACAATCAGCTGAACAGCGTCAATACGTGTTCTAGAAGCGAGTGAATAAAAAAAAAAAATTGAATTACTCGCAAAATGTTAACGAATTAACGGACTTTATTAACTTCCGTTAATTAAAGCTGAAAATACCGGATTAACGTTAACGGAGGTGTGAAGTTTGTTAACGGACAAGTGATTAACGAAGCTAACGTTTTGCATTAACTTGCCCACCTTTGGTTTCTACCAGTGAAATAATTTCACATTCATACCTGGAATAGTTTTAATCAAGGATGGCAATATGGTACGTACGTACGGAACGCCTCAATTTTTGCTAAGAAGTAAGGTACGCTATCTACGGTACGCCTTTTTTGTAATGGTACGGGTACGGTACGTTGGTATGGTATGCCTTTTTTGTAATGATACGGTACGATGGTACGCTGTTTGGATTTGCCTACTAAACGTTTTATGTGCAACGTAAGGGCGTCGATGAAGATTCGTGCGACCGTGCCTGGCGTGCACACAATCTAAGCTATTCTCCGCTAAATGTGTGAATTGAGATTGCTGATTCATATGCTAGTGATTTCAAAGTCAGTTGAAGTTGCTAGTAGTTAAAAGCAAGGATGGCAGTACGGTACGTACTGTAAGTACGGTACAATACACCTCAATTTTGCTAAGAAGTTCGGTACGTTGGTACAGTTCGCCTCAAAAATTGAACCAAAGTACGGTTCAAGGCGAGAGGTACGTAGTACGCAATTTTTGGACGTACCGTACCGTATTGCCATCCTTGGTTTTTTACTTCGATTGTACGAAACGACTTCACATGATAAGTTAATCTGTGCAGCCTCAATTGCTCGAACGGAACTCAATCTGACTCTTCACGTTTCCCTCCAAAATCAGAATACACAAAAATAATCAAAACACAGTTCTATTTCTGCATCCGGCTTAAACGATATCACATCCGAAAAAGAGAGAAAAATTCGTAACCAAGCAATTTTATCACGTTTTTAATTTTACGCATTACTGGGCCACATAATTTTAATAAGGAAAAAAAAAAGGGAGTACTGCCACATCTGTGTCATGCACATTGCACAGTACAGCAGCGGCAGCGATAGCTCAGTGTTGGAGCGTCGAGTTAGTAATCGAAAGGTTGCTGACCTCCGGTCGATTCCCGAATTGGCAATGTGTCGTCGTCGTTGGGAAAGACACTTAACGCTTATTTCCCATTGTTGGAGTCAAGCAGTGTCCGAGTTGTGGTGGCCCAGCCTGACGAAAGACTGGCAAACAGAACCCAGAAAAGTGCTGTGCGTTGGCATGGTTCAACCAACGCGGTAAGCCTGCTGGTTCTTACGAATGAACAAAGAGCACAGCAGATTTTGTTTCGTTTGTAAACCATTATGCTACTATTAAGATAATGAAAAATTCAAAATTTAATTCATTCTAACAAACGAGCGGAAGTTGTGGCATAGCTGGATGGTTTTTTGGTTTTAAAACACGCATTTCGCGCTTTTTACATGTTTATTTTTCAGGCCCGGTTTTTGATTCCAATTCTTGCTTATTGCTGAGTTATGCGAACAAAATCGGCCAAACTACAAAAAAATCGTGCAACCAATCACAAAGTTTTGACATATTAAGGTGAATTTACACAGTATCCGTTTTTCGTACGTTTTTGTCCGTTTTTTTACGTTTTTACTTCTCCTTGAAAAAGTATGCGCTTTTTCATCCGCATTTTTGTAAGTCCATACACGCACTAAATAGACTGTTATATATACAGTAGATAAAAATTTTGTTCAAAAATTTTGTGTATGAACGATAAGAGCGATATTTCGAAATAGAGCTGTACTCCTTTGCAAATAAAATTTTTTTAGAAAACTTTTGTCCAGTATGTGACTGTCTGGTTAGTGCGGATATGGACACATAAAAATGCGGATGAAAAAGCGCATACTTTGTCAAGGAGAAGCAAAAATGTAAAAAAATGGACGAAAACGTACGAAAAACGGATACTGTGTAAATTCACCTTCAGTTTACTTAGAATAACACAGTACACGTCAAAAATTAAAATTAAAAAATTTAAAATGCTACAGTCTTTTTCACCCGTAATCGAGATCATCAGGGATGTCCATGGCATACTATAGAATACGGCATGATATCTCGCATTCAATGCGTCGCTGCTAACAAGCCACTTTTTTCGCTGTTGATAAACAAGTGACCTATTTGCCAGAACGACGTAGGAGTCTACTTGTAATGTGATGGATTGTTGTGATAAGGTAATGCTTTAGGCAGCAGTACGATTTGTGTTTAGAGCGGCTTTAGAAAAAAAGAAAAAAAGATTTTTGGAAAGTAAAGAAACCAGAAAATTTTACAAAACACTCTCCATATTCAATGACATTCACTATTGGTAAAAGAGTAAAAACATGAACTGTATTCTTCAGTTTAGCAAACCGTTTTTAAAAAGCATGACTAAGGGTGCAATAATAAAAAACAGACAAAAATGGCTTAGAGAATACGAGCAAAACCTGCTTAGCAATCAGAAAATACCCTGAGCAGTTTTAGAACATTATTATAAAACTACTTTTCTGTTTGCTTCAAAAGCTTGTTTTGCTTAAAAACTTAAAAACTGTTTGGCACTATTAGAGTTATTTTAGCTTATCCTTAGTTTCACGCGCTTATTGCAGCCAGAAATCTGCAATGGAGGGGGAGGCTGTTACAGGAGTCTGGGGGCTCCGCCTCCAGCTGCCCGAGTCACGGGGATCATGGTGCGGATTCTCCAGCGCTCGAAAATTGCTACAAAAACGTGAGATAGAAATTGGCATTGCAAAAACATGGTTGTACTAGTTGCATAAATGAGCTAAGTGGAAGGTAGTTATTGCTGCAGGAGAATTTCAGTTATCTATTTACAAGCTAACAAATCATAAAATCCTATACCGATTGTTCAATAAAACTCTTAAGGAGTCATCTATTTTGTCTATATCTTATAGAGAAAAATATAATTTGGGGGGCTGATGGAAGAAAGTTTGAAAGAAGTGATTGATAATTAACAAATGCTGAAAGCACCCACCGCATTTCTGAGCTTATATATTTTTAGATGAAACCTATGTTAAGCATTTTTCAATGAGCGATTAAATTTGCTTGCCAAGTTTTGGCCATGTTTCAAAGTTTTTTTTCTGATTTAAGAGTTTTATTTTCGACAAATTTTCCTCCCCCTAAATAAACGTTTTAAAATATGCTTTAAATCGTTTTTTTGAATTTATTTCAGTGCACAAGACAGTCTCAGAAGTGCTAAAAACTTGGTATTTTCCATATTCTGCATTTTTGTCGACCGGCCAATGGGGGGCTATTACAGCCCTCCCCCTGTCTACGTTCCAGTTTAGTTCAACAGTTTCTAGATTTAAAAGTCTTAAGATGAACTAATGTGTAATTGTAACTAAATACAATACCTACTGATAACTTTTCTTATCAGGACAAGCTGTAAAATTTGGTCGCTGAATGTGGTTTTTCCCTGAGCAGGTTCTATCATATGCAATTTCTTTATTTTTATGCTTGTCAGTGTTTTATGTGCAAACTGGATTAGATTATGGTGAACACTGATTAAGAGTGTAGACTACCGTTGTAAATCTGGATATGCATCAAAATCTGAAAAAAGAACACAACACAGTATCATCATTTTCATTTCCTTCTAATTAACCTGATTTGCCGAAGAAATGAATGAAGTTTTTCAATCGCGCAGATTGTGCCCAAGGTCAAATTTCGTAATTTGCATTAAACATTTTGAAAAAAATTTGATCACTGGAAATGAAAAACAAAAAAAGCTGAACTGGATTTCAAACCCAGTGCCAACTATTCACACTATAGCAGCATTAAAACGACCGTCAACTTTGCCAACTCCAAGCTCATGAAGAAAACCTCCCAAAGTACGAGTATCAAAATGACCAGCTCGCTGATTTTAAATGAAAGGATAAAATAACAAAATTTGTTGATATCACCCAAAGTCAGCCCCCAGCAAACTATCTATTTCATAAAACTTCGAAATGCATCCTTCCAAAAATATTTGGTGCCATAAAAATTGATTTAGATTTACATGTGTATTTGGAGTGGCGTGAAGAACTGGAGATCCTATTCCGTTGCCCCAATCGTTTGTTTTATATTTTAATTATTATGGTCGAGTTTTTGCAGTGTTGTTTAGGTCAAAGTATGCAGCGTTATTTTGATTCTGCAAACTTTCTGCAGGATCTACTTGTAGTTACACCCTTAATTCAGTACTGTATTATCGTATTCACTATCTGGTCCTTTAGTATTATGTTCATTAGTTTTTGTCATTGTAAAGTTAAATGCAGTATAGGAACGATTTTTGGGATTACATCAAACCTGGGTTAGTTAAATTTAACCAACAAGTGTTGCATAGCTTTAAAGAGCGAACATGCAATAGTTGTTTAGGTAACATGTTACTAATGACATTGTTAAGGTGTTGATTAATATTTTATCATTTCATTACATGAAAATGAAAGAATAGCTTGCAAGTTACTTTTTTTCATATGTTGCAATATGCACAATATTGTCAAGAGTGAGTTTAGTTGACTTTTGTTGTTAAAAAGTACTGTAAAATTAGAATTGCAAAATTAGTAGTTGTGTGTAATTAATATTCAAAGCTTGTTAATATTAGTACATATTGCGGTATTTTATTATTTACTAGTAATAAATTTGTTATACAATTAAAAATGAAAGGTATCAATCATCTAGTATTTCTTTTAATGTTTGTTTGAGTGTTTCCCGCAACTCCCAATACATCGAAATGAAAGTGGGCCTGTCAGACTTGGCCCGTTCAATGTGAGAAATCTGACTGACTGACTTAATACTCTTCAGCAGACTGTGGGATGCCTTATTCAAATAGAATAAATGATTCCGATTACGTGTGAAACAGACAGTAGGGTTTTAAATTATTAATTATTGAAGTGTTCAGTGTTATGTTATGATGTTCGCCATGGCTTACGCTGTTATTACACGCTGCGGCGTAATATAGCAAATATAACGAAAAACTTGATTTGTATTATTATTAACTATTACTTTTTTTTTTTTTTTTTTTTTTTAGGTTATTTTGTGAAATAAACAAACACTAAATGTAGTCTAATCAAAGAAATTAAAAAAGGTTCCAACCAGTGAAATAATTTCACATCCATACCTAAAATAGCTTTTTACTTTGTTTATACGAAACGACTTCACGCAGTGAGTTAATCTATGCCAAGGGGTTACCAAACCGTGGTACATTTACCCCCTCAGAGGTACATTTTGACTTTTCAAGGGATACATTAGATTAAGTATAAGGACATTCTTCCCATAAATTTTAATTTGCATTAAAATATTCCTATCACCGGCAGTGGCGGATTTAGGGGGGGGATGCTTCCCCCCCAACAGCCTAAACATAACGTGCATATGCATAATATTAAAAATTTGAAAAAAAGCAATCAGTGAGTACTCACTCGATAGGTCGGGGTACTGCGATATAATTTCTGAAGCCATTGGGGGGTGGGGTAGGGCGGGGGAGGGAAAAGTTATTTTTACAAAGCAGAAATTAGTTTTTTCAGGTCCGATAGATTTGAAAGCGCCAAACTAGCAAACTTTACAACTCGCACTTTTCAACGATAAAGGCATAACACAATAGGAGTTCAATTATGGCGCATTTTCGCTTAAACCTCACGCAATACAGTAGTGCAGTTTCGCACAAAAAAAGTGTCGATTTGATGGGACATCAAGTAAAATGTCTTCTGGAATGTAGTTTTATTTCATTGTTAGTTACGGTATGCTGAATGAAAAGTTGAACAAAATAGACTTTTGGCAATAGAAATATCAAAATCCGATGCAGATAATTTTTACTCATTCTGTGTGAGTAGCGCAGCCAAGGGAGGGCGGGGGGCTTTAGCCCCCCCCCCCCCCGTTGGCCTGTCGACCAAAATGTAGAATAAGAAAAATACCACGTTTTTAGCACTTCTGAGACTGGTTTTTGGACTGGAATGGACTAAAAAGTGATTTAAAGTATCTTTTGAACCATATATTTAGGAGGGCTAATTTGTCGAAAATAAAACTCACAAATCAATAAAAACGTTAAAAAATGGCCAAAAATAAGCAATCAAATTTAATAGCTCATTTAAAATGCTTAACATAGTTTTTATCAACAAAAATATTATAAACTCACAAACAGAGGGGATCTATTTAGTTAATTACTAATTACCTCTCTCAAATATCTTTCCATGAGTCCCCCTCCAATTATTTTTCTCTATAAAATATAGTAGAAATAGATTACTCCGTGTGAGTTTTATTAAACTATAGGATTTTATGATCTACCAGCATGTAAACAAGAGAAAATTTTACCACTAGCCACTTCTCACGTAGCCCATTTATGCAACCGGTTTAATCATGTTTGCATTGCCGATTGCTATGCCACGTTTCAAAAGCATTATTTTTTATCAAAATAGCCCTAAAATTTAGTTATTTTTGCAAAAAGATGCAAAATTTTCGATCACTGGGGGCTCCGCCCCCAGACCCCCTTGCCTCCGGAGGCTAGGGGCTCTGCCCCCAGGCCCCCAAAGCAGCTCTCTCATTGCGGATTTCTGGCAACGCGCATGTTCTGTGTAGATGCAGACGATTATGTTGGCGAAAGTTTAATACATACGATTTTTGAAGCAGGAAAGACGAAAAGAGCATTTTATGTTATTAAGTTGAATTGAATTGGTTAAATTAATGACATGAAACTGGTTTTATGTCATTGGTTAAGTTTTAAAAAATATTATATGTACTGGTAACGTTTTTGGGATGGAACGGATCAAAAATATCCCCATGTTTGCGCAAGGTCAAGAACATTAATCATAAACATCCAAAATTTTGAGATTATGCACAATTTGTGCTCATAAATTTTATCATCCCCCCCAACAAAATTTTCTAGATCCGCCACTGGGTTCATCCCCCCAATGTTGAAAATAGGGCAAAATTGAGGTAAAATTGCAACTTATCTCCCCCAATGCTCAACAAAGATCGGCACCACTGGGGCTGCCGGTCTCGTAGTTAAAAAAGTTGAAAAGCAAGGGCAGTTGTCCCCGCTTAATATCGCAATTTTATTTTTTTTTAACAGAATTACCGATCACAGCTCAAAACACCTGAACATGATCTTCGCTGTGCTGTAGCTAATGTTTCATCTCGTATTAATAAGCTTATTGCTAAAAAGCAGGAACATTCATCACTTTAGCTAGGATTACTGGGCGTATTCAACAGATATATTGTTAGTTTGATTGTAGTATTTGTAGGTTGTAGTATTTGTTTAAATTTGATTGTAGTATTTGTTTAAGCATTGATTTCATTGCTTTAAATAACTTTGTGTGCTTTGAGTAGTACGCATTACGCAACTTTTTTACCGTGAACAAAATTTTTACAGACAGTAAGGTTTTAAATTATTGATTTTTGATAGGTACTGTGTTATATTATTCGCTCCGGCTTACGCTGTAGAGCACTATTTTCAATGGGTTAAACTCAAACTGCCTCATCATATTGTTTTAGTTAGTTTAGTTTTCTAGCAAAATAAAGAAGAATAAATGGCACATATTTATGGAATCTTTCATTCGTAATTTGGCAATTTTTTATCGTGACTCTGCTACAATCAAGCACCAGAATCACGAACAGGGCCTGAAAAGTGGACATGTGAAAACGCTGGTTGTATTGTCGTATACTTGTTATCAGTGCAGGAAACTATAAAATTTTTATCATGTTTAAGCTTATTAGAAGCTGTTTTTTTGAGGGAAAAATGGCAAAACACTACCGCAGTACTCTAAAAACTTGTTGTAGTGGATATTTATCCTCCTGTCACCGCCAGCGTCAGACGCTCACACAACTTCTACTTCGCACTTGGAGGAATCCGCATTTGCTTGAGAGTTTTCAGTGTGTACCAATGTTCCGGTGAATTTCTTCGAATTCTTGTTCTCTGAAGCCACCAAACAGAGATAATCATCGTCAAGCGTCTTATCCAAGTATGCAACAACGCGACCAGGGTGCGGGCTAAACCTAAGTCGTGCGATCAGGGTAGTCGTAAAACTGACGCCTTTACCGGTGCCGACTTTTTTGCTTAGCTTAATTTAGGCAAACGGTTTAAATAAATGTTGTTAATAACATTCTTAGTTGCGTGTCAGTTTTGACAATCATATTTTGCTTATAGATAGTAAAATTTACTGCTTCTTCCATTCACCATCACGCTAGTTTTCAAGGTTTCGACAAAATCTTTGAACAGCTATTAGTGAAAATCAATTCGAAAAATACAACTGACTAAAAACAAACCCAGTAAACCATGATTCGACATGACAAGATAAAAAATTAAATAGCATGACCGATAAAGTGTCCGTTTTGTTTTTACGACGACCTTGAACGCATAATTTGGCGTCATGATAGGCTGTTACGGGTATTCATAGACTTTTAAAAAAGGTACACAGCACTTTAAGTTTGGTTGATTCAAGGGTTAAGCAGCAAATTTAACATGAAAAAAATAAAAAAATTAACCAAAAAGCTTTTAGAGTCATCAATATCGATTATATTCTTTACTGGTTTAGGATTTATCAAGTTTCGACATTAATTTATTTCATGCACTGTTAATATCTACCCTGAGTAAATTTTGTGGTAAAAGGTCAATTACAGAATTCAAATTTTCTCCTCTGCAAACGAAAGCAAAGCAACAATTGGTTTGCTTTGTTTGAGTTGTTGCTGTTTTTGAAACCGTGGCAATACTGAGCGGCTGATGGAAGCTGCTAAAAATAAGCAGAGGTCCTAAACAGCTTGACTTGGATAGCGTCGAACAGATGGGCTAGACCAGGGGTCGGCAACCCCCGGCACGCGTGCCAATAATGGTACGCGACGTGCTTTCACACAGCATGCAGCGTCGTTTTAAAACAATGGTTTCTAAACTGTGATACGCAAGCAACTTCGAAGACATCTAACTATTAAAACATTTCATCCGAAATCCACCGGAAGGTAGTTCCAATTTGCGGCAAAGACTTTTTTTTTTCTTGGTATTCACCTGAATTTGGGGGCTAATTCCCGAAAATTCGGGCGAAAACAGAACTAGTTTTGCAGCGAAGATCTTTTTTTTTTTTTTTTTTTAGGTCTTCACCCGGATATGAGTAAATTTTATTTCGTTTTGTTTGCGCAATTTTATATCGGCACGTAAACGTATATTTTGACATTGAATTTTACAAATTTACTGGAAAGAAAACGTTGCCGACCCTTGGGCTAAACTACTTCCATCATCGTATCAATTATCGCTGGTAATGAGCGGTATGCAGTGAGGCAGTTTATTCAAGTAAATCTTTTTAATAAGATTAAAGAAAAAGTCAGGGACTGTAGCAAATTAATGGCTGGAAACATTTTGGTGGCATGATTGGGATTTTGGGTGAAGGAATTTTGAAATGTTGTATCATCAAGCATTATACCGTGATAACGGCATCATTATATAATAACGTCATCAAATTTTAATTATTTTAAAGAGGTATTGAGGTCTAATTTTAACTCATTTATAGCTACACAAAATAAAATTATATTTAAAAAAAAATTTTTGAGGCTGATTTTAGAATCCTTTGACTTCTACATCGAAAGATATTTCTATTTCTTTTCGCCGCTATTTGCGGCAATCCAGCCATTTTTAAAAGTAACTTTTGAATCAACCATTAGATGTCGCTCGTGTGAACAGAGCGATAACCAGTGGCGTTGCTAAGGGGGGGCAGCCCGCCCCGAGTGTTACAATTTTGGGGTGACACCATTTTATGATACCAATCGAGCAAAAAAGTAAACAACAATATGTTTAATATCATCGGAAATGATTAGCACACTGAAATGGACTAAAAATTGACTTAAAGCATCTACTGAAACATTTATTTAGAGCAGGGCGCTAATTTGTCAAGAATACAACACATAAATTAAGAAAACCTTTGAAAAATGGCCAAAGCTAAGCAGTAAAATTTGATAGTTTGTTGAAGCATATTGAATGTAGATTTCATAAAAAAAATTATATGCATATATAAGCTCAGAAATAGGAGGGGGGGCTAGGTGGCTTAACAACCAGTTTAATCATGTTTTTGCACTGCTAATTTTTATGCCACATTTCAAAATCATTAATTTTTATCAAAATAGGCCTAAAATTAAGTTATTTTTGAAAAAAATACAAAAGTTTCGAAAGCTGGGGGTGGAGCCCTCTGACCCCCAAAACAGATTCCCCATTGCAGATTTTTGGCTCCGCGCCTGATTATGATCAGGTTTATGTTTTTGCTCTGTTAATTTTTAGGCCGCCAGAGTTTTTCCTTATGCCACGTTCAAAAAGCATTAATCTTTATCAAAATAAACCTAACATAACGTAATTTCTGCAAAAAATAAAATTTGTCGGGTGCTGGGGGCTCCGCTCCCAAACTTCCAATGGCCTCCGGCGAATGGGAGCGGAGCTACAAGACCTTCGAACAGCCCCTCCACATTGCAGATTTCTGGTTGCATGGCTTATACTGAACGTGTGCTGCTCCTATATTTCCAAGTTTCAGAATCTTACAATGAGAAGCTATTGAACTAGCTAAATAACAACTACTATCTACTGTAATGAAGTAGTAGCGCTATCTTTAAAATATAATCTTTTGCAGCCAACAATTCATTATAAAGGGTGACACCACAAAATTCCGCCCCGTGTGTCGCCATCCTTAGCGACGCCACTGGCGATAACGTTATGAAAGCATAATTACTCTGGTTACAAGAAAGCATAAATTATTTCAAACCTAACCCTAATCTATACTCGTAAAAAGTAAATAACAAAAAAACGTGCATACAAATAATAATTCTTTATTTTTGTTTTATTCTTTTCAAAGTAAAGTTTTTGGTGAAATAATCCTATCACAACCAGTCCGCAATAAGCCTGCCACAAAGCCTAACTCCTAGGTCTACCAGCCTACCATTAATTAAGTAGCCTAGCGGTACCAGTAAAAGCTATAAAGTCTAATTTAGCCTACTGTGTTTTCATAGCGGGCTTAATTTACTCTAATAATTACAAAAAACAACTAGAAAGGCCTGTATGACACTATCTAAAATTATGGATGTTATCCGATTAGCCGAGGCCTATTACTCAAAGTTTTATTCTAAGTGCACGAAATTGAATATCTTTGTGTTAAAAGAAGAAAATTCAAACCAATATTGGCTAATTTTAGTTAAAAAAAAGCACTTTTTTTGCCATAGCCACAGCATAAGCTTGGCAAAAACACATCCTAACCCCGGGACATACCAAATAACTACGTTGGTTTGAAAGCAGATTAGCAAAATTGATTCTGCCATGTTGCCAAAGCCGAGTTTTTGTCCCATAGAGCCAAAATTTTTCCTGTTAAAGCTATTTAGCGTCAAGCAGTGAAAAAACAGGACAAAAACGTTAGTAATCAATAATTGTTTATATATTTAGTGTTAAAATTTAAAAATTAGGGTGCAGTGCCCCTAAAAAGTTTTGATGTTTCCGATCTAGTACTGCCTTCGACAATAAGTATGTTTAACGTTTAAACCGATTGTCTATCCATTACTGCGTGTCTTGTCTTTTTTCTGTTTTTGCATTTACATGGAAAAAGATATCGAGCGTATTTTTACGCGTAAGTAAACGTGATTGGTAAAATTGCCTAGTTGGAGATTTTGACTTGCCCTATGAAAGTTTAGAAAAAATGCGATATTTAAATACTATGATGAGGTGCAATAATCACATTATGCTGTTTTTATTGCACAATTTTGCAAAAAAGAATTGGATTTAAAAAATTAATTTTTATCGCAAAAAGTACAACGTCACACGCACATATCTAAATTAGCCCAAACAGTATACATTGTTGATTTACGTTTAGCATTAATTAGAGCAATTTCAAAGTGAATTCAGTTAAAGCCAAAGTACATTTCTGTAAGTTTTAATTTAACCAGCAATTTTCGCCAAAAATGATATCAAAAGCCACAAGCCATAGAGCAAAGTAATCAATCAAACAATTTTCGATGGAATTGTACTTGATGAGTATAAAACATAATGGCAGAAGAAGAATTTTTAAAGTACAAGAACAAATAATTTGAAACATTAAAAACGGCAAACTTGGCAATTTTCGTCAAACCCAAAACAGCCTAAATAATTTTTATTCTAGACTTTCTGAAATAATTCAGTTCATCATCAGTATCAAATGGAATTTTCAAATAGTTTACTGATTTTAGTTTCGTTTGAATAAAAATACTTCACCAATGATAAATTAAGTTAATTCGAAACGTCAAGAAAAAAAATAATTTTAAGGCTGTTTTGTTTTTAACTAAAATTAAAATAAATAAATTTGCAAAGTACAGTAAATCTTTGTGGGAATGTAGCGATTAGATATTTAGCTAGAATTTAGGAAACCCGCGTAGTCGAATACTTTATCAGCTAGATGACTGTTTTATAATACGCTTTCTGAAATTGCAATTTCAGTTATACCATTTACCGTTCACAACGTGCATTTTGTGCAATGGAGATCACACTCTTTTTATTTTAAACAAATCTTTCAAATGTAAGGTTGCATGGAATGTTTGACTGCTTGAACCAATGTCTGTGGTCTATCAAACGTTCAAAAATCAAGCAATCTTTGTTGACAAGTGCAAAAAGAACAAGGCAGCATTTCTATGCTTTTAAGTTTTGTTATTTGTTACAGGTACTGTAGGCATTTTTCACTATTACTTACCGCTTCAAGGGCTCGATTCTTATATTGGCAGTTTGACTTTAACTGATGACATACTGAACAATGCACAAGAAACTCCTGGTTTGTTGATTACCTACCTAAGAAAACTGGTTGTGCCATTCCAGGTAAGCATTGGTTATTCTGATACGCGTGCAAATCAACAAACTGTTGAAGATGATTTAACGCAGGCCGGAAGGGGATTGGCAATATAATTTTTCAACTGGCTTTCAAATCTTAGCAATTTAGTTCTTTTGAAATATCGCTCACAAAACGTGCAAACGTTGATCTTAATGGCGTTGAAATGAAAATTTTTTCCAGAAAATTTACCCCCATGATCTCCGGTGGCTAAGGCTTTGCCCCCAAACTCAACCTACAATAGGCTTATTTGCTTAACTTTGTTCAGTGCGCTGCCCAATGGAAACAATTTTACTCATGAGAAGCTCTGGTTGCATAACAATGCCCCTGGCCACCCAAATGTCCAAAACGTCATAATTCAATAATTGAACAATAAGAAAACAGAAAACTTGGAAAGTAACTGCAGTGTGAAATAACTAATTGAAAAGTTAAATGGTGTAGCAGATCAACTGGAATGTAAACATTAGAGTCAAAAGTATTATCTCACTATCATAAGTGGCTGTCTATGATTTGATGAAACTGAAGATAGTTGCCCAGCCAAAACTGATTGACTTAAATAAATCATATTCAACCTGGCAGATTCCTTATTAAAGCAACAAATTGCAATATAAGTTAGCTGTCTAGTGTTTATGTGATTATTATTATTACCTTTTTTTTTCGTCTTAGATACATTCTCTTCTGCTGCCAACGGTGATCGCGTATGTTCAATAACCATAATTTCTTGCACCATTCATTCATTGTACTGGTACAAACCAGTTTGCACTGGTAATAGGCTACTTGTTACGAATTAGCTCGAGTTTTATAGAAGAAAAAGGAGCTCTTTTTTTGTGGCAAATAATAATCTACAGCCTCATAGGTCCATCAATTATCGCTGTTCGTAATTTCCAAAAATTTTCCAATCGCAGCTACGTTAGTGCATTTGAACTTATTTTTATGTTGAAATTAGATTAGACTGTAAAATGTAACTTCCAAAACACAAAAAGACCACCATAGCAATAAATATTTCCATACAATCAGCTCAACAGCATCATTACATGTTCTAGAAGCGAGTGAATAAAAAGAAATGTAAATTACACACAAAACATTAACGAATTAACGGACTTTATTAACTTCCGTTAATTAAAGCTGAAAATAACGGATTAGCGTTAACGGACGTGTGAAGGTTGTTAACGGACTAATGGTTTACGAAGCTAACGTTTTACATTACCTTGCCCACCTTTGTCAATAACCGATGGAATACCAGTTCAATCTTTGCACACAACATCGACAATTCACGTTAAAATTGTTAAAATTTTATAGGCGATTTGTTATCGGATTTGGTCAAATCTATTTTAGGCACTTTCTATTCTTATCGTTAACTTCAGAGGGCTGATGAGATAGTAACTTGATTAACAGCAAGGTCACCAGAAGCTATAAAAATTGATATCGGTATTCACAGCTTCCCTGGTTGACGTGCAGCAATGAAAAGAACTTTGCCAAGACCGAGAATTTCTTTTGCTGTCTCCTGGCCAAGAAAACTCAATGAATAATGATTCTTCTTATTCTTTCTTTTCTTCTTTCTTCTTTCTTTGTTCATTGCCCACTTTTCCGTGAGGGTTGCAGGGGCAACAGATCGAGATTAAGCCTCCACTCTTCACGGTCTTCCATCACATCCAACATTTCGCTTGGGTAAAGTCCCAAGCGATTCCATCCAAGATCCTCGATGTAATTGGTCCATCTAGTTCTAGGTCGTCCAGCTGATCTTTTCTCATTTGCTTTGGCAAGTAAAACTTGTTTTGGGAGTCTTTCCGGAGGCATGGTTACACGCTACAGCGTACTACTGCGAGTATAACAAAGTATTGATTTTGATGTTTGATTTACAAATGTCTTACATAATACAATATGTAATGGTGAGTGAAGTTTGAATTCAATTCAACCGATTCAAAAAATACCAGACAACGTACAACAGAGCGAACATTATGACACAGTGCATGTCAAAAATCAAAAAATTTAGAATCCGACAGTATGTTCTATTCGTAGTAGGGATCGTCAGGAGAATCCATTTGTATAAGATACCCTTGATGATCCCGGTTACGGATGAAACAAACTCTAGGGTTTTAAACTTTGAAAATAAGTTAACAAAAAACACTCAAGTGAGCCAAGTCAAAACCTAATTGCGATGAGGTAAAGTACGCGTGCTTGTGTTAAACGTTGCAAGTGTTGTTAATGTACTTGTACATACAAATCACAAAGCAAGCGAGGCATTGGATTGCGAGAATATTATTCAACAAGAAGATAGAAATCACTCAGATGTAAGAAAAGCGATTAATCACACTCTGACAGAAAGATCACATGGCATCTTTAAAGGTAAGGAGTGCACACTGCACAGATACAATACAGGTTTTATGGATATTGTTGGTACGTGCTTTGCCTTGTTTAAAAGTATAGACGTCTAGCAACATTATTTGGATGCAATTAGGAGCTTGTGCACTTGCATTAACTTCATTCTTTAGCCAGACATGACATTCAGTTCTTGACGATGGTCTGTGATCAAAGTAAACAGAAATTTTTAAGCAGTCTTAGAAGTTTTGAAAAACGAACTCCAGTGTTGCTTCATTACTGCATCCAGTAAGATTTTTTTCGTAAAAACGTAAGGTAGTTTTAAACCAAACATTTCGAAAAAAGAAATTTCTGAAGTTCTGCTGGTGCTCTAGGCTAGCTTCGAGAAATCACTTAAGTGCTACTCAAAAGACTAACTTTATTTGGTAACGTTTCACTAGTTAGGATCAACTAGCTTCATCAGAGCATTGCTATCAGTAGTGATTGCAAATCGCCATGAAACAAACAGAAAAACGAATCCCACATATAGCTGCCGTAGAACAAGTAGCGAAAGCATTCCAAACAAGGCTCCGAAAAATTTCATTATTTACGATAGGCTACACCATACGGATAAATATAAAGGTGCGTACAAAAATGAATAAAAGCGGTGCGTTTAAAAATAATTTTTCCGAATTAGCATCGCAGCAAAATACAGTAAAACTAACACTAAAAATGATTAAACCTGACAAAATTTTCAACAGTGGGAATTAAGCAACTTTCTATGAACAGCAGGGAATGCACACCCATCATTTCTGTTGAGCACTTGAGGCTTTTTTTGATATTCCAACTTTCAGCATAAAGTCGCTTCGAGTAATCATGTTCCAGTTTTAAAATTTTGACATCAGACCAATTAATGGGGTGATCATTTTTCATCGAATGCTGGCAAAGTGCTGATTTCTTGGGCCGTTGAAATTTTATTGTTCGTTGATGCTCCGTTAATCTGGATTTAAGGTCCCGCGTGGTTTGTCCGATATAAACAAAAGCACAATTCTGACAAGGAACTTTGTAAACTAAGCTGGACTTTTCATCATGATTTATTTGATCTCTTAGAGGAGGGAAAATTGTTGGCATATAAAGTTAGCGAAATAAGTAGCACCTGAGTGATTTCTCGACGCTAGCCTACAACACCAGCAGAACTTCAGAAATTTCGTATTTTTTTCGTAATTTGACAATTTTAAATGACACACTGACTTTTACTGTGTTTCCATGACTCAATTATTGCCAAGCTTTATGACGTCAATAGAACAAACTTTTAATACCATAAAAGTAATAAACAAACCGTTTTTTTCCTTTGTGAAAAAAGTGGCAGAAATCTAGCGTCTCAACAACATACAACACAACAAGACTCCCCTACCAAACGACCATGGGATTAGACAAATTTAAACCAAACAAGCAAACTGGGGGCAAAAATATCTGATTATCCAATTGTACGATACACATAATTAAACACGTTTTTTGTCAGCAATATTGTAGGTTGAACAAACAGAAAAATCTTAATAGGGTAATGAAAATCCTATCATATCAATTTACGTGCTAAACCAACATCTTAAGTGATTAACAACAATTTGTCTGTTAAAGCTTCCACCATCAGTACTATAAATACATAAATCGTAGGTCAAGCGTGAATTCAAAATGCGTACAAAGCTATCAAGTAATTTCTAGTACATATTATTTATTTACATAAGACACTCTGCATTGTATTGGTCCAAGATCTATGTTTTTGCCTTAATAACAACAATTCAAAACTTCTATCTCGAACAGACGAATATTTGTATTTTTAATTCTTTGTCAAACAAATATCTACGAAAAAAACGGTTTTAGCTTAAATAAAAAGTAAAAATTCGGGGAATCTATGTATTTGGGATTTCCCGGGGAAGGGTGTCACCTCTTAACCATGCCAAAATATCTATTTTTCAGAGACTTAATTTTGAAAACAATTAGCTCTCTAACAAGTGATTTAAAGAAATTGATTTAGGAGTGGTCCAATTTTCGGTTTTCTGAGCGAGTGGTACCCTTAAACTATGTCAAAATATTTGTTTAATATTTAAAACAGTTAGCTTCCCAGCTTTAGCCCTTCGAAAAATTGATTTTTGGGGGTTTATTTGGGGGAGGGGAGTTTTTGGAGAGGTACCCTTAAACTATGTCAAAATATTTGTCCGTTAAATATCTGCTGATATCGTAAACCACTGGCACCCTAGCTTGAGCTGTTCAAATAATTGATTTTGGGGGGATCTAGTTGGAGGATCCCCGGGGAGGTGGCACCCCCAAACTATGTCAAAATATTTGTCTGTTAAATATCTGCTGATATTATAAAACACTGGCACTCTAAGTTAAGCCGTTCATAAAATTGATTTTTTGGCAGCTCAAGCTAGGGTGCCAGTGGTTTACGATATCAGCAGATATTTAACGGACAAATATTTTGACATAATTTGAGGGGTACCTCTCCAAAAACTCCCCTCCCCCAAATAACCCCCAAAAATCAGTTTTTCGAATGGCTAAAGCTGGGAAGCTAACATAAAACACTGGCACCTTAGCTGAGCCGTTCAAAAAATTGATTTTTTGGGGGGGTATTTGGGGGGATCTCCGGGGGGGCACCCCCAAATATATCAAAATATTTGCCTGTTAAATATCTGCTGATATCAAAACAAACTGGAACCCTAGTTTGAGCCATTCAAAAAATTGACTTTTGGGGGGTTCCCTGGGAGGGGGTGGCACAACCAAACTATGTCAAAATATTTGTCTGTTAAGTATCTGCTGATATTAAAAAGAACTAGCACCCTAGCTTAAGTCGTTCAAAAAATTGATTTTTTGGGGCCCCATTTTGGGGGGGTTCCCGGAGGAGTTACCCAAAAAAATTTCGGGAGAAGAAATTGCATTTGCAGCTCAACAACTTTACACAAAAATAAAATTTCCATGTTTTGTGGTTTAGGAGAAGGAGAGCGTACAAAATTTAGGAAGAAAAAAAAGAAAAAAACCTCCTTGCGGCCAAAAGTGAGCTGGTTTGGATGAAAGGGTATCTTAAGACATATAACCATACGAAATATTTTTTGTCGTACTTGAGCCGTTTTTGACTGAGACCGCTTTTTACGCTAAACTTGCGGGGCGGTTTTCGGATCCTAAAACCAAAGTCACGCGACCTTTTGCCTCGAAGTTTGGTACAAATATACAACTCATTAATCTCAAATTGCTATCAAAATTTCATGTAGCTAGACCTAACCGTTCTCGAGTTATAAGCAAAAATCTGAAATTTCGCACTTGTTAGTTGGAAAACGGCCGAGTAAAAACAGAGGAACAGGCGACGCGAGCGTCGGTCGTTTCAATAAATATCCATTAATCAATCAGTCTTTCCTCTAAAATATATAATAAAACAGTATCTACAAACTAATATTATTGATTTTGTAACTTTTTGATTTTGGTGTTTCCACAGAAAAAAGCGAAAACCTGAACCAAAAGAACAACAACGGAAAATCTCAAGCATACAAAGTTGAGATCTTTCTAACAGCAAGTGGATCAAACAATCCGGAAAATTATGGGAGCTGGGAAAATGTTGGCAGCTACGGAAGTATCTGTAGGTTTTAAGCATTTTTACCGCAGGAATTTACATTAGTGTTGTTAAGAACGCAAAGCTGGAGGCCCAAGCCAGCGCTAGGCCACATTTTAAATATCAAATCTGGTATTCAGTGTTTTTTTGCGATTTTCTGTTGGGCTTAAATATTTTGGAAACGCCAACCTCTTTTCAATAATACTCAAAAGTTCTGTTTGGCGGTCGGAATTTAACTGCCACTACGCAAGAGCACAGGGGAAAGATTTTCTCAATTTTAAGCATTGGCCTTGACCAACATGCGACGACAATGTTTAAAGAAAATCTACAATTTTTAGAACTTTTGGAAAAAAAGCATTCAGGTCTAAATTTACTGATTTTTGATGAGAAAAAATGAGTAGCAGAGTTTTTTTCTTATGTCTCGGTTAGCCCGTTAGTGACGCAATTGACTATAGCAGCTGCTGTTACCGAAGTTAAAGGCCATCAAAAGTATAAAGCAAGAATTTAGAACTTACGACATGATAAAGCACGCGCGGTCACACATAATGATCAACAATTTCGGGCAATTTCAGCGAGACATGAACGCATTTTAATTACAGTGGAATTCGGTTAATAAATCCACCTCGGGACAGCCGGTTTTGGATTTAATACGCGGCGGCTTTAATAAACGGCGTTTTCTAAAATGCACAAGACGATTCCGTTCCAAGCAAATTGGATGTAATAAGCGGCTGGATTTATTAACCGTGGATTTATTAACCGAATTCCACTGTATTTCAACAGCTCCAAATTAACCCTATTCGTACCGGGCAAAATTTTATGATAAATGGCCCAGGGGGGGATCGATTCGACACAACACATACAAACGTTAATTACTCCCAAATCGCAAAAGATATAAAGTCCGTTTTTGTTCCACAAGAAGCTCAATTTTCTGACAAAAAATCTAAACCTTTTTTCATTATATTTGCAACCTTCATCTTCAATTAACTTTAGCATAAGTCAAGAACTATCAGAAGCGATCGGTTCGCTTTTCATCTGCATCGCATAAGCATCAGATGTCAATAAGCATTTGATTGCCCTAATGCGGCATCGCAGCTGGAGTTTTATTCAGTAACTCAGAGATAATTACGGAATAAACTAAAAGATTATTTCTATTGTGCTAAAACATCTAAATTATTAGTTTGTTGCGTGAATTAACTGCCATCTGAATATTTGTTACTGATCTAGTTTCTTTTGCTAAACACGGCAAAATATGGTCCTTTTTGTACAAAATTTATAAAAGAACAAGCTTCAAACCACTATTTTCCTCATTGACATTTTGTGTGTAAATGTTTATGACATAGCTGTAACAAACGGCAATAAAAAAATCGCAAAATTAGGTTTAGGCCTTTCTCTTTATCGTAAGCTGGTATTCTGATGATGTTGGTTGTCATGATCAACGAAACGTCAATAAAAGCAACAACGCTTTTAAGATTAAGCTTGCTGTGACTATGACTTCACCAAAAGAACGCCGGAAGCAGGTTTATTTCAAACGGCAATAAAATCGATTGAATTTTCATGTATTGTTTAGTATGCTGAAGATTCGTAGTCTGATATAGTATAGTAAGAGTTTTCACTCGGAAAACTCGTACTATGGGCAGTGGCGGATCTAGAAAATTTTGGTGGGGGGGATTTTAAGCACAAACCCTCAAAAATTCGGATGTCTTCACAGAAATTGAGAGTGATATTTGGGCCGAAATCGGAAATTTGAACGTTTTTTCCGCCCAAAATCGGGTGGTCTCCAAAAAAAAAAAAAAAAAGGTCTTCACCGAAATTGAGAGTGATTTTTCGGCCGAAATCGGAAATTCGAACGTTTTTTCCGCCCAAAATCAGGTGGTCTCCAAAAAAAAAAAAAAAAGGTCTTGCCGAAACCGTTAGCTTTACACTGGTGGGGGGGATGCATCCCGAAATGGAGCCTAATTTTTCGAAATAGAGGCTGATTTTTCGGCCGAAATCGTTACTTTTAGGCTGGTAGGGGGGATGCATCCCCCTCATCCCCCCCTAAATCCGCCCCTGACTATGGGTTTCATTCTCAGTCTGGTAGATCTGGCAATGCAAAAATTGCGTTTGTTTTTGCTCTTGTTAAACCTAATCAAAAGTGCAGTATAGCATTCTGTAAATAACAACACTACCTATCTTACCAACCTTATCACTTTTTATCATTATATATATATCTACAGTTTTAACCCATCCTTGCTGTAAGGCTATGGGCATTATCACCGAGGTGATAAACTATCAATGTGCCATTGCAGACATAAGACACGACAAATTAGATCAACATTAAAATACACGTTCAAAAGAATTTCGAGCAAATCTAGCAATGTCTGTCATTTCGCTTTTCAATACAGTTGTGTAGAGAGTTTGAGATAGTTTGAGATTAGTCGAATGGATAAAGCGTCTGCTGCTGATACAATAGATTTGGGTTCGATTACCGGTCTGACAAACCAAAACTTGAAAACAGTTTGTATTCACATCCAGCTTCCTGGCTAGATATTTGCAATAAAATGGGCAGTGTGAAGCTTTCATCGTGTGTGGTTGACAGGTGGGCAAACGATAGCCTTTTCTCGAAAAATAAACGATTTTTTCGCTGTCTGTAGACAACTTGGTAAATAAAAATGCAATTACGTCGAACTACGTTAATTCTATGATTCGATAAGTTATCTATAAAAATAATTCGATAACAGTTATCGATAATATAATTCGATATCGATAATATAATTCGATAACAGTATCGATAATTCGATACGTTGCTAGGCAAAGATATCTTCGGAAAAACAATATAAATAAAATCCCGTTTTTTTTTTATATAGGAACTTATTTGGCGCTCTTCTTTGTTACATTACAAGTTTCGTTGTCGCCTTTCCAGCCATTTTTTCATCGTGTGCTACCGCAAGATTTCTTTTCTCGCTCGGTTTCACTATAATGCACGCTGCCTTGTTGATGAAAACCTTTCGTGCCACAGTAATTTTCTAATCCACTGTGCTAACAAAGGAGGTACGCTTAACTCATTATACATTTCAAATCAAAATCTAATGTTCAGGGCCGACATGACAGAACGTGCTAGCGAGCTCGTAGAGACCATTCTCGCTTGCTAGAAAGCGCTGACGAACAAAAAATCTTCGCACACAAACTGCCATTTTTGAGCCGTCACGCCCAACGCACGTTAAAACTGCTCGCCCGAATTTCTTTGCGAGATGTTCGTAGCTTTTGTTAATACGCAGTAAATATCTCACGGTGACGTCAGATGCATTTCCACTTCAAAATAATGCGTTCAAGCGTATTAATGTACTGCATTGTTACGGAAAAAGATACTATAAGCTATGCGTTATTGTTCTACGCTGGCAAATTCCTCGTCAGATATTAATTAGTAAATGAACGACAAAATTTAATTATATATTTGGATCAATGTAAAATAAGTACAACTTTTTCCATACTACACTTTTTTTAAATGACGTAAAGCGCCCTTGAGATTGTTAGTCGGTAAACTCATATGTTGACAGTAACTTTAGGTTTTTAGGTTTCAAAATTTTTCAAAAGTGAGCAAGTCGAAGTACACTCTTCGTTTTTAGAACCGGTAAATCTTGATTTGAGACTGGCGGTTTTAAATTTTTTACCGATATTCAGTCTCATTTGTTCTTGATTTTTTAAAAATTTTGAGAGCATCAATGTCAATTTTAGCGGGCGTCTTTGAAACACTGTTTAACTCCTATTGCTCAGTCTGTTAAGTGAAGGCTTTTTTCTTGCTTTTGCAGCATTGTAAAATTGCAAAAGCGAAAAAGCAAGCGATTTTCAAGTTGAACAACTGCGAAAAAAAATTCTCGATTGCTTGCGCAGAGCAACGGAGTTTTATAATCTTGAATAGTTGCAATTTTGCTTGCAAACACAAGAAAATAACTGAAATTTTATCGTTTTGAATCAGCACAAATTTTAGTTTTTTTTGGTTAGTTTGCAATTTTTTTGTTTGTTCTTGATTTATTTTGTTGCCGAGGCTGGATTTGTTTTTAATTTGCTCTTAAATTTTGAGCAAAAACGAGCCTCGTGTTTTGGAAAATCATTCTTATAAAAGAACTGTATTGTTATTTTTATCAACTGGCACAACTCGACATTTCTTTATCAGTCAAAACAGCAAATGGTTCTCAATGCAATTTGCTTTGTTTTTAGCAGTCTAATAGCAAACATGGCGACGATTTAAATTAATTTTCAGCAAAAATTCGCTTTAGTTAGAAGTTTTCAACATTTCGCCGTAAAATCTCTGAACCAAAAAGATTTCTTGCACGGTTAAAGAGTGCTTCAATATCCTCTTTAAGTTGGCGAGAAAAATGTGGCGTTTTTTTACTCGAACTGCTTTCCGCAATCGCTTGAAGCATCGTAGCGAGAAAGAATGACGTAACGGATTTCGCAAGGCTTTACATACACGAGCAAAAATGACCTCTTACGTTTAGCGAGTATTTCGTTCGGTAGTGCCTCTTATTAAAAAAAACTTGTTAATTAAAGCGAACGAGGGAATTTCTGTCATGTGGGCCCAGATCCTGTTAAAACCAATTCTGCGTAAAGATCAGCATTGTTACAAGATAGGTTGATACCAAATCACATGACAGATAATATAAAAAAGTTGGGAGACAACGAAAGACCGAACGGTCATCAGAGTCAGTTGCCAACCAACTTATGGTTGATAATTAAATAAAAATACTATGGAACTAATGCCAATCAAATCTCTAGATTTGGAGATTATTCGAAAAAAATATTATATATCAGTCAATATTACATAACGAGGAAAACAAAAAAAGCAAACATAGCACACAAAAATAATTGACAAGAAAAACTATCTCAAGAAAAAAGATAACAGAAAAAAATTATAAGTAGAGATCTTCTATTGCTTAATTGTAACATTTTTAAATTTTTTTATGAGAGTTTTGCTTTAACTATTGTAGCCTGCATGTCAAGAATCAACGAATTTGTTTCTAAGGGCAGAGAAAGACATACTTGATTGTTGCATTTTTTAGTGAAGACAATGCAAATGCTAAAATACCAAGTTTTGTTTGCTGCCCTTTTCGTGGTGGTTCGATCCCTCCTTCTTGGAATATGGTTCTTCTTCAGCACCCTAGAAGCAATTGTTTATCTCAGTCCATTGAAAGCATTCCAAGCTTGCATTGACATGAAACATCTGAACGTACTTTTTGGGTTACCCTCTTTTACTCATCATCAACTGCACAGAACAACATTCTATTTCCTTATTCAATATCCTTACTCATTCCATTTCCTACTCTCTCGATCTGTTTAAGTTTGAGCGCATCAGCAGTGGTGGTTTTTGTATTTGGCATCAAATCATACCTTGTTTTATTTAAACCAGAGCCAAACTCGACGAACATACTTCTTAAAGAGAGGAGGGTGAGATGTAAATATCTGTAATTGTTGCTGTTGAGTATTTATCCTTCTGTCACGGGACAGCGCCAGACGCTAAATATTGGATGCTCCGTACACTTTTTTGCGATACTAACTTCATGTTAGGAGAAATCCGCACCTGCTTTGGAGTTTCTGGTACTTTAATGTTACTGTGAATTTTTTGGAATTCTTGTTCATTAAATTTGCTGTTTTGGAGTTTCTGGTACTTCAATGTTACTGTGAATTTCTTGGAATTCTTGTTCATTAAATTTGCTGCGTGTTTAAAGCCAGCAATCAGAGGTAATCGTCGTAAAGCGTCTTATCCAAGGACCCAACAATGTGACCAGGGTGTCGGTTAAACTTGGATCATGTGATCAGAGTTGTTGAATAATTAAACAGCGTTTTTACTTGCTGCCGATTTGATGTGGTTAGTTGATTTGCTGTTCAGATTGCTTTACTCCTATGCCGTTAGTGCTGTTAATATTATTTATAACTAGTTGAATGGCCGATCCGCGAGCTCATTGGAACGTGAGATCTAGGTTCAATTTCTGGGCCAATCGAATCTGTGTTATTGTCGCTGTTTGTTTATCATTAAATATTGTATTGATTAGGATCACAAATGTCACGGAGATGGGCTCCACAGTTAAAGTTAATCTTTTACATCAGCCAATATTGATTTGATTATGATTTGCGTTGTAAGAAAGCTTGCAACAACAATACTGTTTACATTTTAAAAATGTCTTAGGCGTCTTTAATTTTTAGTATGATGTATTGTTCTTCAAACGCAATTAAAACATGCATTTTCTAATTTGTTATTGGACCTTTACGAAACCTTAAAATTTGCCCATAGACGTTTAAGGATAGTTAATGTGTGACGTGTTATTTGTTTCTTTCGAACACCCCATGCATCCTATTGTCTCGGCTACGTGCATTAACTTATTTTTGCGCTGTTATAGTTTTTTGTTTTGGCCAACAATAAAAAATGAACAAATGAATAAATTCACAGTAACTTATAATTAATAAATTTGATTCAATTTGATTTTTTCCGACTTACTTTGCATTTTTTTCAATGTCACTAAATTTCAAATTCAAATTAAAAAAATTCAAATAATTCATCAAAAAATTGTGTGAATTGGCCCGGTGTGGAATGTAAGTATTGATGGATGAAGTCCACTTCATTATTTCTAAATTGCAATTACTGTAAGTATTTGCAAAATGAAACAAGAACATTGCATTTGCGGCAATGTTTCTTTTGCTGCATCCAGTTGCCGTCGACGTGATGAGGATCGCTACTCCGCAACGGATTCACGTCTATCCATTCCACGGAATGTTCAATTGGACAGATTGTCAGTTTCAGGAGCCTTTTGCTATGACTTCAGCAGAAAACGATTCGCATGAATTAGGATATTGTTTGTTGCGTTGTTATTGTGTTATGTGATTGTTCTGTACTTTATTTGCCTTTTTAAGATTTTTATTGGCCAATGAACATAAATTAGAAAATGACTTTCAATAAAGTCGATTTCATTTTGCTTTCACAATAAGCTTTTAGGACAGAACTCTTCAGTTGCGATCTCTGTCTGGTTTGGTATGTTGTGAGCAGGATCTTTTGAGGACCAAATGCAGTAACGAAATCCTAACTAAATCCTTCCTGCATTTGGTCCTTAAAAGATCCTGCTCACCACATACCAAACCAGACAGAGATCGCACCTGAAGAGTTCTGTCCGAAAAGCTTATTGCGAAAGCAAATGAAATCGACTTTATTGAAAGTCATTTTCAAATTCTGCACCACCTCAAAGTTGAACATAAATTAGTAATTTAGCTAAAAAAGTCGATAGCAGGTGACAGGGCTTGAATCGAAAACTGCAAATATCCCTTAGCCTTCTTCTGGCCAAGGCAACTTGGTGAAAAAACGATGTATTGTAATTTTGATATTTGTACCTAATACTGTTATATCCAGTCAAGTCAAGTTCATTTTACCAATCGCTAAAAGTACGCAGGCAGGAAGCAGCGAAAGACCGTGCGGTCATCTATAAGTCAACTGCACCTAATAGCAATACTTAACAGTAACGGGGGTAAACTTAAGCTTGGCAATAAATAATACTACAAAATTACACAAACTAGGGTAAGCACTTGAACAACACAATCTCACGCCCACAGGCACATCTGACGCCACAGGCCGAACAACAAAAGATGCTAAATTTAGCTTAAAGTAACCCACTCAGCCTTATTACACCAACCTCAATCAAAAACAGCCCAGTCTAAGGCGGGCCTATGACGTCAGATGTGGCTGTAGGCGGGAAAAAATTTACACCTAAGCGTACACCCACAACTACAACAAGCGATGTTGTAACTGAACTACATTTCCGTAAAAAAAATACTAACATTAAAAAAAGGCACTAACATGCATGCTATAAGTCGGTCCCACCAAAGAATTACCGATGGTTTAACGTCGAAACACTGTTAATCTTAAGGTCAAGCCCAAGGGTCGGCTGCACGCATTTCCTAAAAGCCCGTCTTGAAAAGCATAAACTTTAACTATAGTAGCATAAACGACTGTGATAGTAGGAAGCAAACATAACCAACCGAAGCCCGCGTCAAGGCAAAAAAAAAACAACAACTATGAATATTATTGGCATACCGTAGCGTAAAAGAAAAAATAATAATAGTATTACAGATCATAACCGGAAAGCAATACAAAATAAACATACCACCCACTACCAAATTACCGTAAAAAAAACTCTTCTAGTCCTCTTTTAGGATTTTTTTTGAAAAAGAAGGCAGATACAATAGAAACTAGATATTACGACACCGCCTACAACGACAATTCGCTTTTAACAACACATTTTGGTAGATCCCGACAGTATTCCTACCGGCAGAATTTCTACCGCTGTAGCGTACTCGCTTTTAACGACTTTTTTTCATGTATATATCGTATTGGAACACTTATTAATCTAATATACAGATCAGTGGCGGCTCGTGACCATTTTTAACTATAAATGATATAAAAACATTTGGGCCCTAAAAAGTCATCTCGTAGGATATGCAACTACGACAAACAAGTGCATTTAAACGTATTTCCAAAAATGAGCTCGTCAGCTCAGCAAGAGTAAACTTCGTAATCATCTTAGCAATTATTCAAAATTAATGCCTATTCTACCGTATAGTCTCAAATGCAAAAGCGGTACGCTGGGCACGGACAAGAACCTGGTTACACGTGACGTCGTACGTTCGATTCAAAATTTGGCGTTGCGTTGCTGACGCACGACAGAAGACGCATGTTTTCAAACCTTTGTAAACATTACTTTCCATCTACAAATTTAATCGCTACTTTGATGATGAAATTCTCTGAAAAAACAAAACTGCCGATGTAAAAACTTTTGATCTGAATTAACTGAGCTTAAACGGTCGAAACGTTACAAGTACACTCTAATTCAATATTTCCTCTAGGTATTTCAACCAAAAAGAATTACTGACCTGCGATATTAACTTAAGCAAGGGTGTGCATCTGGCTTTGGTTGTACAGTGTACACTGCTATTTGATTGACGTTACTGCATTGCTTTGATAACTTTTAAAGACATTTAATTAAATTTTTGAAAGCGAATAATCACAAAGCTGTTAAAGTTAGTGAAACAAGAATTTGAAAGAGACGGCGCAATAAAGTTCTTGACCACATACTTGCAAACTCATTTAACGCAATCGAGTCACTATTTTAAAGTTTAATAACGTTTAAATAAAAGTTGGATACTTTCGCGAAGTCCTCGTATATTACTTGTGATACAACGCTCTGGTTTAGCATGTATACCCTTCCACGACCCTGCACTAACCTCAGTATCCTAGAACAGCAGTGCTGATATGTTCAATACCAGCTCGAACTTGCCATCCAATCAACATATGTTCACATTTCTCACCACCTAAGATAAGCTAAATGCTGTTAGAGAGCTGCAGCAGCTTATATTTCTCCCTTTACCACTACCGGGAGTGACGAAACACTAATTGTGACGTCATGGTGTGCAATTTCCATGCGTTAAAAAAGCTGCCAAGTGAAGAGCTTTTTGTGAGATTTTCCAATAATTTTCAAAAATTAAGATAGTTCTAAAAATGCAAAGTTTTCTAATTTAGTAGGTCAGCTGGAGGGCTTGGGGTCACAACAGCAATTTCATAAGTTTTTCCAAAAATTAAAAATATTAATGAAAAAATTGCTCTCTTGCAAAGTGGCATCGTTCATGACTGCAGCTATAGTGCAGCAGCTGTGATTGATGAAGATGTTGTTGCATTTTTAGAAAAATTTGTCGCGGTAGCGCGCACCTGAACGGTTGTTTGAAACAAAGTTTAACTTTGATTTTGACGACAATTTTAGAATCGGTCGTGGTCGCCTGTCGCGCGCCAATAAACGCTGTTAAATAAATCATTTGTGCAGCTATAGGCCTGCTCACAAACAATTAGCAGTAACTCTTTGCGAATGCTTGCTAATTGTCAAAAAAGCTAATTGTATTGCAGAATGCCGGAAACTTTATTTCCGTCAAAACAAGTCTTTAGAAAAACGCACTACAATCAGATAAACTGAAAAACACATCAGCATTTGATCTGATAAACACATCAGCATTTGATTCTGACTGTAAATTTAGGTAATAGCGAACAGGTTTTTACGAATGTGAGGCGTGGCCAAAACAGACTTAACGGTAAATCGTGAATGCACGAGCGCATTCTTTAGTAGATTTTGACTAAAAAACCGCTGCACTCGGCTTCCGACTCACTAAGAGCCGCCAGCAGTTGCTAAAACAAACTAAAGATTACGCTCGCAATTTTACGCCATTATAAACCGCGCATAAAGAAGCGTTCAAGTTGCAATTTATAATTTTTTTTTCTAAAAACATTTGGAATTGGTTGATATAGACAATAACTTCACCTAATGTGAACTTTTCCAACCCACAGTTGGGTTTCCGAAATATACGAGTTTAATTCTAAGTTGCAGTGAAGTGAAGAGCTTTCCCCATTTTTCAGAGTCGATCTTTCAAGCTAACTTTCGAAAAGTTATTTTAACTACAACCAACTTTCAAAAAGTAATTTTATCTACAGTGTACTGTATGGTACTGGTACCCCAATTTTTTTTTTGGCAATATGCAAAATCAAGCAGCCAGTTCAGTTGCTAATTATTTGAAGCTAAAAAAGTAAAATTTTAATTACTTTATAAAAAAAACGTTTTATTTTGCGGTTTGTCAATAAAATATCAATAAAAATTAAAATCTTTATTATACTCTCTTTATTACTTCGAAACGTTTAACGAGCCAACTGGGCCCAACTCTTCATCACTGCGCCAGAGCAACACAGGTATATTCGAAGAAACGTTGAGGCAGTGGCAAACTGTTGGCAATACAGTATTTCAAATGTAACTTAGTTCGATGGAAAAAACTATAAAGTTTTTATTCAAATTGCTCAATTCTTTTTTCACCATTGCGTCTCTACAATCTACAAATTTAATCGACCTTGAGTACTTCCTCCGCAAAAAACAAATTGTCAGTGGCCAGTCTATCTACAGTGCCAAGTCAAACTTTTATGGGATTTCACTATTTGTAGAATATACTGAAATTTCACTTTTTTAACATATACGTCGAAAAAAATTTAAAATGCTATTCTTTGACAAAATATTCAAATCTTTGGTGCTGTTGTGTTTTCTGTCACACGGAGTTGTTTCTTTCGGCAATGCAAATACCGAGAAAAAACAAGATTTTTTGCAAGGTAAGATCGTGCGCAAATAATAAAATTAACAATCCTTCTCCCCAAACCTAACGGTACTACAGGTCTCTGAAAGTGACGCGCTTTCACAACATCTAGGTTGCGACAGAAGTACGCGCTACGTTTAACAACTAATGAAGTTTTTCCAATACTGGAGCAATCAACAAAATAGTGTAGCAGAGTTGTAAACAGGCCGACTAGAACCGAAATATAAGCCCGAACCCGGCCCAAACACCAAAACTAATTTGAAGCCCAAATCACGCCCGAAAAAAACGAAAGTTAAGTTAGGTCTGAAAAACTTGCAATGTTGCCTAGTTGGTTTGATTATACTTTTGTGTATCTAAGACAAAAAGCACGTCTCAGGCCCGAATTAAGCCCGTATTTTGTCAACTTTAGGCCCGAACCCGATCCGAAAAAACTGGCCCGACTTACAAGTCTGCAGTGTAGATTTTGTAAAATTATCAAAATGGTGACTATAATAAAAAAAGGAAATTATCGTTTTCATCGTCAAAAAGAGATCGTCTATATTATGGGTTGCTCAATAAATCAATGCTTCACATATTTTCTGTATTTGTTATATCTTTAAACGGGAACACACAAAATTGAACAATGTACGCTAAAACATCTTTTACGACTAAAATGACGAGTAAAGATAATCGACGATAAAGACACTGCGTTTAAGAACACAAGCACTTCAAAATAATGTACTTTAAATAAAATCCGATTTAGATTCTCATTTTCTCTGTTTTTTTGAAAAAATGAAGTAATTTAAACCCTACTAATATAAAGGTATAATTAACAGTGATGGGCACAGCGGCGTTATTAGCGCCGCTACTTTTTTTTCGTCACCAGCGACAGCGCTTTAGCGCCTTATTTTAAGCAAATAATCTGCCGCTGCTGCAAATAAACTCCTTCTAAGACTTTTTTCGATTCGCATTTTGACACGTTACCGTTTGGAGTCTTTACTCTCCGCTTCTTTTCATCCTGCTCTTGTTACCATGTTATTTTTGTCTAATAGAACAAACAATGAACCTTTGTGACGTTTTGTCGTTGCTCGTGACGTACATGTATAGGCGAGTTTTATCGTAGGTGGTCCTATTTTTTTCTGAACCAATGAAGTTCAACAAATAATGTAGTCCGGCAGCAGCCAAAATTGAACTGATAAAACTGATTTCGATAAAACCGACTTCGAGCTGTATCTTTTCAACGAAAATGCGATAATTACAGTTCGATAAATAGCTGTAAACTTGCAAATCGCAAAGACGGTTTTTCGCAATATTTTCCTAAAATGCTGGCATTTAGTTGGACAAATGAAGATGATTTGTTGACTATCCGGTCACAGATCACAGCATAGTTCGTGCATTGCTAGTAGGACAGTAGTTACAGGCTCTGCGTGAAAGCAGTGTGTTTTGGGGGAGTACACAAACTTTTCCGGGGAGCTTACGCAGCCGTAAGTCGGGTCGGGTTCGGACCTAAAGTTGACAAAAATTTCAGGTTTAATTCGGGCCTGAGACGTGCTTTTTGTCTTAGGTGCACAAAAATTTAATCAAAATAACTTGGCAACATTGGTAAATTTTTCAGATCTTACTTTCGTTTTTTTTTTCGGGCATAATTTGGGCTTCAAATTAGGTTTTGGGTTCGGGCTTATATTTTCGAGTTCGGGCCGGGTTCAGGCTTAAGCTAGTCGGCCCATTTACAACTCTGGGCTCCGGGACCAGACGCGATCGGAATGTGGCATTAATCTGGAGAAGATTTTGCTCCAAATCCTATGTTGTTCTCCTTTGGTACGGATTTTACCCTCTACTTAGGGGTGAAGACCGAAAAAACAAAAAAGGTCTTCATTGCAAAATCTTAGGCTACTTGATCACGTTCACTCGATCTGTCGAGTTGTTTCATAGAAAAGCGTTTGTGGTGACCTGTTATGGAGCAAAAGTTTGCTGGTCCTCTGGCGCTAGTACAAAAATTTACCCTTGCTTGTGGGCAGCAGTGATTTGGGGGGCACAGCCCCGAAATGCCCCCCGCGGCGCCGGAGCTGTTACTTATTTTTGAGGTACAAATCTCGCTTGGGGGGAAACACATTTCGCGTAGGAAGAAAAAGTAACGATTTGTGAAGCACGGCTCAGAAAAGCCCCCCCCCCCTTCGTGGCGCCGGGTCTGAGTAGTAACATTAATGCACAGGAAAATAAATTTTGCTACAACAGTGAAAAATAAAACTAAGAATTAAATTTAAGTGTGCTGAGAAAGATTGAATCAAACCAAGCAATAACTAAGCTTAAAAGACAATTTAGTTATGGAGCTACACTCGTGGAAAAAATACTTAGTGTAACGTAAATCGCATTGTGCATCATTTGCTTAACATGTGTCTATTCTATAAAGCGGCGACCATAGGCGTAGCCAGGATTTTTGATTGGGGGGCCCCAAGCCACAAATCACGTGCAATGGCGTCATCTTCGAAAGAGGAAATTTTGTGGAGCAAAGATATCGTAAAATGGAAGATCAGAAGCCGTGGCCTGGTGCTACACGTAACTAGGAACTCGTTCGAGAAAAGGGCTTAAACCAATAGTTAAAATGCAAAAATGTCTAAATTGGGAGACCTGTGTTGAGTAAAGAAGTGTACTGTAATTCAAACGTATCACAGACGGGAGTCTGGGAGTGGAGCCCCCAGCCGCTGGAGGTTACGGGGGTCTGGGGGCAAAGCCCCCAGCCGCTGGGCAATTTTTTGAAAAAAAAAGCTTTTTTCATACCATTGGATCACATTTCGCACGTATTCAGAGCCCTGTTTGAAAGTACTAGATTTTTGACATTTGAAAGCCAATTGAAAAAATTAAGTCGTTCAGTTCTCCTTTTACTAGCAATTTAAGCCCAAACCACGTTTAAAATCTTGAATTTCGGGATTAAATTTTGTAAGTGATTTGGCCCAGGTAGGGAGAAGTAAAGTAAATTGCCTTTTGCAATATTTTAGCAGTAAATAATAATCCAGTCGAATATTTTCCTTAGAGATTAATATTTTGTCATGCAAACATTCAGTTGTAGGAGTACATATACGGCCAAGGGGCCCAGGCCCTCTCAATTCAAAATTTGTTCAGTGAGCATTCCTTTTACAGTAGCTAATTTTTTTCAAAAGTATTTTGTTGCATAAAAACTGGCGAGGTGGAGGTGAATTGTTATTGAAAAATGTACAATAGATACTTACGCCTACAAACCATGTTATTGCCCGGGCCGGATTTACATGGAGTTGGACCCCTGGCACTTTGAGATTTTTGCAATATTTTCCTGCTAAATACAGGTAAAGACCAAAAAAGTCTTATTTGAGCGTGGGGCCCCTGACAATGTGCCATATGTTAAATCCGGCCCCGGTAATTGCATTATGTTCATAAAAAAATTAGATGAGGGCCTCAGTTAGCAACTTTTAGGATAAAAACCGTTAATTTTAGTCGGGTTATACGTTTAAATTGGTTGGCAAACATTAAATTGAGGGGGCCCGGGCCTCCTTAAACAATATTATGGTTGGGGGCCAATTTAAATTGGGGGCCTTTTAAATATTATTGTAGGGGGACCATTTAAACTGGTTGGCAAAAATTAAATTGAGGGAGCCCGGGCCCGCTGGATCAATATTGTTGTTGGGAGCCAATTTAAATTAGGGGCCCATTTAAATTGGTTGTCAAAAATTAAATTGTGGAGGCCTAGGCTTCCTGGATCAATATCATTGTTGGGGGCCCATTTAAATTGCGGGTCATTAAAATATTTTTGTTGGGGGCCCATTTAAATTGGTTGGTAAAAGCAGAGGTGGACAAAGTAGTCGAAAAATCTACTTAAGTAGAAGTATTGTTACTCACTCAAAAATGCCTTTCCAGTAAAAGTAGAAGTATGGCGAAGCATTTCCACTTAAGTAAAAGTAGGAAAGTAGTCAAAATTAATTCTACTTAAGTAATGAAAGTAGAAAGTAATTTCGAATTTCACGTCTTTGTTTATTCTTCGAAGGTTTGCTGTTGTGACGCTTACGATCAGTGTTCAAGCAAAGCCATACTTACGGTAGCATATCAAAAAATCAAAGTTTTATTATTCTCTTGAAATTACACCGAAGCGTGTTACGAATACGATTTAGAAGGGACTCTGGGCTCATCTCCGCGTCTGGACAACACAGCTTGAGAAGAAATGTCGCAGCGATGGCGAGTCGTTAGCAACACTGTTCGTTAACCGGCTAGGGAATTGAACCCCAGACGGGCCGCAGCAAACGCAACGCCGTTAACCGCTAATCTTTTTCGTATGAACCAGGAGTAATGCGCATGTCTAGTTTGTCTACTGTACCATGCTAATCAGGGTTTGGTATGCTTTTTTTTTTAGTGAGACTGAGTCAACACCTGGTATTTGATGCAACGCAAAAACACACTACCCTAGATGACCTGTAAATGAATCGTCGTAACTATTCAATAAGTTTCGTAGTACTGTACAGTAAAACAAACTCGATACGTACTTATTGTAGACGTTGTGAGGTGGAATAATGTACACTACCTAACGTCGAGTTCAACAATCCATTTAAACTTTTATTGGATTAAACCTGCTATGTACAATATGAAGTAAGCCAATCAGCAGGTCACCACAGATTCGTAACATCTAATTCGTACAAATCTTCAACCGGGTATACGATATACCAATTGGTATGCGAAACGGTAATTATGGTACTCGGTATACAGAGGGTATACGAAACAAAACTGCGATCTCCAAAAAAAAGAAAATGGTCTCCACTTACATTCGGGCTAGATTCGGTCCAATTTCGCCCAAAAATCGGATCTACAAAAAAAGTCTACACCGCTTACACGGGCTAGAATTTTTTGTGGAGTATACAAAGTTTTCAAAAATCGCAAAAGGTATACCACGTAAAAAAAAGGTTGAAGAGCACTGATCTAAACAATGCATTACTCTGCTGGGATGGCTAATTGTATAGCTCGCATGCCTCTAGAGCGGTAAATGACAGTCACGCAAATGACAGTAGGCTGCTAAGATAGTTTAAATACAGGCTAATCTAAATCTTATAATTTATCAATGCTGGTACTACGGTAGTAGCCCAAACGCTTACTGGTATATACTGGCAGCTATAGGCCTAAGTGAAGGCTTTCAACTACCGGTATCTATCTGCAATACTTCTTTGGAAAACCTAACAAACAATAAAGTACACAATAATACTGCGCCCACCTAAAACAAAGAAATTCCAGAAAATCTTGCCAAACCTCAAAATTGCGGCTCATTACCGGTACATAGGGGAAGGTGGGGTGAGTTGGACACTGAAGCTGTAAATTGCACATTACTCGAGAATGCTTGCAGATATAAAAACCGTTTTGGTATGAAATAAAATTACATGCATTTAGGTCTTCAAACACAGCCAAAAATCTTGTGTTGAACATTACCTTCAAGCCAAAGTATTCGATCCAAAAAGTGCTCTTAATTTGTCTACACAACCCTCATATAAGGGTATGTTGGTCAACCGTGTAGGGTAGGGTGCACCATTTGCCCCGACTTTTCTCAAAACAGCCTACCTTTTTTTTGGTGGTGAGGTTAGCTACAAAAATGGCTTCTGTAAAATTTTAAGTTGATCGGATTATTTTTCACCCCCCCACCCAGAGGTTAAAGTTGGCTGTTATGCCCGTTTTTTTGAAATATTTGCCACTAGGTGGCATTGTGTATTAGTTAGCCTTATTCAAGGTTTTTAAAAAGCTAGCTCTTCTACTGTCCATTCGTTTAAAAAAATAACTGTTTAAATTCGACCAGTGGTTTTTGAGATATGGGGAATTTTGATCTTCCCAAAACTCAATACTGCCATCAGCGTTGAAAATGTAATTTTCAATAATTCTTGAATTACTCTTTCAATTTAGATAAAATTGGTGTCTATCCCCCCATTTGCTGGGGAGGCGATATCGAATCATTATTGGTTTTATAGTTTTTTGGTCACTAAAGGGCGCAATTGTGGTTTGCAGCCCAGTCCAGCTATAACGAAGCTAAGGTTTACATTATCTAGCGTAACCAAACTGTTAAAATATTGCTACACAATTTGATAAATAATTCACAAATCATGCAAGTTCAATCACATTTTCCGCAAATCAATATAGCATAATAAAGAGCAAACTGATACCGATGCCACTTTTTCAAATATAGTAGCATTAGCTGCATGAAATAACAAATTAATGAAAATGTTCAGTAGACTTCCCTTAAGCACAAGCCACATTTGAAATTAATGTACTGCTGCATAAAATGGTACAAAATAAAAGCAAACCACTGTTTACATTCGAAAAAATGAATTGCAATGAATACTTGTTTTCTTGACTTTAATTCACTGCATGCTGAAATGCCATGAAGATCCAGCTTGGTTGCGATTTCTTTGGTTTGGAACTGTGTTTCTTGAATTTTCCACAGAGGAGTGTGGAAAAGTGAATTTTTTATAGAGGAGTGTTAGCTGAACAAGCTCCTTGTAATCGTCTCTACTGGTGGGCTGAGCAAGGTAGCTGTTACATAATGCGATAATCTCTTCATTTTTGGATACATTTTGTGTTCTATCAAAAATATCAAAGTTTTTGTCTGCAATTGAAATTGTTGGAAAAAACTTCTGAAATCTTTGGAACAAAGAAATTTCAGGACTTTTAGATGTCTCAATATTCAGCACAGCCCAAACATGGGTTAGTATAATTTCGCCAATGTGATGGCGACAAGCAAACCAAAGCAATGGTTTTGAAAGAGCATTTTGCAACGACACACATGCAGCAGTTTGTGCACCTGTATTTGAGCTTGTGGTGTCGAATACCATACCACGCAAGCTTTTGGCACAATCCCAAATTTTAATGAGTTCCAAGGAAGCCTGTGCTATTTTTTCACCTGCTGATGATGATTTGTAGGGGATAGCAGGCACCCCTAATAGCTTGATTCCTCCGATGCCTGAAAGAAGAATTGGTAATCTTTCAACTTTATTTGTTTTATCGGCTGTATCCACGAGTTTGCCATCCCAGTGAATATTTGCAATTGAAGGTGGAACCCAGTTTTCAGCTATTTTTTCAGAGATCTTCTGGATAGTTTCAAGTTTGTACCTTTCTGTTGTGATATAGCTCAAACTCAATTTGGATGGGTCCCCTTCTGCAACTGTGATGATTTCGTGCATCACAGCAGAAATAGCAGTTGACGAAACTTTATTTCGCACAAGTGCTTGAACAACTGCTGGGGATTTCAAAATATCTTGAGGTATATGAACCTGAACACCAGTTTTTACTGACCTTTTATGCTTGCGGTCAGAAGAAGACTGAGGCATAAAACTTTCCTCTTCACTCAGAGAATCACCTGCAGAGCCATCAGTGGATGTGCTGTCACTGAAAGTTACAGAAGAAGTGACTGCTCGTTTGTCTTCCCATCTTTTCAATCTCTTAGCTTCTTCTTTCTTCCTGTTTTGCTTTTTTCCTGTTGTTTCTTCAGTTTAGTATCTTTTCCTGCCATTGATGCTTTTCTGTCAGTCATCAGGGATATTAGAAATGCCTTATCTTCTTCATTGCTGATTAGTTCCAAAACATTTCGAGGCCAAAATTTCATAGTTGTTTGGTGGATTCATTTTTTAAATTTTTCAATTCGTTCTTTTGGTTTGCCTGAATCTCTTGCAGCAGGCTTAATTTTTTTAATATTTTCAAATTCAGCCACTAACTTTTCGATTGCTTCTGCCATTTTATGTTTTTGGAGTGTTGGAATGCCTGCTTTAAGGAAAAAGGGAAGTGCAGCTTCAACAGTTTTGTTGGCTGCATCTCTTTTTGTTATTGCTGAAGATTGACGAAAAGCTAAAAAACTAAGAAGAACTGCATGCTCCGTAGGTAATCGACTACCTTTTAATGTTTTATCACCATCCGTCGGAGTAATGCAAAGAATAAACTTCCTCAAGTCACTTTTGGACATTTTAATTGAAACCAAGCAGATAAATTACTAAAGTTCGATAAATTTAAAATTTCTGCAAAAATAGAGTTTTATTCCAAATTTTGCATCATTTTTGCACTTAGACAGCCTAACTTCGTCACCACAATCTCACTTCAGTTTGGAACTGCTTATTTTATCGCTAGTGTTTTGCTTTTGCTTGGAATTTTGCTACAACTTTGAATTTAAGTATTTAAAGTCTCAGAAATATTTAATGTTTGTGGTTTTTCTCTACACATAAAAGATAGCTAGGGTCTAGTATCAGAAAACGTTTGCCTTCTGGTTAAAGCTTCTCCCTTGCGGTGCTAAGTCACAAGCTGTATTGCTAAGATGGAGTAGTATTAGGCATAGCGCAAAAAATCCTTTTCAAAAGCATGCTTTGCGCCCTCTAGTGGCCAAAACACTGGAAACAAGAACTAAAATTGAAATCGCCACCCCAGCAAATGGGGGGATAGACACCAATTTTATCTAAATTGAAAGAGTAATTCAAGAATTATTGAAAATTACATTTTCACCGCTGGTGGCAGTATTGAGTTTTGGGAAGATCAAAATTCCCCATATCTCAAAAACCACTGGTCGAATTTAAACAGTTATTTTTTTAAACGAATGGACAGTAGAAGAGCTAGCTTTTTAAAAACCTTGAATAAGGCTAACTAATACACAATGCCACCTAGTGGCAAATATTTCAAAAAAAACGGGCATAACAACCAACTTTAACATCTGGGTGGGGGGGTGAAAAATAATCCGATCAACTTAAAATTTTACAGAAGCCATTTTTGTAGCTAACCTCACCACCAAAAAAAAGGTAGACTTGAAATAACAACATTCTTAATTTTATGGGGCAAATGGTGCACCCTAGTGTAGGGTGCGTTGAACATAGCCCCCCTGAGAAAAATTTCTGGCTACGGGCCTGCTATACATAACAGTAGTCATTTAATTTCAGAAATTTACACCACAGTAAAACATTTAAACCAGATTAAAACCACAGCTAACATTAGGAGACTAAGTTACTCAGTCGTAATATCATTCTGCATCACTCCACTAAGACGTGGGGGGTGGGAACCAAAGCCAAGACATTATAATCGCTCTACTGCATAGGCTTAAACGAATAATAACGAAATTTAGGTGGCATGCTTATTGCTCCATTCTTCAATTCTGCTCCGAGAAAATTGCGAGCAACAAAATAGCAGGCCTACTTATCGGCAGAGCTAACAAAATATCAAAAATAACGAAACTTTCTGAGGAAAAAGTACAGTACCGGTACACCGTTAACATTTTTGGTTAAAACTTTATGGTGTAGCGTAGGAGGAATGTTCAAATATTATATGACGCTTTCAGAAGAGGGTGAGGTTGGAAAAAGCTTTAAATGCAATGCAAAAGGATGGATGTAATTAGGCCTACGTCTTAAAATTGTTAAATGAGGAGGGGTTAAAATTTCGTCATATGATATTTGAACAAAAAGCGCATCATATGATATTTGAACGGCTCCTAGTCATGACTTAAACTTAAACGTTTAAATCAGAAAAAATTGTCACATTAAGGACTAGCCTACAAACCAAAATTTTGGTGTAGCCAAGTCATTAGGCCTAAACCTGAGCAGGTAATACACAACACAGCCAACCTTGGAAATAGCCAACATTGTCAGCAAAATAGCACCATCGTCCAACCACCAACACAATAAAACCAGACAAAATAGTCAACATAATATAGCCTCATGCAGTAGCGTAGCCAGGGGGAAGGGGGCGGGGGGGGGGGGGCTACAGCCCCCCCCATTGGCTTGTGAAGTACGCAAAATCGCACGTTTTTGGTGCTTTTGAGGCCGATTTGTTGTGAAAAATTGAAAATAGCCCCCTCCCCCATAGGAAAACAGCCCCCTCAAACGATTGAATTTGAGATTTCGGTCGAAAAATCAGTCTCAATTTCAGTGAAGACCTTTCAGTCTCAACTTTTTGTCGTTAGTGGTATTTTGATTGGGGGGGGGGCCCGGGCCCCCTGGGCCCCCCCTGGCTACGCCTATGCCCAGCAGTTTGTAGAAATGCTACTACTTCAGAGCAAGCCATGGCTAGTTGGATATAAAAAAACTAAGAGCTATGTCTTTCTTGCCCAGTGTAGAGTGTGCTAAATTTAAGTTGAAAGCAGAGGCGTAGCCAGACTATTTTGCGCCCGGGGCAAACTATAAAATTGGCGCCCCTACCTCCACGTTTAATCATATTTTCTATTACATTTAATTGTACGGTATATGGAAAAACAACTCAAATTTTAATGGAACATTTTACTTAAAGAAGCAAAGCTATACAAAATATAGTACCGTATATACCCGTGTATCAGTCGAGTTTCAGGGACCTGATTTTAAGGTAAATTTTCTGGGGTCGACTTTTAAACGGGTAATGTTTTTTGACATGTTGCTGCTGAGTCGAGTTGAATGCGGTATGGAAAGAAAACTCCTTTATTACATCATTATTACTGATAAATGTAATATTTAAGAGTGAACAATTTTTTTTAATGCAACTCGACACACTAATTATCCAAGCACACACCCAACCCTAAAGGAGCCTTATTTTTTCTAAACTCGCCCTATTAGCGCCATACCTTAAGTATTCACTCGAGTATTGGCGACCTTTCGCTTACTCATCTTAGGTTTGGCTAATTACAATTAATACTGTACTAGCAATAAAGTAAAAGTGTGTTAAATAATATTCAATAAAATAAACTCAACTCAACCGCAGATTATATCTCAATTACATAGTACAAATCTACAAAATCTATCTAATCCTAAACTAGCTAATGCTGAAGTAGAGCTGACTGTGTAACTGGTGACGTTTTAAACGCGAATACTTTAAGCGTCAGACAAGACAATTTGCATTATGACGTAACTATATAGGCTATCAGATCTACTAGGCAGTCACGACAGGGGTAGTAGACTAGTATTACATTGACCTTGAAATAGCTGCTAAAATATATGTAGCAGAACTACTAAGTAAATTTGCAGTGAGATAAATATCGTTGCACATTCTGAATATAGCGCCCCTTTAGTATTTCCGCCCCCCCCTAAAATTTAACAGCGCCCAGGTTAAGAACCACTGTATTAGATCTATATGACTGAGTGAACTAAATGCTAAACTGCCACAGCACCGTTAATACCAATTAACACGAAGTATATCAGAGAAGATTCTTACACTGCAGTATCAGTATGGATGGCAGGCGTACCGTGAGTACCAGTTTACTACTATCAGACGATGTCTGCCACCGGTGCAATCTTGCTTGTGACCGCTTTTTTACCCTTGTTGTGAAATTTTTGCAAGTTCCATTTTAGCGCCCCTGTACCTCGGCGCCCGGGGACATATGTACCCCACTGCCCCCCCTTCGCTACGCCTCTGGTTGAAAGAAGCTTTTCAAAGCGGCAAGATTTTAGCATGTACTAAAAAATCTAAAATCTGCGCCACTTCCACCCTCTAGCTGATTAAAATGATGCTAAAATACCAGGTAGCGTAAACCTCTTTCCCATGCACGCTTTATTATAATCTGATTACGCGATTTCAAGGTATATTTTGCACTTTTTTGCTTTGTGCCGCGGCCCAAAGGTGGGGGGCATGGCACAATGCCCTTCCCTATATACGCCCCGGGATGTGCACGTCTTAATGGTCATAGCATATTAGTCACAGCTTGAAACCATTCAACAAGTGTTTTCAAAAAGTGTGGATTGTTAGTACTGTTTTTTATAAAAAGTTTTATTTATTATAAAATATAATATGCATATTTCGAACAGAGCTGGACAGCGCTGTCAAACTTGTCGGTTATGCTAGTTGTCAAACTTGTCGGTTATGCATTATTGTCGTCAAACTTGTCGGTTATGCATATTTCGGTTGGTGCTTTAAAGGAGACCTGTAACGGCATTTGGAAAATATTTCAAAAATAGCCTTAATTTATTTTGAACCCAGCAGCATAAGCATGACTCTAAAAACCCATTCGCTTTCGAAAAATCGCAAATTTAATGTTCCATTGTCTTGGTGATTATGACGACCGTGAGCCTCTACTTTTTTGGTAGGTGTTCAGTTTGGCTGGGTTGTGTCATAAAAGCGAGAAAGTGTCCGGAAAAAAAGCGAATATAGAAGCAGAAAACAGCTTGCACGATCGGTCATATTGCTGGCGAGTACTATCAGATCAAGTACGTGTAAACAATATCGTTTTCGCGATGGTAGGCAATACTGGTGTAGTTGTTTTGGGGGTGGCAAACGATAGGCCTATTGTTATCGGCAGCTTATGCTTACTAGTACTGTCTACCTAGAACCGTATAGCCTACTGATACAGTAGTTCACTCCCATTGATTTTATTGTCCAAGATTTTCAATCAAGGGGCGCTTTTATTTTTTATTTCTTTGGCCATTTTTCCATTTTTTTCCTTGCGGCCAATGCAAAGTGAACATCCAAACTTTTCAACACTAAAGGCGCTAAAGTATTTTTGAATGTTATATTTTGTTTTTCGTGAGGTTATCTTCATCGCTAGTTTTTGCTTTACCAATATGAAATAAAATAAACTACAAACCTGAAAGTCGTGTATTAAATCAAGGCATGCTGAAAGTAGTCGCGATGCCATTATGACGTCATAATAACCTGACAAATACGCTGATTTCAAGCGATTTCAGCGCAATTACTGATTGTAGATCGATGCAAGGTCTTTTCAAAGCAGCTGACAATATTTCACCTAGTCAACGTGATCGAGACGCTGTTGTGACGTCACAATGTCTTTACAGTTTTCTTTATTTTGTATTAATGTTTGCCACTAAACAGCGTTTTAGTGCTCGTATTGAATAAATAAAACTACAAACTTGAAAATGGTGAATCGGTGCAAAGTAGTCGTGACTGGATTATGACATCATAGTGAAGTGACAAAAACGCATTTTTCGATGACTCTTAACCAAGTCATCGATTGTAAATTTCATCGATGTCTTTTTTATGATTGAAACTTTCATGTGTCAAGTCGAAACGGCGTCTCCTCTCCCAAGATGTCTTTTTGACGTCATAATGCATTTACGGTTTAAGTAGATTCATAATAATTCAGTGCTGGGCACCGCAAGTTTTTTTTTTAAGTCCGCAGTCCGCAAATCTGCAACCGAATTTCAATTTTCTTAATCCGCAACCGCAAGTCCGCAATTGGACGTTTAAAAGCTTAGTCTGCAACCGCAAGTCCGCAACGACTTTTTGAGATTCTTGAATCCGCAACCGCAAGTCCGCAACTTCGTAATTTTTGAAGTCCGCAACCGCAAGTCCGCAACTTCGTAATTCTTGAAGTCCGCAACCGCGTCCGCAACTTCGTAATATTTGAAGTCCGCACCGCAAGTCCGCAACTTTTTATGAATCTAGTGAAAAAGTTTTGCAATCAACCACGTCCTGAAGTGAACTGCTCAGAGTTGATTGGCAAAAATAAGTCAAAAGTTGTGACTTGTGGAAAGTATAGCAAACGCATGGTGAATACATTCCACGCAATAAAAGAAATTACTCGCAATCGTTGATTGCAGTAAATGTACCGCAGCATGACTTGTTATTGAGCTGCTTTTTCGGATGGCAAACTTAAGAATTGAATAGCCCCAGCCCCTCTTACTTTCAGGTTCAACTGAAAACAGATTCAAACGCATGTAATTTTGGTTAAAGTTTTTAAGTGACTTGACTTAGGGTTTTTAGCCCTCAGCCCTCCTGGTTGCACTTCTGCTTATACAGTAGGTTCCTAAACTGCGTGGAAGCATAATGCACAACCCTCCGACGAACCCTCAAATTTGCTACAGTGAAGCTAGGGATTTGAAGGTTAAAAGCCATTGAATTACAGTGAGAAGCCACCAAATAGCAAAGTACAATCCGCATTGCCGCTTGCAACAGAGTATTCTAAGAAACAATTTTTTTCGAGGCAGGAAAAGGCAAAGGCAGTAGAAGGCAAAAAAATCAATCATATCACTAATCGTATTACTAAATTTTTAGTCCCTAGTTTCAATAAATACTCTAGAAATGAGATAAGCACACGCTACCAGCATTGCCGTCGCCAGACCAAACGAAGTGAGAGGGCCCTAACCGAAAATGGACTGAACTTTTGCACATAAAAACTGATATTTTAAAGCTACAATTTTGTATTCATCTTTGGAAAAAGATACAAATAAGCTCGGCAGCGTTTATTAGCCCGTTTCGCATGCGGCCGATATAATCGCTTGAAAAATATGTCTACAGGAGTAAATGGGACCAGAAGCGCAACCATGGGTTTTGTTAAGTAAGTGAGAGGGGGCTTGAACCAAAAGTAAATGTTTTTTGCACAAAAATTGTCTAATTTAGGTCCCGTGCTGAACAAACCGTTGCTACTCAAGCGTTTTACAGAGGGAGCTCAGCTGCTGGGTGATTTTTGCAATTTTGCGGCAAAAATAGCAATTTTAACGCCATTTGAATCACATTTCGCACGTTTTAAAACCATATCAATAATTACAGTAAATTGCTAAAATTCAGAAGTCATTGAACGATTTAAATTGTCTAGCCTCTTGAGCCCCCATATACATTAGGTCAAGTCCAAAACACGTTTAAAAGCTTATTCTTTTTTTGGTTATATTTTCTAAATGACTTGGTTAAAGGGGGTTGATGACCCCTTAGCCTCTTCCCCCTAATTGCGCCACTGACTGCGAACTAAAATAAATCTTGTGTGTGCTCTAAAAAAAACAGCTGATCTTTTAAAGAAATGTTTTCACGTATTGCTTCAGGTCATAATCACTAACGAAATGCCGGTAACGCTTCTGTAGGCACACATCCCTATTCCGCGACACATCCGTAAAGGTGTGTTAATAAGACGGATTATTGGATCACATTTTATGTAAAGCAGTTGGTGGCCAGCAATTTTGCAAACAATCGAGAAAACTTCAAACGAGAATCAAGTTTGAAAATTATTATTCTTTTTCCATCATTGCATGTTGTCTTGTCGTTACGCGATGCTCCAAAAAAGCATTCTGAATGAACCAAAATGGGGGGGGCACAAGCAGTCGTTAGGGGGGGGGGGTGGCGCCCCTGGCCTCACCGTAGCGATGGCACTGGCTACCAGTACAAAAATGATACCTTAGTGACAAATTTTGTAAACTCACGGTAAAAAACAACAAAGCCATACTTTAAACCAGGGCTGCAAATTCGAACTTAAACCCAAAAAAGGTCGATTGTTTTGCCGAAGTCGAGAAAACAGTGTTGACTCCAATTTGAATCAGGTTAGACCCGCTTGTAATAGCCTGTCTCGCCGCGCGCCGTATCCTTCATATTTCTGCAGTCATTCCACACTTTGGGGATAAATATAACAATGTTATTCCACACAGAACACCAAAAATTTAATTCATCTACAGGAGCACGGCAAAACAAAACTTCAATTATCAGCTAGCCAAATCAATATCAATTAACTAAAATTTACTAGACCAAATTTTACGCTATTGATTATACTAACACTATGCTAGACTTTACTAGACTATATTACTAAAAAACTGCTTCAAGGTCTCACTATAGAAATAGAAACATCAGCAACCAACTTACTACACATCTAACTTGATACACTAAACTACGAAAATTTGAGACACCACATCACTCGGACTGTTGAAGACTATCTAATTTGAGCACTAGTTGCAAACTTAAAGATTATGAGATTAAAGGTCTAAAGACAATACAGTTAAAATTACCGCAATGACAGTTCTAGAAGACTCTTAAAACAAGCACAAAAGGGGGTTCTAAAATGTTCTAAAAAATCAACCAACTATTTGCATAAAAGATGAGAACGCGGCATGTATTCCTTTCTCACGTTACCAAACATCGTGTCAACAAAAAGAAAGCGATTAAATCGAAAAGAAGACCTAGTATTTATGTCAGCCTGAACTCGAATAACTTGATATTTTTGCCGAACTTGAACTCGAAAAAATTAAATTGATTTCTCATGTTTGACTGGGTAAAAACATAAATATTTTACGAAAATAGTAAGAAGTTACAATATTTGTATAAAACTTGCGGAATTGCGGACTAAAATTAAAAATAGTCCGCAACCGCAAGTCCGCAATTTAAACTGCCGAAGTCCACAAGTCCGCATGTCCGCAACTTTTTTCGTTAGTCCGCAACTGCGGATTTGCGGACTTGCGGACTAACTTGCGGACTTGCCCAGCTCTGTAATAATTGATGCTCTGTTAAATATTTCAACTGTGCTGGCATTCACGATATTAATTAACAAAACTGAAAGTACAAAATTGACTGAATGTATATATTTTGACTGACGTCATAGTGCTGTCGCGACTGCTATTTCAAACTGATCTGTCATTTTCAGGTTTGTTATTTTATCTATTCAATACGAGCACTAAAAAGCTTTTTAAAAGTAAGCATTAGTTTTAGAAACACTCAATGAATTGTGACGTCACAATAACGTCTCGACTCTCAATTACTTCGACTCAATGCAAAACACTCAGCCGCAACAAAATGACTTGCATCGATCTACGTACGATAATGGCACTAAAATCGCTTAAAATTAGCAAGTTTGCCAGGTTATTATGACGTAATATTGGAATACCGACTACGTAGAGTATGCTTCGCGCCGATACACCACTTTCACGTTTGTAGTATATTTTATTTAAAACCGACAAAGCGAAAACTAGCGATGAAGGTAACCTACCGAAAATCAAAATATTACATCCCAAAATACTTTAGCTTCTCTAGTGTTCAAAAGTTTGGGTGTTCACTTTATATTGACTTCAGCCACCGATCAAAAATCTTGGACAATAAAATCAATGGGAGTGAACTACTGTATCAGTAGGCTATACGGTACTAGGTAGACAGTACTAGTAAGCATAAGCTGCCGATAACAATAGGCCTATCGTTTGCCACCCCCAAAACAACTACACCAGTATTGCCTACAATCGCGAAAATGATACTGTTTACACGTACTTGATCTGATAGTACTCGCCAGCAATATGACCGATCGCGCGAGCTGTTTTCTGCTTCTATATTCGCTTTTTTTCTGGACACTTTCTCGCTTTTATGGCAAAACCCAGCCAAACTGAACACCTACCAAAAAAGTAGAGGCTCACGGTCGTCATAATCACCAAGACAATGGAACATTAAATTTGCGATTTTTCGAAAGCGAATGGGTTTTTAGAGTCATGCTTATGCTGCTGGGTTCAAAATAAATTAAGGCTATTTTTGAAATATTTTCCAAACGCCATTACAGCCCTCCTTTAAATGTATTTTAGTTGTAAGAAAGGTGAATTTGACCGGTGTTTTAACCGGCTTGATCAGCAGGTCGAAGAATCTTGCCCGACCGGTAGCGGTAACCCGACCAGCCGGTGGACCCGATCGGTTTCCATCTCTGGTGTGAAGCCTCCACCGTGAGTGGTAAACAAGTGGGCAGAAGGCAGCTTGATTCGAAGACTGAAAGGTTTTTTTTGCTGTGTAGCCAAGGTGACTTGGTAAATAAATATCTAATTTCAATTACAAATTGATTTTGACTCAGCTTTTTGTAATTATCATTAACGAAAATTTGTTTTCAAAACAACTTTACCCGATAAAAGTACAGTATTTAGTATAACGCTGTCTCTGCCTTTCTGTTTTTCATTTTAATCCAAAGCACGTCAAAACAGTAGCAGTAGCGAATAATTTGCTGAAAGTAGTGACGCTATCAGTACTTGCTCCTTGTCTTCAAAACGAGTGACTGTCGCCAATTGACTTAGACTTTCTGAGAACACAAAGTTTTAACTTAAAACTACTTCTTATCAATAAACCATGATCACAAACTGAAAAAAAAAACGACTGCATCCTATTAAATGAAAAACCCAGTTTTCCGTAGAATATCAGACTGCAAATTAAATTTTGCAGTAAACGTTTCAAAATAAAAGAAACGGAGATGGAGCTCGTAATCACCGTAAGTCCCGCAGCAACAAAGTCAAGTCAAGTTTATTTATACCATACGTTAGAAGCACGCAGGCAGAAAACAGCAAAAGACCATGCGCTCATAAGTTTAGCCAGGATTTTTGATTGTGGGGGATCCAAAACGAAAATTACATGCAAAGACGTCATTAGAAATTTTCAAAAAAAGGGACTTTTTATGGGACAAAGATACACCAGAATGGAAAACCAGAAGCCGGGCCTGGTTTGGCAGGTAACCAAGATTTTGCTAAACGAGGAAGGACTTGAACCATAAGTTAAAAAGCTTTCAAAAAATATCTAAATTGGGTGATGTGATGAGCAAACTAGTGTAACTCAAACGTATCACAGGCGGGGGTCTGGAGGCGCAGCACCAAGCCGCCGGAGGCTGTAAGGGTTTGGGGGCTAGGCCCCCAGTCGCTAGACAAATTTTCGTAATTTTTTGAAAAACATAGCTATTTTAATGCCATTTGGATTGTATTTCGCACGTAGTAGAATTATTTGAAGAAACTAAATTTTTAAGATTTGAAAGCCAATTGAAAAAACTAAATTGTTCAGTCTTCCCTTTACTTACAGGTCAAGTCCAAAACACGTTTAAAATCTTGCATTTTTGGGTTAAAATTCGTAAGTGATTTGGGCCAGCTGGGGGAAGCTAGGTACATTGCCCTCTACAATATCTTTTAGCAGTAAATTATAATTTATTTAAAGATTTGCATGGTAAATTTTTGTTTTGTCATAAAGATTAGCTGGTTTAGGAGTGACTGTATGTGTGCAACTAGGAAACCAGGCCCTCTCAATTTAAATTCGGGGGTCGAAATTAACTTTTCTAACAACTTGCCCGTCGGGCAAGTGATAGCAAATGTCTGCTTGCCGGAGGAAATTTCAACTTGCCCGACAAAGATGGGCACAATAAGTTTTGAGGCTATGTATACCTTCGGAAAAAAAATTGTAAAATTTACTTCTCGGCAAAAACACTGAATTTGCCTAATACGTGTATCCTATTTCGAGAATCAAGTTTATTAGCGCGATTGTTATGGTAAGGTAACATAATAAATAACTTTTTCCAAATGCATTACGCTAAAAATTGGTTTTTTGAATGTAATGCATTTTAAAACGCCAATATTTTGGAAATTACACCAGCTAGAAACCTGAAATGCATTGCAAAAGTTATAGGAGCTAAAAGATCTTCAAAATTATCTTAACAAAAAAATTGCAAAATTTTTGGCGTTGTCTGCATGCAGTTCAGGGTATGTTGTACTCGCGATATTTGAAACAGTGGTTAACGCGGCAAGCGTGGGAAAATTTTACTTGGAAGACGTAGCACTTAGTGCCAAAAGTTGCAAAGCGCGTCTGAGTATCAAAAAATTTGCCTACGATAAAAAAGTGTTAAATGCGATGAATGATGTGCTTACGATTAAACAAAATGTGATGATTGTAAAGTGCTAAAATAAGCCAAGCAACAGCTTTCTCTTATATTCCATTTTATTGCAACAAAAGGGGACCTAAATTGCGTCCCTGAATAATCTTGTTTGATGTTGTTTAACACGCTGTATTTTGTGAGCTTGCCTGTCGGGCAAGTTAAGCTGAAAAATAACTTGCCCGAGGCGATTTCAGCTTGCCTCAGGCAAGCGGGCAAGCGTTAATTTTGAACCGTGAAATTCAATAATTTGTTCTAGAATTATTTCCCCTAACTATTTTTTTTCAAAAGTTTTTGTCGCGTAAAAACTGGTTAGGTGGAGGTGGATTGTTATTTAAAGTTGATATAATAGCTGGTTACTAATTAATAATTATGCTTTTGCATTACGTTCACAAAAAGATTAGATGAGGGCCTAAGATTTCAACTTTTAAGAAAAAAATCCTAAATTTCTCCAGGGTTATACATTTAAATTTGTCGACAAAAATTTGAATCGAGGAAACCCGTGCCCCCTGGTTGTCAACATTAATATTATTGTTAATTACAGTTGTACGCGAATATGCAAAAACAAACTGAAAGTAAAGAAACAATAGGCTTTGTCATCATTTTTTTAATCATTGGTGGCATTTCAATTGGAAGGGGCCAGGGCCCCCTGCCCACCAGGCTATGACTATGTAGGCGGTCATCTACGTCAACTACATCAAATAGCAATACTTAGACAGTAACAGGTGTAAACTTAAGCTTGGCGATAAACAAAACTACAAACCTAAACAAGCAAAACAAACAATAGTTGCCAACTGAGCAACTTTACTATAAAAAAATTTATACGTTATCAAAAAATTAGTCTGTTTTGAAATATATTAAAGAAAGTCTTATAGGCATTAAAAAAATCTTTTTACACTTTTTTGGTTCAGCAGAAATAATACCGTATTATGAAATATAGTGTAAAAAAAGTCAGCAACATTGTCCAGCCAGTAGCGTACCCAGGATTTTGAAAAGGGGGGGCAGAAACTTCAGAAAATTTGAGAAGAACAAAAATCAGAATGAAAATTGTTTCACCCAAAATAAGTCCGGTTTTTTGCCCAAAATTAGGTGAAGACCAAAAAAAAGACCTTCACTCAAATTTAGTCCAATTTTTTGCCCAAATTTGGGTGGAGACCAAAAAAAAAAAGGTCTTCACTCAAATCTAGTCCGATTTTTTGCCCAAACTGTGGTGCAGGCCAAAAACAAACGTCTTCGCCTACCATTTGTGTGCTCAAACCTTTAGCCCAAATTACAAAGGGGTGGCCATGCCGCAATTTTGCATACTATTCTATGCTAATTATGCTATCCTGGCAACCCAAAGGAGGGGCCATGGCCCAATGGCCCCCCCTCTAAATACGCCCCTGGTCCCAGCTAAAACATAATTTGAGATTGATCACTTTACGATATAAATAGAACAACTTCTCAGTTGATACACCCAGAGAGCATTGTGCAAATCATCAGGGACTCCGAACACTGATGCGTGACACGGATAACAAAATCGGTGGCCGACGCGCAACCAACCAAATTTCACAAAGCACCATCAACATGATAAAAAATTGGTGTAAAAGCAGGCATTCCGTAAAATTTGGCTATTCAAAATCTGGCGGACGGCACTCACTCGAGTCACCAATCTGGCTAACAGTGCACACTGCCCAAGCCTCTTTTTTTTTCAGACACAATAAGGTTAAACCAAAACTAAGATTAATGATCGTGCAAGTTTTCCTGAATTAATTTATGAATTACAATAAGTTAATATTACAATTACAATTATTAGCAGCAATATTGCTTTTCTCATAATAAATTAAAAATCAGTGCAGTCTTTCAAATTTGGAAGCGCTGAGCAAGAGCTCAGCACCAAACCGTAATAAAGTCGGTATGAAAACCTGTGCTATGTAGACAAAAAATAATAACAATATTAAAAACGCCGTGCTGAAAACCATCAAGCCCAAGTACGACGTCAAAGTCAAGAGCTACCCCATCACAGAGGCAAGAAATAAAAAAAAAAGATAAAATAAACGAAAAGAAAAAAAAAAAACGCGTCGGACCACCTACTGTAAGCGAACATCCAACCCCACCCACAACCAAATCATAAAAACATGTACAGTAGCTTTTTAGGAAGAGGCAGCTTTTCATGTACAGGAATACCACCATTTAAATAATTAAGGGCCCAAAAAACTACCCCAGTGCACATTCTACGGTCATCATTATTGGAACGACCGACGCTCGCGTCGCGTGTTCCTTTGTTTTTACTCGGCCATTTTCTAACTAATGAGTGCGAGATTTCAGACTTTTGCTTATAACTCGAGAACCGTTTGGTCTAACTACATGAAATTTTGACAGCAGTTTGAGATTAATGAGTTTTATGTTTGTACCAAATTTCGAGGCAATCGGTCACGTGACTTCGGGTTTATGACCCGAAAACCGCCCCGAAAGTTTGGCGTAAAAAGCGGTCTAAGTCAAAAACGGCTTAAGTACGGCAAAAAATATTTCTCATGGTTATATGTCTTAAGATATCCTTTCATCCCTACCAACCCACTTTCGGCCGCGATGAGGTTTTTTTCTTATTTTTTTCCTTTTTTTTCCTTTTTTTTTCCTTTTTTTTTCCTTTTTTTTCTTCCTAAATCTTGTACGCTCGAGTTCTCCTAAACCACAAAACATAGAAATCTAATTTTTGTGTGAAGTTGTTGAGGTACATACGCAATTGTGTCTCCTGAAATTTTTTTGGGGCAACTCCCCCGGGAACCCCCCCAAAATGGGGCCCCAAAAAATCAATTTTTTGAACGGCTCAAGCTAGGGTGCCAGTTTTTTTTGATATCAGTAGATATTTGAGAGACAAATATTTTGACATAAGTTGGGGGTACCACCCCCCCGGGGACCCCCCCAAATGGACCCCCCCAAAAACAAATTTTTTTAACCATATAACCTAGGGTGCCATTTTTTTTTGATATCAGTAGATATTTAAGAGAGAAATATTTAGACATGGTTTGGGGGTACCACCCCTCGGGAACCCCCCCAAAATGGGGCCCCAAAAAATCAATTGTTTGAACGGCTCAAGCTAGGGTGCCAGTTTTTTTTGATATCAGTAGATATTTGAGAGACAAATATTTTGACATAATTTGGGGGTACCACCCCTTCGGGGACCCCCCCAAATGGACCCCCCAAAAACAAATTTTTTTAACCATATAACCTAGGGTGCCATTTTTCTTTGATATCAGTAGATATTTAAGAGAGAAATATTTAGACATGATTTGGGGGTACCACCCCCCCGGGAACCCCCCCAAAATGGGGCCCCAAAAAATCAAATTTTTGAACGACTCAAGCTAGGGTGCCAGTTTTTTTTGATATCAGTAGATATTTGAGAGACAAATATTTTGACATAATTTGGGGGTACCACCCCCCCGGGGACCCCCCCAAATGGACCCCCCCAAAAACAAATTTTTTAAGCATTTAACCTAGGGTGCCAGTTTTCTTTGATATCAGTAGATATTTAAGAGAGAAATATTTAGACATGGTTTGGGGGTACCACCCCCTCGGGGACCCCCCCAAAAAATCAATTTTTTGAACGGCTCAAGCTAGGGTGCCAGTTTTTTTGTTATCAGTAGATATTTGAGAGACAAATATTTTGACATAATTTGGGGGTACCACCCCTTCGGGGACCCCCCCAAATGGGGCCCCCCAAAAATAAATTTTTTAACGATTAAACCTAGGGTGCCATTTTTCTTTGATATCAGTAGATATTTAAGAGACAAATATTTTGACATAATTTGGGGGTACCACCCCCCCGGGGACCCCCCAAATGGACCCCCCCAAAAGCAAGTTTTTTAACCATTTAACCTAGGGTGCCAGTTTTTTTTTGATATCAGTAGATATTTAAGAGAAAAATATTTTGACATGATTTGGGGGTACCACCCCCGGGAACCCCCCAAAATGGGGCCCCAAAAAATCAAATTTTTGAACGGCTCAAGCTAGGGTGCCAGTTTTTTCTGTTATCAGTATATATTTAAGAGACAAATATTTTACCATAATTTGGGGGTACCACCCCTTCGACACCCCCCAAAAATAAATTTTTTTAACGATTTAACCTAGGGTGCCAGTTTTTTTTTGATATCAGTAGATATTTAAGAGATAAATATTTTGACATGTTTGGGGTACCACCCCTTCGGGAACCCCCCAAAATGGGGCCCCAAAAATCAATTGTTTGAACGGCTCAACTTAGAGTGCCAGCTAGTGTTTTATGATATCAGTAGATATTTAACAGACAAATATTTTGACATAGTTTGGAGGTGCCACCCCCCCGAGGACCCCCCAAATGGACCCCCCAAAAATCAATTTTTTGAACGGCTCAACTTAGAGTGCCAGTGTTTTATGATATTAGCAGATATTCAACAGACAAATATTTTGACATAGTTTGGGGGTGCCACCCCCCTGGGGACCCCCCAAATGGACCCCCAAAAATGAATTGTTTGAAAAGCTTAACTTGGGTGCCAGTCTGTTATGATTTCAGCAGATATTCAACAGACAAATATTTTGACATAGTTTGGGGTGCCACCCCCCCCCCAGGGAACCCCCAAATGGACCCCCAAAAATCAATTTTTGAACGGCTCAAGCTAGGGTGACAGTGTTTTATGATTTCAGGAGATATTTAACTGACAAATCTTTTGATTCAACTTTTCTGGAGGTTCCATAATCAGATATTTTTGAATAATTGCTGATTTTACGATAGACAAAAAGTACTTTTGAGCGTCACAGCATTAGCTGTGCGTCGGTCGTTCACTGGGTTTGCTGGCAAACTCCCATCTAGTTACAACATAACACCGTACACGTCAAAAATTAAAAAATGCAAAACCCTACAGTCTAAATTCAAACTCCGCTCATAGTTTTCATTATTAGATAAGAATCACTACAACGTACTTTGAGTTGAAGATAAATACTGTAAATGCATAAAATCCCTATTAATTTAGTAGCCTAGCATTGTTCCGCAATTAGTCTAGTATGAAGGTTCTTAGGCTGCATTTAAAAGTTTCCAATGACAAAGAAACAAACTCGTCAAAAAATGCACAGCGAACGCAGAGCAAATAAAACAGCAGCAAGGTAAGCTTTTACATCATCAAACATAAGCATCAAATAGAGGTGCGCTTATGTCTTTTATATATACTCTTCCACGCCTCTACCAATCCCATGTATCAACAGGCGCAAACAATAAAAAAACTCGATTTGCCCCACCCAAATGAAACCAATAGTTTGCCCCTCTCAAATAAGTCCTGCAGTCAGAAACATATTCCAGTATAATTTAGTTGCCTTAACTCATGCATAAAAAAGTCAGAACAAAGAAACACCAACTGCCCACGTCGAAAATGATCCCAAATTCGCAATGTCAATGTCAAAGCACAACCTTTCGAAAAATGTACTGACCAGAGACAAATCGGTCTCTCCCAAGAAATTACCGTTGGCAACGTCCAAACATTTTAAAAAGTTTATGGCGTAGCTCGCTGGCCAGCCGCACTCGCTCCGAAGCCCGTTCTGAAACGCCTTGGCCTGAAGTAGCAGGAAGTAAACACGAGTACTGAAAACTTCCAACAAGAAGAAACGATATTGCCGTAGCTCAGCGAAGGGAAAAAAAAAGATTACAGCCAGAATTCAATAAACTGTAATCATACCAATCACAAGCCAATTATTGAGAAAGCTTTACTTTAGTTTCTTTTTCTTCACAAAGATAGTACATCTTTTCAAGTAACAAAAACTAAACATGACCTGGAGGTACATTTCTAATCTAAATGATTAACCAGAATATTTTTTCTACTAACTGTACGTATTTTAATCATATCTTGATGAGCACTTTGTTTTAAATAATTTTTTAAATCTATAAAACAAGACGTCACAATCTTTTTTTAGGATATTTTTCCTGACATTTAAGCAGATATGATAAATTTTCCTCTTATCTATTTAGGTTCTGGCACCGTAGGCGTCGCCAGGGGGGGCCTAGGGGGCCCGCCCCCCCCCCAATCAAAATACAACTAATGACAAAAAATTATGACAACATAGCCTTGCGATGTTTAGTTGCAGTTTTTTTCAGTAATAACGCACATAACCGTAATTAACAATAATATTAATGACAACAAGGGAGTCCCGAGGCCCCTAACTAACAACCAGGGGGCCTTACTAACAACTAAAGAGCCCTGGCGCCCTTAACCGACAACCAGGAGGCCCCAGGGCCCCTAACTGAAAACCAGGGGGCCCCAGGGCCCCTAACTAACAAGCAAGGGGCCCCTAAACCGCAACCAGGGGGCCAGGGGCCCCTAACCAACAACCAGGGGGTCCCTAATTGACAAGCAGAGGGCCTTTGGGCCATTAACTGATTACCAGGGCCCCAGGGCCCCTGACTCACAACCAGGGGGCTCTGGGGCCCCTAACCGATAATAAGGGGGCTCCGTAGTGCCTAACTGACAACCAGGGTCCCCGTGGCCCCTAACCAACAACCAGGGGGCCCCGGGCTCTTAACTAACAACCAGGGGGCCCCTAACCGAAAACCAGGGGGGCCAGGCCCCCCTAACTGACGACCAGGGGGCCCGGGTCCCCTATTTAACAACTAGGGGTCCATGGGGCCCCTAACCAACAACCAGGGAGCCCTGGAGTCCCTAACTGACAACCAGGGGGCCCCGGTGCCCCAAACTCACGACCAGAGAGCCCCAGGGCCCCTAATTAACGACCAAGTGGCCTGGGGCTCCTAACCAACAACCAAGGGGCCCCGGGACCTCTACCTGGCAACCAAGGAGCCCCAGGTCCCCTGACTGACTACCAAGGTTCCCGGGCCAGGGGCCCCCTAATTCAAATTTTAAACAATTTATATGCAAAACCTAGCTGTGAGAAATCTAAGAGTTTTGACCGAAAAGTTGCCACCCCAGGCCCTCGTTTAACGTTATTATAAACTTAATGCTATAACACAGGCGGTAATGCAAACCCCCCAATTGAAATACTACCAATGATGAATATAAAGAGAGCATAGCCAGTATGTTGTCCCTGTCCGGAATTGCAGTTTTTTCAATTTAAGATTTAAGCGTACAAAAGTAAGCAATAATAATGAGGACCACATGTCCACGTCATAATAATGTCATGCAATTCTTGGACGTTTCAAAAAACTGTAAAGTGACTTGACTCGAGTCCTCCTCGTTTAGGAAAAAAAGGTATTTTAATTTTGATTGAAATGCTTTTTTTTATGAAAGAACTTATCAGGGGAGCGATCTTGTCTCAAAATCATTGGCATAGCAAGGGGGTGGCCGAGGGGACCCGGGCCCACCTAATCAAAATGCCACCAATGAAAAAAATTTGTCAAAAAAGCCTTGTTTCTTCATTTTCAGTTTCTTTTAGCATCTTTGCGTACATCAGTACACGCGTACAACAGTAATTAGCAATAAATAATATTGACGACCAGGGAACCCGGCGAATCCCCTTAATTCAATTTTCTCCTACCAATTTAAACGTATAACCAGGGTGAAATCAAGAGTTTTTGTCTTAAAAGTTGCTACCTCAGGCCCCCATCTAAACTTTTTATGAACGTAATACAATAACCAGCGCTGTATTTGCCATATGGCTCAGTTCCATGGCCCTGCCCTCCGATAGTAGAACTTTTTTTGGTCTTCATTTATATTTGGCAGGAAGATGTTGCAAAAATCCCCTAAGTGCCAGGGGCCCCGCGCAATGTAAATCCGGCCCGGGAATAACATGCTTAGTAAGCGTAACCACTATTGTACCATTTTTCAACCACGATTCACCTCCACCTCGCTAGTTTTACGCACAAAATACTTTTTTAAAAATAGCTCGGGAAAATGCTCATTAAACAAACTACTGAATTTCAATTGAAGGGGCCTGGGCCCCCAGGCCGTACATGTAACCCTATAACTGGTAAACTTCATGACTAAACAAAAATCTTGAAGGAAAATCTTCGAGAGAATTATTATTTACTGCAAAGTATTGCATGAGGCAATGTGCCTTACTTCCCCCTGTAGACCAAATCACTTACAATTAAATTTTAACACCATAATGCAAGATTCTAAGCGTGTTTTGGGATTTAATTGTAAAAGGAGGATTGAACAACTAAATTTTTTCGATTGGCTTTGAAATGTTAAAAATCTAGTTCTTTCAAATGGCTCTGAACTCATGCGAAATATGATCCAATGGGATTTAAATAGCTTTTTTTTCCAAAAACTTACAAAAATCGCCCAGCGGCTGGGGGCTTTGCCCCCAGACCCACGTCTGTGATACGTTTGAGTACACTAGCTCACTCAACACGTGTCCTAAGTTAGACATTTACACTTGTTAACTATTAGTTTTCGCCCTCTCCCTTTAACAAAATCCTGGTTAAGTGCCATCAAGCTACGGCTTCAGATCTTCCATTCTGCGATATCTTTGCCCCACAAAAAGTTCCTTTTTTGAAAATTTCTGATGTCGTCATTGCATGTGATTTGTGGTTTGACCCCCCCCCAATCAAAAATCCTGGCTACACCTATGTCTGGCACGATAGGGAAAAAAATCAATTGTACTTTCTGACAAGTATTATGGCTGTAAATGCTGTCAAGTTTGATAAAGTAAGAATCAAACGAATCGGGTAACATTTTGTCGAAATATTTGAAGATGAATTTGGCAAATTCCATATTTATTATATCTGCGACTTTTAAAACATCAAAATGCTATCGAATCATGCCTAGAATAAAAAAAGCAAACCCTTATGATTTTATTCTTTAAAATAGATAATTTGTGTAAGTGACTTACTGACTTCGACATGCTCTTCCCCAGTTAAGCAATGAGTATTGAAGAACAGAGTGAAACATGCTGAAGTATACTACTTTTAGAGTAGAGGCTGGAACAAAATGACGTAGCCTAACTTGTAAATCATGCCACAAACTTCTAACAGTCTTTTCGCAAGATCGTCAAAAGGGGTTTTCAATAATTTTATGAAATGATTTATAGAAAGTCAAAAATATAGAAAGTTGAAAAAGTTTTCAAGGATTTATAGAAAGTTGAAAATCAGAATTTGGATTTGACTTGTCACTGATTATTATAAAGGAACTTTTCTTGCAGTTAATAGTTAACTTATTTTCACTTATCCAATTTTTTTTATATTCCCGCGAGACTTAAATTTGAAAAGTTTTTAGATTGCTGCGAGACAAGTGGAGATTAGTGTCATTTGCAATTAAAGTGATTTGAAACTGTGATGCTTCTGGTAAATCATTCGCATAAAGTAAGAAAAAAAGCGGTCCCAAAACCAAATCCTGAAGACAGTGGTGCGGATTTATATTGAGCATTGGGGGGGGTAATTTGCAATTTTACCCAAATTTTGCCCTAATTTTAAACATTGGGGGGTAATTTGCAATTTTACCCAAATTTTGCCCTATTTTAAACATTGGGGGGATGAAGTTCGACCACTATTTTTTTCACGTGAATAAAATATGACAAACGTTCAACACGCTTTTGAGCAAATCAAGTGAAGATCAAAAAAAAGGTCTTCACTGAAACCTGCAAAGTTTTTGTCCCCGAAAGCAAGTGAAGACCAAAAAAAAAGACCAAAGATCATCCAGCGCTCAAATGCAGATCATAGTCTAATTATTGGGGGGATGCAATCAAATTATTTGGTAGGATATATTCCCTCCATCTCACCCCGGGTTTCGGCACCACTGCCTGAAGAACACCACTGTGCAACTCGGAAATGTTGTTGTCGACTTTGGTACAGATTTTGCGATCTTTTAGATACGAATTTAAAAGTTTCCATACAGAGCCATGAACTGATGAAAGCCATAAACTCGGAAGACGTGCCGCGAGCATCACATCTTACCAAACCCAGCGCTTGCAGAGACCACGCGTTCGAAACTCAACGCAAGAATTGTAAACACAATGAAATGAAGCACATCGCTACTCAAACAGCAGCCCGCTACTGCCCACCTTTGGTGGTTAAATCGAATAATTTAGAAAAATCTATATTCTATTCCTTCGCGTATGCGGTATAGGCTACTTGTATTGCCAACTTGTTATCACTTTTTCACCAATAGTCAAGATGTTTTGCAAATATTAGAATGATAACTGCCAATGACACATGCAGAAATTTCAGAAAAAAAGGGAAGGTTTTGGGTCGAAGATGGATGATTACCAGGGTACTAGAACCTCCAGGCGCAGGAGAAAAAAGGGACAAAGTCTCAAGCGCTTGAAGTTTTATGATTTTTTATCAATAATAACTGAATTTGCCTATTTTCGTTCATGTTTGTCTTTTTCCACGCCTCTCTTTCACGCTTTCTACGTTGTGGCAATTCTTACGGCTTGCAAGGAAGCAAACACTAAAATAGCAATTAGATTTTGTATTATTGGCAAGGACCGAAAAATATCTAAATTACGTTCTTCCAGACAACTAGCTGCACATGTACTTAAAATGCAAGTTCATACAAGCTTTTTGGAGCCTTACAGGCATTTTTTTTATAAAAAAAAGTAAATTAAAAGCAGGATAACTGGAATAAAATTGAACAAAAACGTACAAAAAGCTGCTGACATCTGGCGTTTTATCAGCTATTTAATCAGCCAGCAGATTGGGATGGGAGAGATTTCACATTTTTTTTAAACTCAGCATGTCAATAGTTTTGCTGCCTAAATTATGTTTTGTTCAAAATCACAATCTGAAGTAACTCTACTTCATATTTGTTACAGACGACCCCTGTAACTCACCTAGGTTGTTACCATTGCTCCAGCGATTCGTTAATCGGAGCCTTCATCGTCCGTCCGGCCCAACCAAACTCCCAACTCCGATACAGGGTATAATATGCATTGAATCAATAAAAATAAATAAACGCACGATAGGGCACGATAAAAAATATTATTGCAAGTTATTTCGAAAGAATGTAAATTAAAATTATGCCGTGCGACTTGCTTTGAAAAAATAAAATACGTCCGACGCTAATTCCTCACTAAAAAGAATGAATGAGACAACAAATTAATTGTAACTGTTAATTGCATTTTATCCACCAAGTTGCCTTGGTCAGGAGAGAGCGAAGGGACCTTCCGGTCTTCGAGTCAAGTTGCCACCTGTACACCATGCACGGTGGAAGCTTCGCAGTGTCCTTTTAATTGCTGAATGCCAAGCAAGGAAGCTGTGACTACCAATTTTTATAGTCTTTGGTTTGACCCAGCCAGAAATCGAACCCAAGTCTATCGTTTCAGTAGCAGACTCTTCATCCACTCAACCACTGTTTGGTTAAATTGCTTATTAAAAAGTTTGAAATTGATTAAACAAAACAGTTATGAATTGTGCAAACAATTAACAAAAGCGTTCGATTAAAAGTTCGCTTCGTTTGCAGACAAAAATAACCGTGACGTGCTAAAGTACAGAAACTAAAATATAAAACGCCAAATTTAAAACTAGGGGCAAAATAACTACACTAAAAACCGGCAGAGGTGGGCACTCGGTACTTCAAAATTACTGACGGTACTTTTACCGCTGATTTGTTAAAAAAGTACCGACGGTACTTTATTCGTAACATTTTTGAAAAGTACCGAGCGTACCGGTACTCGGGACCGTTTTTCGATAATTTTCAAAAGTAAATTTTAATTATTTTGGAAATTATGTTTTTGGTGATTTTATGCGTTGAACAATGATTGAGTCTGTTAATTTGTGTAGTGTTAACGGGTATAATATGCTTAGTCAATGAATCTACGGGAAGAATTACAATTTTAAAAAATCAAATCTTCATTATACTTGCTGTATTACGCCCAAGCGTGTAATGAGTTTGCTGGGCCCATCGCCGCGACATTGCGCTGGGGCAACACAGCTGTTTTCGAAGAAGAGTTGCTAGTGTTCGATTTGACCGGCCCAAGATTTGAACACCAGGCCTCCCACACCAGAGCCAAGTGCGTTACTGCTGAGGCTATCTGGCAGGTAGAGGAATTACTTAACAGATATTATTAAGGGCTGTCCATAAAAAATGTCCTGCGGACATTGTGCGGACAAGAGGGGCTTCCTGCATTGTGGACGTTCGCAATCCTTAACCACAAAGCAAGAAAACTCAGTCGCCTTCATTGCTTTGAAAGTTTTAATTCTGTTGCTTTTTAACACATTTTTAGTTATTTTTTACCTACCCATACGCTGGCTTTATAAGCAATATATTTAAACACACTGAAAACGTGTTTCAATACTAAATAGAGTTCAATTTTTGCTTATGTTCTGGTAACCTGCACTCTGCAACCAGTAGAGTTGCCAATAAAGATGAATGTTGGAAGGGTCTCAAAACATATTTTTGGTGACTTGAAAACCCTGCAATGAAATATATTGCCATGGCCATTTTTACCTTTTGTAACTTCTGTAATTGTTTCCTTACGGGGAAGGAGGGTTGACGCAGTGCGGACAAGGAGAAAGGGGGTCAATTTTCTGCGGACGTCTTTTATTGAACAGCTCCTTATGAAATTATGTACGGCAAAAATGTTCTTTGGACAAGAGTATCGATTCAAAATGACTTTATACACGGGACAAGCTAGTTTACAGGACAAAAGAGCAAGGACTTAATGCAATATAGCTAACTTTTATGATTTGCTCTGTAAAATAACTTAGCGCAGCGTCAATAAACTGCAATGAAAGAATATCATTTTGCTACCTAGTAAACAGCATTCTATGGCGCTGTCCTACAAACCACAGCCATCCAGTAATCACCCCTAATTCCCTCTCACACAAAATTAGCGAGTACCGGCTATGAAAACTAAAAAGGAAACGACGGAAACCGATAACGGTACTAAAAAAGTACCGCGGTACTGCCCACCTATGAAAATCGGAGCTGCAACAATAGTCAATATCGGTAACGATTTAGGATTAGGTTGGTATCCCGTGTCTTATCGATTCGGCCATGGTATAAAAGTTGTAAAAAATATTGACAATCATGTGAGTCATACCTCTCATTAGGGTAATGACGGAATGAATAAAAAGACAGCAATGCAAATAGTATATCGAGCAGGCACTAGGGGAAAGGATTTCATTAATTTTATTTTCCATTCTAAGCTAATTTTCACTTATGATTGCGAAAATATTTTGTTCATTTGTTGGCCAAACAGTAGTACTACACGAACGAGGACTATTGAAATAATTTGTACCCTCAGTTTTTTATTCTTACTTTGTATGATTTTTGCCGATAAAACACGTTTTCATGCTAAAAATTTAAATAAAATAGTCTCAAAATTGAAACATTTCTGTCAGCAAAAATTCCAAAATCTCTGAGCACTGAAAGTTCTGCCTGCAGAACCGTTTGTCTCTGGCAACTTTGGGGGGGGGTTAACTGTAAATGTTGAATAATTCATGAAAAACATTATACGAACAAAACTAAATCTACTGTATAACGCTGAGATTTTGTTGTTTTTCTTTTTTTATCTGACGCCTAATTTGTCTGTTCTACCTTTTGAAGAGAAGCTTTTCGCTACTGTTACTGTACCAGCTATTCCACACAGTCAAAAACAATTGTTTTTTTCATAAGAACTAGACACTTTTGGGTTGAGCTTTTTGCTATTAGATAAAAGTCTGCAAATATTTAGGACAAATTTTGTTCTAATTGTAACGTTTGAATTAAATTAACGCGATCAGTGGTCGAGCGGATAGAGCGTCTGCTATTGAAACGATAGACTAAGAGTCATAAGCGTAGCCAGAAATTTCGATTGGAAGGGCCCAAACCACAAATCGCATACAATGATGTCATCAGTAAATTTCAAAACAGAAACTTTTTGTGGAACAAAGATATTGTAGATTGGAAGATCAGAAGCCGTGGCCTGTTTTGGCGCATAGCCAGGATTTTGTTATAGGGAGAGGACTTAAACCAAAATGCAAAATTTTAAACGAGCAAATGTGTAAATTAGGAGACGTGTGGAGCAAACTAATGTAACTCAAACATATCACAGACGGGGGTCTGAGGGCGTACCCCAGCCCTCAGGCGCAGTAGGGTCTGGGGGCAGAGCTCCCAGGCGCTAGACAATTTTTTGTAATTTTTTTGGAAAAAATAACTCTTTTAAGGTCATTGGATCACATTTCGCACGTGTTTAGAGCCATTTAAAAGAACTAGATTTTTAACATTTAAAAGCTAATGGAAAGGATTAAGTTGTTCAATCTTTCTTTTACTACAATTTTAAGCCAAGACACGTTTAAAATCTTGCATTTTGGTGTTAAATTTCGTGAGTGATTTGACCCAGGTAGGAGAAAGTAACATACATTGCCTTGTGCAATATTTTGGCTGCAAATAATAATCCACTAGAATATTTCTCTTAAGGATTTTTGTTTTGTCATAAAAATAAACAGTTGTTGGATCACATGTACGACCAGGGGGCGCAGGCCCCCTCAATTCAAATTCAATAATTTGTTTAATGAGTATTTCCCCTAGCTAATTTATTTTTCAAAAGTATTTTGTCGCGTAAAAACTGGCAAGGTGAAGGTGGATTGTTATTTAAAAATGGTACAATGGATAGTTATGCCTACTAACTATGTTACTGCTCGGGCCCGATTTACATGGCGCAGGGTTTTTGGCAGTTTGGAGGTTTTGCAGCAGCTTTCCGCCAAATATAGGCAAAGACCAAAAAAAGTTTCACCATCTGAGCGCGGGGCCCCTAGCTGGTTCTGTGCCATAGTATGGTAAATCCGGCTCTAGTTATGGCCTTACGTTCATAAAAAAATTAGATGAGGGCCTGAGATAGCAACTTTTAGGACACAAATTTTCAATTTTTTCCGGGTTATACATTTGAATTGGTTGGCTAAAATTGAATTCGGGGAGAAGCTGGGGCCCCTGTTTGTCAATATTGTTGTTAATTACTGTTGAAAGCAAAAAATTCTAAAAGAAACTAAAAATGAAGAAACAATAGGCTTTTTTGTCACATTTTTATCATTGATATTATTTCAATTGGGAGGTGGGCTGGCTACATCTATGCTAAGAGTTTGATTCCCAGTCTGGTCAAACCAAAGATTGTAGAAATTGCAGGATATTCACACCTCTTCTGCTTAACGTTCAACCTTAAAAGAACAGTGTAATGCCTCCTCCGTGCGTGGTGGACATCACAAGTGGCGGCTAGCTAGACTCTCAAATTTCAAATCTTTCATTATACTCGCTGTAATTCGCCGAAACGTGCAACGAGTTGGCGGAGCCCATCTCCGCGTCATTGCGCCCGGGCAACACAGCTCCCTTCGAAAAAATGTCTCAGCGGCGGTGAGCTGTTGACAACACTGTGTCTGATTTGACCGGCCTGAGATTTGAACTTCAGACCTCCCACTCCAGAGACGAACGCGTTAACGCTCGACCAACTGACCGGTGCTTCCTTGACTCGACAATTAAAATTAAGGCCCTCTCGCTGCCTCCTGGCAAAGGCAATTTGGTGAAAAAAGATGTAACCAGAGGTGGGCAGTAACTTGTTACTGTAGTTACTAGTTACTGTAACTAGTTACTTTTTTAGTAACTGTAACTGTAACTTAGTTACTTTTTCAAAAAAGTAACGAAAGTGGGAACTAGTTACTATTTGGAGATATTAAAAAGTTACTAGTTATAGTTACTTTTAGTTTTGGTCCGGTTAAAAAAGATTCTTTAATCGTTAGATTTTGGTTAAAAGAAGCACTTCTATTTAATCCCTGTTAGCGCTACGGATTAAGAATTTTTTATTGTGCACTAACGTAGCAACCCTAACCATGCTGTGATAAGATATTAGAACGTTTTTTAAACTAAAGACCTCCTTTTAACGATCTAATAAGCTACGTTCTAATATCTTCTCTGCAGGGATTGTTTTGGTTGCATAATTTTTACCAATAGCGTGTAGTGTTCGTTCAGCAAATAACGTTGTTTTTAATTTAGCAGCTTTACCCTTTCGTTGCTTTTCGTTTTGAAAAGACATTTTGAAACACAAAGACAACACAGGCAAAGACATTTTGAAACCCAAACGTTCTGGTCTCAGCGATGAACATTTTGAGATGCTTGCTTTCTTGAAAGGCAATTACATACAGTGCATCAATGTGTTGCGGTGTGTATTTTTGTTATAACAACAGCAACAATAGCCATAAGCAGCTAGCGAGTGCAGAAGCACCACATAAAAATTAGAAAATGATTAGAGAAAAAAATCTGTTAATACTGGTTCCAAAGTACAAAATCAACATTTTCGATACTGAATTCGTACCGGTAACTAGAATGTGACATCGCAAGCAATATCCGGGGACTTCGCTAAAGTATCTAACTTTACTAAACTATAAAACTTTACAACTGCGTTAAGAGTGTTTATGGTTGTTGATAGTCAAATCTAAAATGCTCTGCTTTCGAATTTCTTAATGTTCCATTCACTAGATCCGGTTTGTGGGTAATGGCTTACAAAATTTGCGTTAAATTCCCATGATTACTTTCTATAATTAACAACACGATTAAATAGTTAAGTACTAAAAACTAAGATACCAGTAAATTAACACAAAAATATTGACCGCACTAACAAGCTATTCTTGCCGTCAACTAATACGTCTTTTCTGCTCGAACTTCGATTGGTAATGTGTCTTTGTTCAGATAAAAGCTACAAATTTTTGTCTATTTACAATTGTGTTGACAGAAGAGGGCATCAAAATGACGGCATAGAGAAAAAGCTTCCGACATAAAACGATCGATTTAATAAATTCTCAGACAAGAAAGACAATTGGAAAATCATAATGCTGACATAAGTTATACACTGAAAAATTGGAATGTGATTAGCTTACAGGGCCCATTTGGCATTGTCTCTTCAATGTGGTCCATCAAATTTTGTTACCTTTAATCTTAGATTCATGTTAATCTATCCAATAGGTTTAATTTGCTTAGCTTTTGTAAGTAATGGGTGCAGGTGTCAACATAATTGGTGGACCTCTATAGTATGGCATCCCCAAAATTTTTCGTGCTATTGTATTACCTATGTTGAAAATTTTTTTTTCTTTAAGCTTAAGTGGTTAAAAATTTTGAAAGACATATTTGAAGACGACTACCCAATTTGTGGCAATTGAAATTAGTCATAACTTTATCTTTCCTATCTATTCTGAATCTTTCTTAAGCCTAGCTTAAATGGTTGAAAAGTTTAAACTTTTGAGGATCTAATTGAAGGACCCCCCATTTCGATACCCACAAATTCTGTCATATCATACCTTTCCGTTATATTTACCTATCTTAAAAATTACATACGTATAGCTTAAGTGGATAAAAACTATTAATTTTGGCAGTGCTGTTTGAGGAGGACCTCTCCAATGTGGTACCCCAAATTTTTGTAAAATTTTATCTTTTCGACACATTTGTCTATCCTGAAAATTTCATGTGTCTAGCTTAAGTAATTAAAAAGTTTAAATTTTGGCATCCTCGTTTGAGGAGGACCCCCATTATGGTACCTCCAAATTTTGCCGTGTGATGTATCTTTTAACATATATTTACCCATTTTGAAAAATTTTATCAGTCTAATTTGAGTGGTTTAAAAGTTTGAATTTTGGCGGCCCCGTTTGAAAAGGACCCCCTCATTTTTGTATTCCTAAATTTTGTGAAATTTTATCTTTTGTTTATGTTTGCCTACCCTGAAAATTTCCTGTGTCTAGCTTAAAAGGTTAAAAAATTTAAATCTGGGCGGCCTTGTTTGAAAGGGACCCCGTAACTCTGGTATCCCCAAATTTTGTCAAATTTTATATTTTCCTTATATTTACCTACCTTAAAAATTTCATTGATCTAGCTTTAAAGATAAACAAAGTTTAAATTTAGGAGGGCCCGTTTATAGGGGAACCCCCATCATGGCACCCCCAATTTCAGGCGGGCACCAGTACTTTTGGATATCTATAATAGCTCATAGTATGATGCATGTGCGGTTTGTGGTTTAAAAGGAGATAGTGATAGACAAGTAAGGAAAAAAAATTAAGGAAAAATTTCATCCAAGGCGAAATAAATGAATATGACCATAATAAAGGTCGTAAGTAGTATGTTCAAAAAACACAACCTTTGTTCAAAAAACACAACCTTTGTTGGTAGTTACGAAATATACCGGTTTAAAATTGTCCACTTTTTGCTGATTTTTGGCCTCTGAAATCGCGATCACGAGACTGGGCGCCTCTAAACAAGGTGCACGTGCAGTCTCTATCTGCACCCAAGTTGTGTTCAAATTTCAGTGTTCCACGTTCAGCAAATTTGTAGCTATAAGCTAATTAATAAATTTTCGAGACAAAAATTGCAGCTTTTTCTCAAATTTAGAGTTTCTAAATCACGACCACGTGACCTAGGTTCCTCAAAATCGGCATACATGATGCTTTTAATTATTGTCATAATACATCCAAAATTCAACTGTCAATGTTGAACCATTTTTTAGTCATAAGCAAATCAATAAATTTCGCTGCTTATCTATCAAAATGGCCGAGTAAAAACAAAGGTCCTACGCGCCGCGCGAAGTCCCAATTAGGTTTATCAAGAGTAACTGTAACTCTAATTAGTTACTTTTTAAAATGATAACTGTAACTAAGTTACTTTTTTGCATGTAACTATAATTTTCAGTCAGTTACTTTAAGAAAGTAACTTGCCCATCACTGGATGTAACTACATATGCGTTCTTTTAAAATCGAAAAAGCAATTCTCAACTCCTTTGTTTTGTTTTTCTTTCAGAAGCAAGAAGTCTACTCGACCAAACATATAGATTATTTTCATCTCTTTTGCACTATGCGGGACCAGCATGTAAGTAATTTCTACCGATAGAGTTAATGGTAAGCTTACTATACTGAAGAAAGACCGTTGGCACGACCAGAATAGGCAAGCAGGGCTAAAGATTTCCCTTCTTAATCAAGTCAATTTAAACACAGTGCAATTTTTTGAAAATGTTTTACGATTTATGACTAGTAAGTGAGAGGTGATAAAAAGAACTTGCAGGGTCGGCAAGATTTTTTACATTACCGACCGGTTCAAGCCATGGACTTATTTTACGGAGCGACCAGTTTTTTCGTTCGGTTTTGACAAACTAACGCAACTAAGCTACTGTATATGTCAACATATTATACATTAAATTTAACCCTCTCTGAAAGTCAAACTTATTATTTCGTCACAAGCGCTGCAAATAAAGTGTACTGCCGAACAAAACCTCAGCGATCACGTGCTAATCATCCATCATTCTAAAAGTTATATCTTCAGCACTCAATGCATTTTACGTTTATCAAACCCATATCAAAATTGGAAGTGCAATACTACATCAAAACACTATCGCGTCGCAAAAAAATTCCTAAAAGTCCGCCGCGAGGTAAATAGTTTGTCACAGATGCATTGATCAACACTGGCCAGAGGCCCGGTGTTTACCAACCACTGCGCTAAAACATTCGTATATTGCAAATAAAATCTTTCAAACTACATTATTTTCAAACTACATTCAAACTATATTGCAAAAACATTCGTATATTGCAAATAAAATCTTTCAAACATGCTCTACAAACGTGTTAAGTTTATTTCATTTGACGTTAAAATTTACTCCGTTTTTTATTAGCGAGTGAAGGTGAAAAATGACGCTGTGCTACGAATGCAACCTGCATTTAGTTTTGCGTACATTATAATTATCACTTGAAAAAATAAGCGAAAGTCACAAACAACCTTTCAGCCAGGGGTGCCGATTTTTGTTGAGCATTGGGGGGGGGATAATTTGCAATTTTACCCCAATTTTGCCCTGTTTTCAACATTGGGGGGATGAACCTCGATTTTTGAACCAACGATTTTTGTTTAGGTAAGCAAGTTAAGTGAAGACCAGAAAAAAAAAAGAAAAAAGTCTTTACCAAAATTGGAAGACTTTTTCTGCCCGAATTCAAGTGAAGACCAGCGCATAGATGCAAACCAGAGTCAAATTATTGGGGGGGATGCAGATGTAAACCATTCTCAAATTATTGGGGGATATATCTCCCCCGGGTATTGGCACCCCTGCTTTCAGCAATTTAACGTTCTCGAAACTGATAAACAAACTCAAAAAGAAATTATTTTGCAGATTATGTAGACGTTTGCTCAGTTGGAATTAATGATCACCGAATACCAGACGAAAACTTCACTGCATCTACAGCCCATGCAAGTGCTCAAGCTTACCATGTCAGGCTAAATACTGTTGGAAATTCTTGGGTTCCCACAACAAGTAGGTGTTAATTTGATTTTACTGGTATACATACACAGTAAAGGAATCACTACAAATCAGATTCTACTCCAGACTCAGTCAGAAACAATTTTGCACGAACAGTTAAGTGCGGGAGTAGTAGTAAATATGTGGGAATTTGTTGCAATTAAGTGCAGTTATTGGTTGCACACTGAATGCAGTTACGGTAAATGCAAGGAAAGGCTGCATGAAACAAATTCGTTATACGGGCGATCTGCTCCTAACTGGGAAATAGAGGAAGAATTGAGAGAAAACTTTGACGATTGGAAAAAGGTGTTTGAAAGCACAGGAGTGAGAGCCAATTTTGGAAAGACAAATCTGATGGTGAGTAGGAATGAGAAAGAAATGTTAGACAGCAAGATTAATTCTTGCAGTGGGTGTGAAACAAGAGTCACTCTGATTCGGTGTTATGCACAGCATGCTGTAAGTAGACCAACGAAAGATGCACGGATATAAAAAAGATTACAGTTCATTTGACGAAAGATTTTGTTTACAAGAAGCGTTGAGGCACCGTAAAGAATTTGAAGAAACCTTTAACAAAATTATGTGATGGCATGGAAACTGTTACTAAGTTTTCTTATCTAGATGACAGATTGAATGCTACCGGTGGATTTAAAACAGCGATAACAACCAGAACAAAAATTTGGTTAAATAAAGTTCAGTTGATGTGGTGTGTGGTGAATGAAATACTTAAAACCAAAAAGTTTTCTTTAAATATGGAAGGGAAGAATTGCAAAAGTTGTGAAAGAGCCGCAAATGAGCTGTGTTGTATCATAGACTCTGTATTAGTTAGTAGACTGGAAACTGACAGTTTTGTCTTTTTTTTTTCTTCACGGTTAATTTACGCAGCGAATAAGTCTACCGCGTAGACGTTTTTTTTCACGGTTCATTCGCGCTGTAAAGATGTCCAAATGGCCAAACCAAATCAGTCGAATACGCGTGAGCGCAAAAAAACCTTCGCAAAGAGAGCAGCCTTTTTCTTTTCAATCATCTTCTCTTTTTCTCCACGCGTCTGTTTCTAGCAGTAATGGAGTACTCGAGTACAGTACACGTACTCGAGTACAACTCGAGTTCCATTTTTTGAGTACTCGTACTCGGAACCCCAGGTACTTGGTTGGTACTCGTACTCGAAGGTCAATGTACTCGGTCAAAAAAAGAGCCGAGTACACGAGTACATTTGGCCTTCGCTAAAAGTAATAAACAAAATGATTTTTTGATAGTGAACTGCAGCCAATAAAACCCACTAATTTATTGAGTTGCTTTTGCTTGAATCCGTGCAGACCGCAGCTGAACAAACAGCTTTTTAATGGTGAGATCGAGCGAAACCAAACGTTAGAATGTGGTGAAATGATTGGGTAGACCGCACATAGCATTGTTTGACAACAAACGCCTTTTTGTTGCAGAAAACGTGTGAAAGTTGCCGCAAATTTTAATTTATTTAGCAATTAAAGTTACATACCACAGAAATCGAGCCACGCGTGTTACAAAGACTGTATCAGTTGGGTGAGCATTTTACGGTTTCAGCTCAAATGTAGATAGAATATTTTCTACAGTAGATGTGTTACTGTAATCTCCCAACACCAAATAATAGTTTTACTGTGGTATTGGAAGGGGTATCCGAAAAAGCATAGAGTTAGATTTGGAGGCAATATTTTCAGTGTTAAATTTAGGTCAGATAGAGATAGCTTAGTTGCATAGTTATTCTGTAGCTGAATTGCAGCTGTAGGCAAAATTTTACTTTTTTTGCAAGAAATTGATAAAATAATAAGTCAAGTATTTGATAACGCATGTAAAATGCGTTTGAAATATTAATATGGCTAAGCACTAATTAGGATTATTTTATAAAAATGGATGTTAGATCTGAAATTAAATAATAGAACAGTTAACAGGTAAATATACAGAATAAAAATACCGCTATAAATTACAGTTGTAGCTAGTAGATGATATTAAATGGCAGCATTACTTTATGCTCACATTACTTAGTCACCTCCTTTGAAATGCAGCATTATTTCGAGAACATTTACTACTACGTCATTTGCAGTTTAGCGTTACAAGTTTTAGGTAGTCTTTAATTAAATGCATAGGAGAGCACAAGGCCGTTAATCGTTAATCCGTTAATTACGAAGCTAACTTTTTTATTAAATCGTTAATCCGTTAAAAAGTTTTTTCATGTTAAAGGACTAAATTGACTTCCGTTAAGTTCTGTTAACTTCCGTTAAAGTTTTTATTGTTAATATCTTGCACCATTCATTTATCACAATGGTACGAACCAGTTGGCACTGGTAACACTTGTTGCATATTAGCACGAGCTTTATAGAAGAAAGCGAAGAAAGGAGCTCTTTTTTGTGGCAAATAATAAGCTGTAGCCTCATAGGTCTATTAATTATTGCTGTCCGCAATTTCCTAAGATTTTCCAATCGCAGCTTCTTTAGTGCATTTGAACTTATTTTTGTCTTGAAATTAGATTAGGCTGTAAAATGTGACTTCCAAAACACAAAAAGACCACCATAGCAAAAATTTTTGCCTTACAATCAGCTCAACAACGTCAATACGTGCTCTAAAAGCGAGTGAACATATAGAAATGTATATTACGCGCAAAATATTAACGAATTAACGGACTTTATTAAGTTCCATTAATCAAAGCTGAAAATAATGGATTAACGTTGACGAAGATGTGAAGTTTGTTAACGGACTAGTGGTTAACGAAGCTAACGTTTTGCATTAACTTGCCCACCTACGATTAAGCGTTAATTGAATATAACATTAAATTGCAAAAGCTCTCAAAAAATTGTTGTGGGTAGGCTAATCATGTTTGGAGTAGAAAACTTTGAAAGCTTATTTGTGATTGAAAGAAGCATACGGTATACGAGGTGTCGCTATTAAATAACAAGACTGGTGACATAAAGCAATTTTATTGAAGAAAAAAAGACGTTTTATCTTGTTTCCCTTTTGATGTATTCTCCCTTAGCATCAACACAGCGTTTCATTCGGATTTTCATAAAAAAAAGAACACGACAACGCCCTTAACATAAAAAAACAACAACATTGCCTTGAATTTTGATTTTGCTTTATTTTGCTTTTTTAATTCGTGGTGAGTTTGCAGTTTTCCAATGCATGGACTGCCTCTTTGTCTCTGGGTCGTAGTGGAAATTTCATCTCTCTTCGCAGGTACAGTAATCACACTGTCCAAAAATTTAGGGTTTTCTTCAATATGTTTTGAAATGTCAGCGCAAATCTCTTGGCGTTTTTCTTTTTGATCGCTAGTTAAAAGCTTTGAAACAACTTGTGCACAAACCTTTGTCATATGCAGATTTTCATGCAGTACTTGCCACACTGTCTCTTTGTCAATGGACATCCTCTCTGCTACCAGTCGAATACTAAGCCGACGATCTTCTCGGTCAAATTTTTCAATTTCTCGGTTATTGTTAGTGGTTTTTGATATGGTTGGGCGTCGTGAAGGTTCATCATCTTCAACATCAGTCCAGCCTTCATGAAATCTTTTGTGCCATTCAAAAACGCGGGTTCTTGACATGCATTCTTTGCCGTAAACTTCCATCAAAGCTTGAATTTTACCAAAAATTTCATTTAATTCTTTGCTCAGTTTTAGAGTTAAACATTTTTCTGCGGCTGCAACAGAACTTCTAGCAACAATGAGCAATTTGCTGCTTCTGCAAGCCAAGGTTTTTTCTGACGCGCAAAAAAACGTGCACTTGTTTTCAACGTCAAGGTACCTAATTTGTTTAAAATATAACTGTAATTTTGCGTGCAACTTGTCAGAAAATTGTCGCCTGCAGTTGTGCGCCTTCTTAACATCCCACTCACAGAAAAAAACGTTTTCGTTTATGTTTTTGCGACAAATTTTGAGCTGTTACAACTTAAAAATTTGTTTTTCTAAACTTGTAAAAGTACTCGTACTCGAACTTTTTTACGGTACTCGTACTCGAGTACATTTTCAATATCAGTACTCGTACTCGAAGTTTTTTGCAGTAATCGTACTCGGAAGTTGAGTACTCGACTCCATCACTGGTTTCTAGTCTACTAATAAAGAGTCTACGATTGTATGGAAGTGAAACGTGGTGCTTAAGAGAAAAAGCGATGATTCGAGCGATGTGAGGTGTGAAGCTATTAGATCGAAGTAACAACGAAAGATAATTGATGGAACAAAAGCGATTTCCTTCTATTGATAATGCTTTAAGTTAAAGCGAAACGCGTCTAATAAATTGTTATGCTTAGTTCTATTTTGGCAATCGTTTTTGTTCTTAGATTAAGCAGAAACTCCGACCGTTATAATTGATGGACATGTTTAAAAGAGGAGTCTTTGGATAGGATGGCTAAAGCAAATAAAATGCGCGTATTCAGGTTATGATCATTAGGGCCTTTTTTATTTTGACCTCAAAAAATTTAATTTTGACTTTATTTTAGCTAAATTTTGACTTTGTTTTGACTTAAACCGTTTTGGCCTTATTGAGCTCTAAATTTTGATTTTTTAAAAATGTTTTGTGATTTGTAATTCACTAATTCACGTAAGTTTGAAGAAGGTAACCTTCTTCGCTTTTCGTTAACAGCATTTACAAAGAAATCCCAATCAGTCGGTCTTGCGATTAAAGCAACTAAGCGATGCAGAACAAAAATCTAGAAATCTGCACACATTTCCATGTCCAATACACTTTTCTTTATAACCAGTAAACTTTGAATTAAAATTGGCTGTTCTTAAATTTTCACAAATTTTTGGCCTGATTTGTTTTTGATTTATTGGAAAATAACTTGACACAGTTTTCTTCTTGCTTGGTAAAAAGTTGTGTTGTGTAAAAGTTTGTCGATTGCGAAAGCTATGAAAGCAAAGCCGTAGAGTTCAAAAAGATTTCAAAAATCTGGTTATTTTGCAGTGATATACGATACTACATAATAAAAATTGACTTCTTGATTTTTGAATTTGAACATAGTGCATTTAATTATTTTATTAATGCCGAGGCTGGCATTCTTAATTTGTTCTTAATTTAGGTAAAAGAGTTTCGCGTTATTATAAAATTATTTTTATAAGGAAGTTAACCCAGGCAATTGTATTGTGGCATATAACAACTATTTGCAGAAGTGTGAGTAGCAAAACTTCATTCAAACATGTATAAATTTGCTTATAAAGTTTCATTGATGCTCAAATATTCAGAAAAATGAAGAAAAAAAAACCTTTGTTTGCTTTTGAAAAATAAGTTTTGATCACATAAAATTTCGACAAATTTTGACCTAACCCAAAATTTGGACTTTATTTTGACCTATAAAATTTACCTAAACTGGCTCCAGAGCACCCAACACCAATTGGTATACCTTTGATGATATAATAAGGCCTTGAAAAAAGTTTTGCTTTATTACTTTTGCGGTCCCTAATGATCATGTTTCGAGAAAAAAAAGAGGATAATACTATTGCAATAGAAAAGGCTTTGAAATTTAAAGTGAAGGGTAGCACAGGAGGAGGACTACCAAAACAAACGTAATAGGCCTTGTTACGCTTAGCAAAAAATGTGCTTAGTTAAGGGTTTTCGTGGCACCCACTTCGGAACAATCTGAAATTTACAACAAATGTGGCGCTTGAAACACTGAATCGAAATCCACGTTTCTTCAAATGCGCAAGTGGGCACCTCGTGACCATCTGACGTCATATTTACGTCACTCTGTCAAAATCAAACCTGTTACTTGCAATACTTCATTTGCATCTCATTTCTTATTTCGTAAGTGCCCGAATTTCAAACTTTTTTCAAGTTAGTTTGTTTACCAACCGACCTTAAACAATGAAACTTATGACGCCACAGACGATGGCGTCATGGAATTAACTACTGCTTTATGTAAAAAAGCTGAAATTTTACTAATTTTGACTGGTTACGTTTGTTCTGATTTTGAAACGTGCCGGAGCAACACTACCAAAGTGATTTTAGAAGGAATCATAGGTCCTTGACTACAAACTTCACGGGTTATGTTGAATTTAGGCCACATCTTCGCTTGATATTCATCAATTATTTCAAGCCACCAAATTATCACGTGACATATATTTTGCAAGATAAATTGCATATGAGTTGTAGAAATAATAGTGAAACTTGCTTCTGCGGGCTTAAGTCGACTGCTACAAGTTTATGGCACATGCAAAAAATCGAAAATGTCAATGACGTCATAGAATGATGACGTCATCAGTCTTTGGTTATCGAAATATGCACTCCGTTGCGGCCAAAACTTAAATGCAATTTGCTTTTCTTTTTTAATGTTCCCTGCTGGATACGAAGCCCTCAAACATTGCCAAAAGAAACCATGTGCATTAAACTACTTAGTCATCAATTTTCATTGAGCTTTGTCAACGTTTTTTTTTTTATTTAAACTTATCGACCTTTACGAACTGCATACTTGTCACGTGACATTTATTCCACGCGAATATTTGCGGTTATCAGCAAACTAAAACGAACCCGAATTGTTCAACTCCCATCTGTAACAGTATGAGACATGAAAAGTTTGCAACTTTTCACTGACGTCACGCTCTGATGACGTCTCAATTTCCTAATTTTGATTATATTCGTGCTCCTTCCAACTCACTGTGTTCAATCAAAGCCATTACATAGTTTTAGATAGTAAATGATCTCGAACAATCTCTAACCACAGTTAACAGGCAACTGACGTCACATGCCAATGACGTCATCACCTTGTTTTATCTTGCGCAAGTTTAACAGACAACAGATGCCACATGCCGATGAGGTCATGGTCACTAATGCTTGATAAAATTTGCATAAATTATAAACATACATACATACATGTCAAGATGCATCATACAATCATAAAAAGTATCGTATCATTTCATCAAGAAGCTGAAGAACTTAAATATTGTTCAAGGCATTTTGAGGCAACTATTAACTAATACAGAGTCTTTATAAAAACGTCATTGCTCAGTAGAGATCGTTAATTTAGTTTAACTAAACAATGTTTTTAAACAAATGAGAACAAAAAATATCTCTAATCCTTTCTAGGACCAATCCAAAAATCTTTTAAGGCAACTTCGAAAATAAATTCAAATACCCATTAAACGTGATAAAAGATAAAGTGCAAAAATATGAAAAATATTCAAACTAAAAACAACTGAAACATACAATTAACAAGAAAATATTGCAAAAGAGCGTTTTGTTTAAGCTACATCTTCTTCATTCTCTGCATCTGTTACTTCGCAAAGCAACTCATTTTCTGTGCTTGTAATTGACGTGTTATTGCAATTGACACAGCAGAATAGTTCCGTACAAGATATCCTGTCGCAATGGCAGGAACACTGATTTGTGTTGCAATGTGTTCTTTTGCATTTGCGAGCAAGATGCTTCATTAACTCTGTGAGAGATTGATTGATTGCGAGTAACCCAGCAAATTGAAGTTTCATTAGAAGAAATTATCCAGCCTCTTTCATGCGGTGTCGGAGCGTTCATGAATGGTTTGAGCGTAGGAATTTTCATTTCAAAATACCGAATTCAGATGGATCCTAATTCAAAACTATCCAGAATCCTAATTGAAATACAAACCGGATAATTGGAACCGGTTTTAAATCAACGCAATTACGTTGGTAAAAATTGATTGCAGTTAATTCTGGCATACAAGTGTAGTGAGCCATTTGTTCTGTGATTGGGACTTCGCACGAGCACGTAGTACCTTTGTTTTTGTTCGCGAATTTTAGCAGATAAGGATTGACTTGCTTATAACTAGCAAACTGTAAAACCTAGAAAATTGAAATTTGGACTTAACATAACAATTAATGAAAGCGTCATGTGTGCCAATTTTGGGGATCCTAGGTCAGGCGATCGTGAATTGAGACTCAAAAAACATAAATAATGGCGATTTTTGGCTTAAAAAAAATTATCAATTTGTCTATAACTCAAAAACTACTCGGCATGCAAAGCTGAAATTTGTACACAATGTGGGTGCTTATCAATGCTTTATGCAAACCGAGTTTGGGAGTGGCCAGTCACATGACCAAAATTTTACAGGCCAAAAATGGGTAAAAAGTTAACGAATTTGAACCAATATATGTCGGTAATTACCGGTATTGCTTAAAAATGATTTGTGATTTTCTAGCACACTATCAAGCAACTTCCTTGAGGTTATGTTTGTTTACCCCAACTTGAATACAATTTTTCTTGTTTTGCATCTTTTTCCTTTTTTTCTGGTACTATCTACTTTTAAACCGCTAACGCACTGTCTTCAAAGTTTGAGGGATAGAAGATATCAGAGAGAACTTTTGTGCGACAGAAATCGGGGGTGCTAGGTTGGGGATCCCCTTAATCAGGTCTTCAAAATTTTGAATTTTTAAACCGTTAGAGCGAGATGGATCAAATTTTCGGAATGGGTAGATCAGACTTAGAACCGGTCAGGATTTTCTCGACCCGACCGGTAAACTTAAAGTTCTACAGCGGTTGACCGGTTTCTGACTGGCCCGATCGACCTTTTTTTACAAAAGATTTTTGTTCAATGTTCAACGCATCTAATCAAAAATTTTCAGACGGGGGGGGGGGCCGGATTAAGTGTTAACGTTTGTGACTCCGGACGCAAAAAAAACGTTTGTGACTCCGGACTCAGGAAAAAACGCAAAAAAAGTTTTTGCGTTTTTTGCGAAAATAACTCAATTTTAAGACCTTTTTAGGTTAAAATTTGGTTTAAAAGACCTGTTTTAAGCAGCGCAAATTGTGCTCAAAATAAGTATAAAAAGAACTGGAGGGCACAAGCTAAATTATTAGACGTTCTTTTTAAATGATATTATGTGCAAGGCCTAGAAAAGAAAAATTTTTTAGCTAAATGGTGACAGATTATTTGCAATTTGCCGAGCAGCAAACACTAAACTGTTATGACTTTGGCAAGAAAACATTCGAAGTATAATGCCCCCCAGCAGTTGGTAGAAATGCTACTTCAGAACAAGCCATGGCTAGTTAGACATAAAAAAAAGTAAGAGCTATGTCTTTCTTGCCCACTGTAGAGTGTGGTAAATTCAAGTTGAAAGAAGCTTTCAAAAGCGGCAAGATTTTAGCATGTAGTAAAAAATCTGAAATCTGGGCCACTTCTACACTCAAGCTGATTAAAATGAAGCTAAAATGCCAGATAGGTAAGCCTCTACCACATGCATGCTTTATTATAATCTGATTGTGCGATTTCAACGTATATTTTTCACTTTTTTGCTTTGTGCCGCGGCCCAAAAGAGGAGGGGGGGCATGATGGCACAATGGCCTCTCCTAAATACGCCCCTGGATGTGGATATCCTAATGGTCACAGCATATTAGTCACAACTTGAAACCATTCAACTAGTGTTTTTAAAAGGTGAGTTCTGTTGATACTGTTTTTTTTGAAAGGTTTCATTCATAATAAAATATATATGCATATTTTGGTTGGTGCTTAGATGACTTTTTCGACCGGCTTGACCGGCCGGTCGAAAAATTTCGACCAGCCGGTCGACCTGACCGGTTTCTATCTTTGAGGTAGATATTAAAAATAAACTAATCCTAACAAAAATCAGGGGTGCCATGATGGGGGTTTCCCCCCAAAACGGGTCCTCCAAAATTCAAACTTTTTAAATCTTTTAAGCTACACACATAAAATTTTTAAGATAAGTCAATATGAGGGAAAGACAAAATTTGGGGGTAGCAAAATGAGAGCCCCACCAAACGGGTCCGCGAAAATTCAAATTTTTTTACCACTCACGCTAGACACACGGAATTTTCAGAATAGGAAAATATGAAGAAAAGTTTCCCTCAAATGGGGCCTTCTAAAATACAAACTTTTAACGTTTTAAGCTGTACTCATGAAATGATGGTCCAACTTCCCCACTTAAAGCAACTTGTGCATTTCTGTAACGTCCAGCTTCTTTCTTTCAAAAGGTGTTTTTCCAATGCAAGCTTGACCGCGAGCGAATTAAGAAGCCAACTAAGTGGTGAACATTCAGAAGCACTCAATGTCATGCACTGTGATGAAGTACTGCTTTATTTAAGCAAATCGTTCAATACATTTTTTCTGGATTTTGGTGGTGATTGACTGATTGTTCACTTTTTCTGCAAATTAAGTTCATTTTGAACCAGAAAAGGATTCGGTATTCTGAATTCGGGTTTAGCTATTCGGAATAATTCTGGAATAGCCAGCTATTTTGAATGCCCATTCCTATTCGAGTGCCATTCGGTCAATTGCTGCTTGATAGTTTGCTCCGTACGTGTGCTGGGGTAGCGCATCCCGGCAGGGAGCCAGCCTGTGCTCGTTGAAAGATTTCGTACAAACTTGTAAAGTTGTAAATGATTTCTTCTTGTATTTATTGGAAGAAGAAATTATTAACAAGTTTCATACCAACTGAATTTTCATAACATGTCTTTTTTTGCTGGAATATAAGTGTTACTAAAGATGAACGAAGGAATTGGTTTTAAACATGGAAATGGCTTACTGTAGCCTACAGTAGTCTTAGTTACGTTCCGGGGTTCGAAAAACAAATACCTGCTTGGTTTGGTTTTATTTCATAAAACTACAAGCTTAGTGCTGTAAAGGAAAGAGAAACAACGCTCAAACAACTGTCACTCAAAAACCATTATTTTCTGTCTTGTTTGATCTTAAAAATGTGCTGTAACTGCTTATCGCCCAGCAAGGTTGCCAATAGATATTTGTAACATTACGATCATCATTTTTCAGTCCTAAAAATTGAATGTGTTTTTAGTTAAAGTAGAATAAAACTTGCGCAAGATAAAACAAGGTGATGACGTCATTGGCATGTGGCGTCAATTGCCTGTTAACTGTGGTTAGAGGTTGTTCGAAATCATTTACTATCTAAAACTATGTAATGGCTTTGATTGAACACAGTGAGTTGGAAAGAGCACGAATATAATCAAAATTAGGAAATTGAGACGTCATCAGAGCGTGACGTCAGTGAAAAGTTGCAAACTTTTCATGTCTCATACTGTTACAGATGGGAGTTGAACAATTCGGGTTCGTTTTAGTTTGGTGATAACCGCAAATATTCGCGTGGAATAAATGTCACGTGACAAGTATGCAGTTCGTGATGGTCGGTAAGTTTAAATAAAAAAAAACGTTGACAAACTCAATGAAGACTGATGACTAAGTAGTTTAATGCACATGGTTTCTTTTGGCAATGTTTGAGGGTTTTGTATCCAGCAGGAAACATAAAAAAATAAAAACAAATTGCATTTAAGTTTTGGCCGCAATGGAGTGCATATTTCGATAACCAAAGACTGATGACGTCATCATTCTATGACGTCATTGACATTTTCAATTTTTTGCATGTGCCATAAACTTGTAGCAGTCGACTTAAGCCCGCAAAAGCAAGTTTCACTATTATTTTTACAACTCATATGCAATTTATCTTGCAAAATATATGTCACGTGATAATTTGGTGGCTTGAAATAATTGATGAATATCAAGTGAAGATGTGGCCTAAATTCAACAAAACCCGTGAAGTTTGTAGTCAAGGACGTATGATTCCTTCTAAAATCACTTTGGTAGTGTTGCTCCGGCACGTTTCAAAATCAGAACAAACGTAACCAGTCAAAATTAGTAAAATTTCAGCTTTTTTACGTAAAGCAGTAGTTAATTCCATGACGCCATCGTCTGTGACGTCATAAGTTTCATTGTTTAAGGTCGGTTGGTAAACAAACTAACTTGAAAAAAGTTTGAAATTCGGGCACTTACGAAATAAGAAATGAGATGCAAATGAAGTATTGCAAGTAACAGGTTTGGTTTTGACAGAGTGATATAAATATGACGTCAGATGGTCACGAGGTGCCCACTTGCGCATTTGAAGAAACGTGGATTTCGATTCAGTGTTTCAAGCGCCACATTTGTTGTAAATTTCAGATTGTTCCGAAATGGGTGCCACGAAAACCCTTAACTAAGCACATTTTTTGCTAAGCGTAACAAGGCTTATAGTAAAACAAGCAGAGATGAAATGAAGAAAAGTGGACTGGTGAGAGAAAATGCATGTGATCAAACAAAATGACGAGGCTTGGTGAAATTAATTCCCCCTACGAGCCCGGCCAACTCTGCTGACGGGGAAGAACCCGGATCAAAACTGAATTGGTTATTGGTTACAAGTAAAGTGGCTGGAAAAAGTGTGAGATATAGGGTACAACATTAGGTAGAATCAAATCAGGAAAGACCCTGAATTCTGGAGACAATGATGAGACAAACATGACAGCTGTGAAGCAGGGCCGTTGAGATGGGGTCAAGGGGGGACGCAGCAGTACACAGGTTCAGTATTTTTTTAGGCCTCACGCTGATCAGACGGGCCCGTGCTGGTTGGAGCTTAATTTAAAGCAAAGATCGAGAAATTTTGAGGAACATACCACAGGTTAGGTTTAAGAGGTTAAGTTAGTCCACGGGCATGGAATTTTTATCTCAACGACCCTTGTGTGTAGTTCGCTAATTTTGTCGTACTGTATGAAGCTGTGATCTGTGAATAAATATTGTTCTCAGCAACGAAACTAATTTTATCTGACACAATTGCGCTTTATATGTAATAATTTGCTATTAAAATTTAAAAAATTCTTATAGTTACTAATTAGCCAATACAACAATAAACAGTTTTTAAGACGTGAGTTATTTTATAATTTACGTTTTATAGATGGTATTGGGCAGTGGGTTCAAGTCGACTTGGGAACTCCTCAAGCTGTAACTGGCATTGTTACGCAAGGAAGAGAAAATGCGAACCATTGGACGACTTCTTACACAGTTTTGTTCGGAAATTCGACAGCTACTTTGGATTACGTTACAAATGTAATTGGAGTTCCTAAAGTAAGTTGGGAAGTTTGAAGCGACCTGCGAGTATAGCTCGTAATATCATGAAACTTAGCGCAGATTAACCCTCCAATGCTCGAATTTCGCGTTAGTAACAATCTGTTTGCTTTTTGGGTTAGGCCTATGCGTTTGTTAGATTCACCATTTCAAACAAGTTCATTTACAGCAAAAATTGGTATGGTGCTAATTATTCAAATTTTGCAGAAACTGGATCTATAAGTCCAAATCGGAGCGTTTTCAAATCCATGAAACTCCAAAAAAATCTTTCGTCGTATTGTTACAAAACGGAGTTGCGTTGTGCTATTTGCCGCGAGGATTTCGAAGGTCTTTGTCCTTTGGTCTGTTTGTAACTGTCCGCCTATTTTTGGTGGTGACCTTTACGGGATCCATCTCCCTTTATTTTTGGTTGTTATATGGGTTGACTCCAGTGATTGTTGCGAGTTGCTAAAATGTGACGCAACTGTCGTTTGCGGGTCGATAAGCCTAACTAGCTAGCCTAGCTGACTAGAGGTAATATTCCTTAAAATAGCAGCTGTACTAGGCTGCTATATTTTGTGGGTAGGCTATCATGACAGTATTGACAAACATGTGGTGTAAATCATGGGTTGGTTTATTTGTTTTTCGACTTGTTTTTGCAATAGTGTTAATGAAATCTTCAACATCATTTCGTTATTGGCTATTGCATTACAAAAGCTTGTAACACGAATACTATTATACCTTTCAAAAGTCTTCATAACAATTGTCATATCTTTTTTGACGAAAATAGTGTTGAGTTTTTCATAAACACCATTGCCAAACCCAGGCCAAAACTAACGTAAAAAGCTAGTGTTTTCAAGGCTAAACACTGATAGTCGAGTGCATTTATGAAAAAATAGGTCTTACCCCTAAAAAATTGCTACTAAAGGTTTCTTGACTGATTTTGATAGTATTAGCTTTACTACAGTAAATACCATAGGGGGCAAATTAATGCAAAACATTAGCTTTGTTAACCACCAGTCCGAACAAACTTCACACTTCCGTCAACGTTGATCCGTCATTTTCAGCTTTAATTATCGGAAGTTAATAAAGTCCGTCAATTCGTTAATATTTTGCTTGTAATTTACATTTCATTTTATTCACTCGCTTCCAGAGCACATATTGACGTTGTTGAGCTGACTGTAAGGAAATATTTATTGCTATGGTGGTCTTTTTGTGCTTTGGAAGTAACGTATTACAAGTCTAATCTAATTTCAAGATAGAAATTAGTTCAAATGCACTAACGAAGCTGCGATCGGAAAATCTTTGGAAATTGCGAACAGCGATAATCAATAGATCTATGAGACTGCAGCTTGTTTTTTGCCACAAAAAAAGCTCCTTTCCTTTCTATAAAACTCGAGCTTGTGCGCAACAAGTGTTGCCAGTGCAAACTGGTTCGTACCGGTACGATGAATGAATGGTGCAAGAAATTAACGATAAAAACTTAAACGGATGTTAACAGAACTTAACGGAAGTTAATTTAGTCCGTTAACATGAAAATCCTTTTTAACAGATTAACAAGTTAATGAAAAAGTTAGCTTCGTTATTAACGGATTAACGATTAACGGACTTTTGAATATGTGCCAACCTATGCTAGTTACCATATTAAAAGTCTACTAAAAAACTGAGCCTGCAAAATTTTGGCTTTGGACTGCAATGTTTCGTCTTTATTTTGATGTTTTATATTACCTTTTTGATCAGCTCATCACCAAAACCACAGTGACATAATAAAAACATAATTGTTGTAGAACTACGATGTAATAATATTGCCAGTGGAAGTCGTTATGATTTCCCAGGAGTCGACCACGAAGGACGTCACACTTTTCAGTTATAATTTCCGTGGTCACACAGAGGGGAACCCTTGTCGTAGGGATAGCCCTATGGCTGTCCTAACTACAAGGGTCCAGCGATTTTTCACTTGTTTTAAGTATCACAAGTGAAAAATCGTTTATTTCCTAGAAAGCCTCTGCCACTGTGCAAGCCCTTAAGGTTTGTCCAGTTTGGCCAAGAGCCTTGTCCAGCTGGGGAATATCTTTAATTAGAGAAGCTGAGGGCTGCCGATGAGAGCTAAAAGCTCGAAACAGCGCTGTCCAGCTCTGTGTATGTAATAATATTTACAGCAAAGATAATATTGGGGCGATCGGAGAACTTTTAGATCGACAATCAAAAGAAATTAATCTTGACATTTTTGAAAATATTTGAGTCAAACCTAAAAATTTCATGGTATACGAGGCTAGATTTTGAAGAATATTATTGATAATTTAGAAGTTACATTGCAGATTTTCAACATTAATTTTCTACAACTGTAACGTAGTACTTCACTTAGTACGAGTAATTGAAAATTTATACGAGTAGATTTATAAAGCACATACGCGAAAGCACATATTTATAAAGCCCATATTTTGAGAAAGGCTACGACAAGGGTCATAGTCTAGAGATTCTTAAACCAAGAGTGTTCAAACCACTAACATGATGAGCGTAAATCAAATTCAGTTAAGGGGGCTCAGGACAAGAGCACTTGGGACATTGTTTCACAAAATGAATAATGATTTAATCACAATAAGACAATAAATGGATTTGAGCCGTCGCGACGCGTTTCGTCCTTGCTCAAGGGACTCTTCAAGCGACAAAGATCAATTTTGTTCATAAGTTAGTGACAATAAATGGATCTGAACCATCGCGACGCGTTTCGTCCTTGACCAAGGGACTCTTCAGGTGACAAGGGCCGATTCTAATTAATTTTTTTGGCTAATGAAACAAAATTGACTTTTGTCGCCTGAAGAGTGTCTTGAGCTAGGACGAAACGCGTCGCGACGGCTCAAATCCATTTGTTGTCTTATTGTGATTAAATCAATATTTATTTTGTGAAACAATGTCCCAAGTGCCCTTTTATAAAGCACATACATATTTTTATAGCACATATTCAAAATTTATAAACTACATACGAGCAAATGAAAAGTTCTACGTATCGGCGTTGTCCGGCATTGTATATCATAGCAATCACCTTTACTGGCAAGTAGGCTAATTTTGGCAATTTGGGTTCAAATTTTTAGTAGGCATTTAAACAGTTATGTACTCATGAAGATAACAAACAAGTTTGAAATGCATATAGCGAACTATTGTCGTAAATTGCTTATGTGATGTCATATATGGTGTCCATGCTTAGTGATGCTAGCTCAATGCGGTTGAACTAAGCGCAGAGCCAGCGTGACCTTGTTGTCAGACTTTGATCAGAAAAATCTGAGAAGAGGGTACGATGGCAAGTGCAGAAATTGCCCTCGTGTGTGGTTTGAAGGTTCGGGTGGGCTACCTGGATAGGCTATGTGTGAATTCAGATGCAGATGAGACACTAGCCTTATGGGAAAGCAGATATGTGAGGAGGTGCTACCTCACAGTTGTAGAAAATTTATTATCGATAAAATATTTAAGCCTTTTAATGCTTTTAATTTTGCTCTATAAAATTCCTCACTGACTTTTGCTTTTTGGGTAAACATTGTTTGTTGGATAGGCCATTTAGAACCTATGAAAGTTTGTTCTCTCGTACTAAATTATTGTATGAATACATTAAATTAAGAACGTTAAGCTTTATGGTTCTATAATTTAGCATTTTATTTTGTGTTTTAGATTCAAGTTTGTCAAAATACTTGAGTTTTGTTGAAATGAAATTTGCAACTAAACAATATGGACGCTTCTAAATTTCAATCGATAGTGATTTAAATTTCCATTACAATATACTGCACGAGCAAGAAATCCGTTTTAGTGTTATGAGAGCTCTCTGCTCTTATCAAGTTATTTTTTCCCACAATCACCAAAATTGATCTACAAATTTTTTTTTTTTAAAGTCACCAAAATTTTTCATTATCATGGAGCTTAATTTCATTTTCTTCTCAAAGAATTCCTCAACTTATTTGAAATTCAATCAAAAACATTACTTTATTATCAATATATTTTTTTATGTTATTTTGCGTTTTAGAAGGCTCACCATTATTATCCACTTAAATGACCATGATAAGTGTAATGGTCGAAATGTTTTCAGTTTTATTGCGTGCGGTAATCCAGCAAGTTCAGATGATTGTTGTGAAATCAAAGCTTGAATATACGCTTAATTGTACTTGCAATAAATACAGAAAAATAAGCTGGATTTTTGAATTGAAACTTGACCAACACGCGAAAAAATCAAATTCGTTATTACGTAAAAATTTCAAGTTCCTTTTAACTTCGCACATTTTCCAGCCAAATTTAATGTTTTTTGCAATTAAATGACGTCATCAATGACGTCATCAATGACGTCTTTGCCTTTATGCGTATGAAGGTTGAGGCATGTTGGGATGTAGTGTCAGTACTTACAATATTATGTATGAATGAACACAGGCCCGTAGCCAGAAATTCGCAAAGGGGGGGCTGTTTTGGGGTTCTGGGGGCGAAGCCTCCAGCCGCCAGAGGCTGGGGGTTTGGGGGCAAAGCCCCCAGCCGCCAGAGGCACGGGAGTCTGGGGGCGGAGCCCCCAGCGTTCGAAAATTTTGAAATTTTTGCAAAAATAACTTCATTTTAGAGCTATTTTGATAAAGAAATAATGCTTTTAAAACGTGGCTTAGAAATTGGCAGTGCAAACAGGATTAAACTGGTTGCATAAATCTATTTGGGAGGTGGCTAATGGTAAAATTTTAGTTCTCTTATTTAGTTGCTAGTAAATTATAAAATCGAATAGTTCAATGAAACTCACACGGAGTAATCTATTTCGTATACAGTTTATAGAGAAAAATAATTGGGGGGGGGGGCTAATGAAAAAAATTTGAGAGAAATGATTGGTAATTAACTGATACCGAATAGCCACCCCCCTATTCTTTAAGACTTTAGTTTATAGTAGGTATATTTGCTGATGACACCAATGTTTAGCATTTTTACACTTCCGATCAAAAATGATTGCTTATTTTTGACCATTTTTCAAAGTTTTCATTTATTTTTTAGTTGTATTTTTGACAAATTAGCCCCCCCCCCCCTTGAATATATGTTTCAAAAGATGTTTTAAATCACTATTTAGTCCACTCCAGTGCATAAAGCAGTCTCAAAAGTGCTAAAAACTCATTGATTTTCTTATTCTGCATTTTGGTCGACATGCCAATGGGGGGGAAGGCTGTTGCTCCCCCCCCTGGCTACGCTACTGAATGAACATACAGGCAAAATAAGCTCAACCTTACTATCTTTTTCTTGATTTTGACTACTAGTTGAAAATAGAGAAAATATACGTAAAACAAGGGTAAGTAAGTAAAATATCCAAAAAATGTCATAATGACATCAAGCAGAGTATGTTGAAACAGGTTCAAAACTGCCCAGAACTGTCAAAACATTTTAAGCGTACCAAAATCATAAATTCCGTTATTATTTTGCCAAGAACATAAATAGATTTAGGCGTAATAGGATAATTATATCTAATAAATAGCTATGACGTTTTATACTTTGTATAATCGTTTACAAAATTCTGAGTTTTACCAAAATATTATGTGTTGGTTTGCGAAACTTTTTTTAAGTTAATGAAATTGATTTTTTGTTTCAAGGAAACGCCAAAATTACACTTCTATGATTATTGACGTCATCATTAAATTCTGACTTCCAAAGCAGGTGTTCAAAACCCGTAATCTCATCATAAGAAAGAATTAGTTAATGAACCATCATATCATATTAATATTTACTGAATACAAAAAATGGCCGTTTTGATGCTAAATTAAACGTTTTTTCGAGGTATTAATCCCGCCGAAAGTGGGAAAAGGCGTCATCAAAGAAAAAACACCCATTGCATGGTCAGATTTTGGAGACTTTTGGTTTGTCATTTAGTAGCCCTAATACTATTAAAATCCGCTGAAAAAACTTTTGTTGCAATTTTTAGGGGGTAAATTATAATTGCACTTGACTATCAAAAAAATTCCAATAGATAACTTGAAATGTACTGACAAAAAATAAGCAGCAAGCCGCCAAAATTTAACTAAAATTGTAAGGTTCCTTATACTCGCTGTATTACGCGAAAGCGTGTAACGATTTCTTGGGGCCCATCTCCACTTTATTGGGCCCGGGCAATACATTTTCTTTTGAAACAAGGCAGCGATTGCGGGCCGTTAGCAATCACATCTTAGCATCTGTGTTTGATTTGACCGGCCAGAGATTTCAACCTCAGACCTACTGCTCATGAGACAAAAGCGCTACTTCCTCGACCAACTGGCCGGCCATAAATAATTATGCCCACGACTTGCTTGAAGTAAAAATTAAGGTATTATTATTTGTGCGTTTTGGTGCTTAAAAACAACCATGGTTTAGTAGTACTTGAACTCACCAGTGAGTTGGTCGAGCGGTAATGCGTTCGTCTCTGGAACGGGAGGTCTGGGGTTCAAAACTTGGGTCCAATTAAATCGGACACAATGTTGTCAACGGCTCGCCACCGCTGCAACATTTCTTCGAATTAATCGTTTGCGTGCTGTCTAGCCTAAAGGCTACCAGCGCGGAAGCCTAAGGAAGAGAAACCCAGCTACTTAATGCTTGATCTATGATGTTAATCTATGATGCTCTGGCCAGCAAACGTCAAAACATCACAACTAAATTATTATTAACATCATACATCAAGCATTAAGTTGTTGGGTTTAAATAGGCAAAATTAAGAACGCGAGGAGACGTCTTCTCTAGCTCAAGTGGTAGAGCAGTGGATCGGTAATCCGAAGGCTGCAGGTTCGATTCTTGCGGGAAGGCAACTTTTTCGCATTGCTTGCTTTTAAGAAGTCGCCGTTCTGGTGACTCTTCCTTAGGCTTCCGCGCTCGTAGCCTTTAGGCCAGATAGCACGCAAACGATTAATTATAAAAGCTCTGGCCAGCAAACGTCAAAACATCACAACTAAATTATTATTAATTTCTTCGAATGCAGCTGTGTTGCCAGGACCCAATGACGCGGAGATGGGTCCGGTAAACTCGTTACACGCTTGGGCGTAATACTGCGAGTATAATAAAAGGTTTGATTTATTTGAAGTTACTGGCACAGGGTGCGGATGCTTGACTCGATGACCGTTAGGTCCAGAGTTGTAAGTCTGGCCGGGCTTTTCGGGTCGAGTTCGGGCAGGGTTTGGACCTAAAGTTGACAAAAATTTTGGGCTTATTTTGGACCTGAGACGTGGTTTTTGTCTAAGGTGCACAAAAATATAATTAAAATAACCTGACAACATTGCTAAATTTTTCGGACCTAACTTAACTTTCGGGTTTTTTGGGCATGATTTAGGCTTGAAATTAGTTTTCGGGTTCGGGCCTGAATCGGCCCGTTTACAACCCTGTTTAGATCTTTCGCAACTTTCTTGTCGCCTTCTTAAACGAATGCTAATTGGCTTGTACTTCGTACTGTCACTGTGCGATTAATAAATTTGTCTTGTCGTGAATTGTGCAAATCCAAATCAATCAGCGTTTAAACAAATAGTAATTTCGCGTTGCCAACGTGCAAAAAAAAAGAATTTTTTTCCCAAGAGCTCTATTACAATAAGTAATTTTAGTAAAAGAAGTGCAAACTTAAAAGGGTATTCAGATCGGAAAATTTTTGCTTGATTTTCTCTCAAAAAAAAAATTGATAGATCTGAAGACTAATTTCACACAATTTGAGCTTTCTACGACCTTCTGCTTCTGAGAAAAAGCAAATTAAATTTCCTTTAGAAAGGCTTTTTCCCTTTAGAAATTTTGCCCAGGTTGACAATTAGAAACAAAATTTCAAAAGATTGCTGCATTTTCCTGATTCTCAATAATGTTTTGCAGCAGGGTTATTGTAAAACAAAGTAAAAGTTTTCTGAACTGCAAAATTAGCTGCTTTTCGATAATGTACGCCAGCTTCCAAAAATTAATTTTCTTTTACAATACTGAGAAAATGGCAACACTTCAGTAAAAGGAAAATAGGCAAATTTTTACTGCAATATCTTGAAAACGGCAAGATATAGAAAGTTCAAATTTGGTGAGACTGCATTTCAGGCTTATCCGAACATTTTAGTCGTTTGAATGCCCTTTTAAATGAGTCAATGAAATTGGCGCTAGAACACAAGATAACGATTATGATGGCAAAAACAAAGTCAAATTAGATCGATCTGGGTGTTTTGCCAACAGAGGAGAATTTATAAATGAACAAAATTAATGAGCGAGATAAATGGATGCCACCAACATGGATGTTTTTCAAATCAAAGTTTTAGATGCGCTGACGGAATTTGCACTGGCAGAAAATCATAGAACTCGCAATTTATTGTACATTACAACAAGGATCTAACACTCAGTGGCGCAACTAGGGGCTTACGGAGCTTCAGCCCCTTCATAACCACGTCATTTAAAAATTTAATCCATAGTGGAAGCTTTTAAACGCGTTTTGGACTTGACTTGAACGTAAAGGGGGGATGGGTAGTTTAATTCTTCAACTGGCTTCTAAATCCCAGCAATGTAGTTGTTTCCAATGGCTCTGAAAATGTGTGAAATGTGATGCAAATAGCGTCAAAATGGCAATTTTTTCTAAAATATCCCAAAAATCGTCCAGCGGTTGGGGGCCTTGGCCAGTGATACTCCTGAGGTACACCAATTTGCTAGACATGCTACCTAATTGAGACATTTTTCTAACAAAAAGTTTAAACATCGAGTTCAGCCCCTTTGGCAAAATCCTAGTTGCGTGCCTGCCAATACTATACCGCTGAGTTGTTTCCATGTTTTTTTTACAGAATTTTGTTTAAAAAGATAATAAAAAACTGTTTCAGTTGTAACCACTATATAACACTATTATTTTTTTGCTTACAGACCTTCTCCGGAAATTATGACCAAAACAGTTACGTGTTGAACAGGTTTCCTAAACCAGTTACAGCTAGCCATTTCCGAGTTATTCCTCAAGGTTTCATTGGTGGGATTGCTCTTAGAATGGAATTGATTACATGCTGAGAATTTTTCACCTTGATGATTATTTAGTATTTTACGCCAGTTTGCTTCAATAAACAGTTCTATCTTAAAAACTCGACATAGTTTTATCACAAGTGCTTTACGTCTTATTTATTTTTTGTGTTATTTGGCCTTGACAGTGACTCGAAGCGATAAAGAGTTTTTGGCTTGAGTTAAAAATTAAAGCTTCGTTTTTTGAAAATTCTAAGAATTGAGAAATAAATAACTGCTTATGAGAGAACAACCGTAAGACGCTATGCTTACTATGTTTGCATAATACGTAGATTACACTATGCAGCATTGTATTGTCTTTCTGTTAACGGACAGTATCAGACGCTAACTGTTGGATGATCCGCACTTTTTATTGCGATAGGTACTTCGTGCTCAGGGGAACCCGATCTTGTTAATAGGAGTTTTCAACTGTCATCCAATGCTGCTGCGGATTTATTCGAATTCGCTAAATTTGCTGCTTGTCCGAAATTACCTAGCAGAAATAATTATTGTATTGCGTCTTATGCTAGAACGCAACAACGTGTGGCGTGTCAAAAGGAGCGCGCTCCGATTGCGGTTAACCGGCTCGGTTGTACAACCTCTGAGCTTCTATGATCTGTTGACTTATAAAGCTATCGGTTCCAATTATCTTTCATTTGTGGTTACTTCCATGCTAGTTTTCCACATCGCCACTGGATGAAGCAGGAACTGCGACAAACGTGACCAGGGTGCGAGTTGAACCCGGACCATACGATCAGAGCGGCATTACAGAAATATTGATCGCTCACATCAACAACGGGTTTTTTAAAAGACTAAACTAAACACTCTCTAACGGCAAAAGGTCATTTTTGCGCGTTTAAGTTGAACTTCACGAGCTTCACAACGTCATTTTCTCTCACTAATTTGCTGTGAAAGATTGCGGAACACAGCCACAAAAAAATCGTCGCGTTTTCCTGAACTACTTAAAGAAGATTTTGAACACTCGTTAACCATTTAAGAAGTGTTACAGTATCATTTAAGAAGTTGTTCTTTCTACATTGATTCAAAAATGTAAATAAGTTGCTGCTGTTTCTTAATTAATCACTATCAGTCGAGGATTTTGTAGGCTTAGCGTAGAAATTCGAGGAAATCTTTCTAGTACATTTTGGGCGAGACCGCTCAGAAATAGCATTTTGTCTATGCAAGTTTTTTGTTTGTAAACGCCTTTTAGCGAGCACTAATGACCATAAAAAGCTCGCTAAGCTTAAAACGAGCTGTAGTGCGGGCCAAGGGGTTTTCGTAAAAACGACGCTTTTGCTCTCTCAGCAACGCGCCGACTGAAACAAATTAGGGTCGTGTGTTCCATACTTGATCATTTTGCAATCAACGAGTGTAAAATTTCTCACTTTTGCTTATACTACAACTTGCCCATGATTAGCAACCTGATGCAAGTTACCATTAATTTCAAGTTTCCTAAAGTTGTAATTGTACAATATTACAGTAGTGTTGATGATTGCACTTTTATTCGCAAGCTGTCTCGGCCAGGAAACTGCTCAAGCAGCCACCTACCCAACATTTACCATGGTTAGTTGAGGTTTTGAACTGGACCATTTATGCTGAACGTCGAGCAGCAAAATCGCAAACACTAATCTTTATAGGTTTTGTTTTGACCCAATTTGCAATGGAATCCAAGCATACCGTTTCCGTAGAAGAAAGCCGAGAGGCGAAATGGTGCGTTGTATTGTCACATTCTACCCAGGTTCTGCCCACTCTTGGGTCTGCGTGAGTGCAATATGTGCAAAATTTGACAAAGCTAGCGTCTGTGCCATAGACGTAGCCAGGATTTTTGATTTGGGGAGTAGCCCAAACCGTATTTCACATGCAATGACGACATTAAAAATTTTCGAAAACCGGGACTTTTTATTGGGCATAGATATCTTAAAATGGAAAATCACAAGTCGGGGGCTAGTTTGGCACGTAACCAAGATTTTACTTAAAAGGGGAGGACTTGAACCAAAAGCTAAAAACATTTTTCCGAAGATGTGTAAATTGAGAGAAGTGATGAGCTTGTTGTTGTTGTTGCGCATATTTATCTTCCTGTCACCAGACAGCGTCAGACGCTAACTATTGGACGATCCGCACACACTTTTCATTGTATTGACTACTCTGTGCTTGGAGGGATCCGCACGTGCTCTGGAGCTTCCACAGACCCAATGTTCTTGTGGATTTTTTCGAATTTCTTGCCCACTGAATTTGCTGCTTGTTCGAAGCCACCAAGCAGAGATAATCTTTGTAAAGCGTCTTATCCAAGGTCGCAATGACGTAACCAGGGTGGGGGTTGAACCCACATCATTCGATCAGGGTCGTCGTTAAAACGACGCCTTCATTCATTCGGACACGTTGCCAACTTGGGTTACACTAGCACAAACTAGTGTAACCCAAATGTATCACAGACGAGGGTCTCAGAGCGAAGTCCACGCCGCTGGACAAGCTTTTAGAAAAAATAGTTATTTCAATCGTAATTCGCACGGGGGTGGACCTATTTGCCTCCCTCTCGTTTTTTTATGGTAAATTAAATTCCTTTAAAAAAGATTTTTCAAAGATCAACTTGACTTTGAATCAAATTTCAATACAAATACCTTCTGAAAATTTGAAGTTGCTACGGTAAATAAAGGAAAATTTTCCAAATTTGGGATTTCCCGAAGTAACTTTCCAAAATCTGAGTATTTTTGGCCAAAACATAACTTAAATGATGTTATAAGACTTTTTATGACGTAACTATTTTGACTAAGACGTTTTATGATTCCGCATAAAACATATGTACAAAATTTGAACCGCCAGTGACGTAATCAAAATGACGTCGTTTTTCAAAACTATGGCCGTGACGTCACAATGAAAACGTCATCAACTCAAAACCAATTTTCCTAAAAAAATTTGGGGAACATTAATCCGTATGTCGAATTTGGTGTTCACATGTCTTTTGTTTTGGGAGTTAGGTCGAGGAGCATTTTTGCTTTTCGGTGTAAAATGCATTGGTGAAATAACCCCGGGTAAAATAAGGCTAAAGCTAGTATTGGATCACAATTCGAACATTTTGAAGCCATTTGAAAGAATTAAATCTTTTAGATTTGAAAACCAACTGGAAAAATTAAATTCTCTAGTCCTCCTTTTACTTACAGGTCAAATCCAAAACACGTTGAAAATCTTGCATTTGGGGTGAAATTTTGAAAGTGTCTTGGTCCAGGTAGAAGCAAACAAGGTAATTGCCTTCTGCAATATTTTTAGCAGTATCCGTAATTTCATGCGGAGATTTGCCTTGGAGATTTTTGGTTTGTCATAAAAATAACAAGCTTTAGAAGTATATGTACGACCGGAGCCAGGCCCCTTTAATTCAAATTCAATATTCATTTGTTCAATAAGCATTTCCCCTATAGCTAGTCTTTTTCTAAAGTATCTTGTCGTGTAAAAACTGGCGAATTGGATTGTTATTTAAAGAATGGTTACTAATCATGTTACTGCATTACGTTTATAAAAAAGTTAAACGAGGTCCTGAGGTTGCAATTTGTAGGACAAAAACTTCGACCTTCTACCGAATTATACAATTAAATTTAAATTGGTTGGAAAAATTTGATTTGAGGGTTCCGGGCTCCCTAATTGTCAATATTAATATTATTGTTGTTAACTACTTTTAGTACGCGTGTACTGTTGTACGAAAAAATGCTAAAAGAAACTGAAGAAACAAACACAAGGCTTTATTGTCATCATTTTTATCATGGGTGGCATTTCGATCAAGGTAAGGCCGGCCCGGGTCCCCTCTGGCTACGCCTATGACCCGCGCTACCATAAATATGTTGACAAAGTGCAAAGTGCTTCTGATACAAGAAGCGTTGTAACCTTGTTTAGCGCGACTTTACAATTTGACTTGGATTCTGCTTCGTACAATTTGTTGACAATAAGAATTCCATGAATAAGATTAAAGTGTACTAAAGCATAACAAAAGTTTAGCATTTCACTTTCAGGTATAATGAATATTTTAGTTTGTATAATATGCCAAGTGCCCGAGCAATTTTGGTTTCCAAAGATTTCAATTGCTGTCGAAAGTTCAGGTTGCAGTCCAAAATTACTCCCAAATATTTAGCTTGGTCAACTGATCGAATAGTGCCAGCTTTGCTGTTCATACTTAATTCATGTTGAGTAGCATTTCGTTTTGGGTTTATAACTAATAGATTGGATTTAGAAGTATTTTGAGTCAATTTGCTTGCCATCGTCCAATCACATACACCAACAAAACATTAACGACAAATTATCTAAACTGAATCCTAAGCACAATTATTATATATTGGATGATAGATAGATAGATAGATAGAATAGATAGAAAGCAGGTTTATTCGCCTGAGCAATACAAATACATACAAAACAAACACACATGAAACAAAATTACGGTAAGTTTGTTCAGGCCAGGAAGCACCGACGAACGCGAAGGTTTTTCAATCTAAGGTGCTTCCTGAATTGTTACTTGACAGTGTGAAAACTTAGAGAAGAAAAAACCATCAAATTGAAAAGAAACAGACAATTATTTTGTTCAACTGGTATTATCGCAAGAGAAAATTAATGCACAGTGTTACTAAGTTAAATGATGACATTAATACTAATGTAAATAACAAGAGTAGCACCTATTCTATGGATTCTGATGCTTATCTGAAAATGTTAACAAGTAATGGAGCATTTCTGCTTGGTATTGATCAGCCCTCGCGAGCAACTAATTCTTTTAGTCTAATTATCGATCCGAGGATCACATTATTACTAATGGCGACAACAATATCTTATATCGATGCATTATTCGTGGTGGTTTAACTGATCGCTTTCCTGTTGCTTGTTTTGTGGCTAACAATTCTCAAAATCGCTCTGTAAGCAGAAATTCCGAACAGCCATTTTTCATACTTGATACGAGACGTTTTGATCATGACTTATATTCTGATGATTTGAAAGGATCAAGTAAAAACAGTTTTATTGAATTTGTTATTGTTTTCACTTCTTGCATTGATCGATATCCTCCTTTGAGATTGGTTTCGCGCAGAAAACGTAAGCTAATCAAAAAAAAACGTAGATCACAAAAGATTTTTGCTTCAATTCGACGAAAGCAAAAACTTTATGTCTCTCACTTTTCAATGAATCTTATGCGTATAAACGCTTCTACAAAATATATACTAACTAAAAAAAAAAAAAAAAAACAAATAAAAAAACAAGCTAACTAAATAAAAACTTTAACTAAAAAATTGTATTTTCAAAGTGAAATTGGTAATTCCAAACATGAAATGCGAAAATATTGGGGAGTAATTAACTCTCTTACCAATCAAAATGCTAAACCTAGCTCTCCTTCATGTATTATTTTTGGTAACACCGTTATAAACACTCCTGCTGATAGAGCAGAAGATTTTAATAAACATTTTTGTGGTATCGGCAAGAAATTTTCTGATAAGGCTAATATTCTCAACCCACCAAATTTTAACCAGTAGGCCTACCTTACCAATAGAATTTGTTCTTCTATGTTTTTGCGTCAAACAACTGCTTTTGAAATCTTTAATCTAATTAACTAGTTAAAGTGTAGCAAAAGTTCTAGTGCAGATGAAGTTGATGTTTCTTTTGTAAAGGCTGGAGCAATAGTGATTGCTCCTATGTTGTCTGTTCTTTTTAATGCATTCTTTATATTTGATGTATTTCGTTCAAATCGCCAAAATTGATCCTATTTTCAAATCTGGAAAAAAAACCCCAAGTAACTACTGTATTTACTCGTTTTATAGCCCGGGCCCTTATTTTTTTCAACCAAACTCACTACCGGGCCCTTATTCAAACGGGCCCTTATTCAAGCACGGGCGCTTGCTATTTTCAAAGTAAAATTAGCACAAAAATTATCGTTGAAGACAAATATTTCACGACATTAATCGTTTTTCACGACATTAATCCTTTTTTACGACATTAATTCTTTTTAACAAATGGGAGCCGTTTATACTACTATCAGTTCTTTGCTTTTGGCGGGAAAGTCTGATACCTGTTATGTAATCAATGCTATCTGTTATGTAATCAATGTATACGTAACCAATGCTATCTGCTATGCAATTGGACGCCTAAGGCGTGAGTGTTATCTACCACAGCTTGAAATTCAACAGCGTTGTGACACAAGCGCTTTTTAGCCGCTTCTTATTTCCTATTGTTTTCTACCACTGAAAAATCAGCTTTTGCACCGGGCGGGTATTCAAGCACGGGCCCTTATTTATTTTTTTGTTCTGCTCACACGGGCGGCTATTCAAACGGGCCCTTAATCAAGATCGGGCGGTAAAACGAGTAAATACGGTAATTATAAACCCATATTTATATTTTCATGCTTTTCAAAAATTTTAGAAAAAGCCATGTATGACAGAACTACTAAATTCTTGAATGACCGTTCGATGTTAAGTCCAACTCAAATTGGCTTCAGATACAATTTTTTGCAGAGCATGCTGTACTTGATATAGTGAATAGCTGTTACGACAATATTGAAAAGAAAATGTACTCTGGCTTAGTGTAGCTCAATTTAGCTAAAGCCTTTAACACTGTCAATTACCAAATTTTACAGCATAAATTTGAGAATATGTCAAAATTTTTGACTCTTAAATATCTCGTGATAGTTCAACAAACTGATTTTTTTGGGTTTACTTGGTGTTTCTGGGGAGAGGTGTTACTCCGAAACAATGTCCATGTATTTGTCAGTTAAATACCATCTGATATAAAAAAAACTGGCGCCCTAGCTTAAAAGCCGTTAAAAAATTTATTTTTGATGGTCCGTTTGAGGATTCCGGGTGGTTGGTACCCCCAACTATGTCAAAATACTTTTCAATTCAATATCTCTTCATAAAAAAAAAAACTAGCGCCCAGCTTAAGTGTTCAAAAACTGATTCCGGGGGGTCCATTTGGGAGGATTCCAGGTGAATAGTATCCCCAAATTATGTCAAAATATTTGTCGGATAAATATCGACAGATATTTCACCAAAAAAAAACAAAAAAACTGGAGCCTTAGCTAAAGCCGTTGAAAAAATTTGATTTTTGTGGGGTTCAAATGGGGATTTTCGGGGAAGGGGGGTACCACCAAAACTATGTCTAAGTATTTGTCTGTTAAATTTCTACTGATATCAAAAAAACTAGCACGCCTATCTTAAGCCGTTAAAAAATTGATTTAGGGGGGTTTTACAGAGAATAAAACCTGAAACCTTTGATCATATCTAATATTAAAACAAGAAATACTAAAAGAGATTTTATCTTAATTTTAAAAAAAATGTTCCAGATTCAATATGATTTTGAAATAAAAAAACTGATGGCCAACTGCATAATCGAACCCAGGTCTATTCAAAAAGTTGGTCAAAAGTACTAAAAACCTCACAATTTCTTTACAATGAATAACAATTTTATCTAAAAAAATCGAAAACTTACTTAAATCTTAGAAGTTTTCAAATAATCTTGTTCATATAGAGATAGTTTTGTAAAAAATAGTTGAGGTGTTACAATTTCTTTGTTTAAAACAATAATTTTACCTTAAAATGAAATCATTCGATAACTTTTAATCAAAATTTCTCTAAAATCTTGCTTTTTATAACGTAATATTGTTTTCATAGAAATAAGTTCACCAAAATCTTTTCATTCCTTGTAATTTCTTTGTCTTGAGTGGGAATTGCAATGCAAATAATCGAAACACTTGCCTTAAAGTTAATTAATTTTAATTTTCGTGGTTGCATCAGGATAATTTGATCAAAATATTCAAAATTGTTGCGTTTCTTTGTCTTGAATACTGTTTGTACCTTAAACGTGTACCCTAACATTGTAACTTTTTAGTAATTTTCTTGTAATTTGATCAAAGAAGATTCCAAGTTTTGCAATTTTTTTTGTCTTGCATAACAATTTGATTAAAAACATTACACAGTTTCTTAAACTGTAGTTTCCAATAACTACCGTAAAATCTCTATTTGAGTGCTACTTTTATTTGAACGCAACCTTTAATAGAACGCCGCTACAGGGTAAAGTTTGAAAACTAGAGCGCCACCCTCTCATTGAACACCACCTTTAATACAACGCCACTTTGAAATTCATTATGCTAATTAAAAATCAAATGGTTTTTCACATCACAAAATAATAATTGACCATTTACCGATATATCAACCCCAGCCCAAAAATGTCGAGGACACCTACAACAGCGACGTGTCACTTGATTTTCACCAGTGAATTTTTGATTGCTTATCAGTAACGTGTTACGATAGATGTTTTTTAAACTTATCTTTCCAAACTGCTGACCAGATAGTCGAAAAATAGAGCCCCACCCTTTAATTGAACACCGCCTCTAATAGAACGCTGCTATAAGGGAAGGGTTGAAATCGGTCTGAAACTTGAATTTTTTATAAACTTTGTCTTTACGTCAGAGCGAAGGACTTCTTTTTGGAGTGGTATAAAGCCATATCGGTCAAATTTCTGTAAAAACAGCCTTAGGTTTTGTTTATTTTCTTTGGGAATAAAGAAGCTGTGAAGTAACCTTTGAGTGTTTTTTGAGTTGAACAGCTCCACAAAATTGATAAGAATTTTAGATTCAATTGAGAATTTTTTCTTCGTTTTTTTTTTTTTCTTTCTTCGGGAACAAAAGAGCTGTGAAGTAATCTTTGAGAAGTCTTCAAGTCAAACAGCTCCACAAAATTGATAAAGAGTTTAATTTTATTTGAGAATTTTTTTTTTTCTTAAGTTTTTTTTTCTGCGGAAACAATTGAAAGATCTAAGCTTTAGATCTCGGGGAAAACGATATATCTTTCGGGTAAAAGTTGAAGGTGTCTGCAATACGGTAAGTCCTATAAAACTAAAGACATCTGCGGATATGAAAGTTTTTATTAAATCTTGATAGATTAACCCTTACGGGGTGAAACAATAGACGCCTGTAATGACGTACGTTTCTAACCTCGGTGAAACATAGCTTTACTCCTTCGAGGTGAAATTGAAGACGCGCGAGGTACGATAAGACTGCTAAAATTCCAGATATTCTGCGGCGATGCGATTTTTAATCCTCGGTCAAATGGCTGTAAAGCCTCTTCGCATTGAAACGGTGGATATTTGCGGCTATTTCAACTTTCAATCTCAGCCAATAGATTTTATTTTATTTTTAACTTGAAGTTTTTTTCGTTTATATATGAAGTTCTTTTAGCTTAAATGTCGCTAAAATTGTTTAACATCTTAATTTTTTTATTGCTTTACATGCTTCAATGCAAGACTTTTTTGTAAAAAAAATGTTGAATTCTTTCGTTTTAAAGTTGCGGCGTTGGAGACTTTCATTCTTGGTCAAATAAATTAACAAACTTTTTAAAAACTTAGGGTTCCTTCTGGGAAAAATATTTTATAAAAGCGTTCTGGACTTTTAATCTTGGTCGGTTGAGTGCTTGGAGGTTGTTGTTCTGCTGGGTATTGAACCGGTACTGCGTGTTCGTTTAAGTTTACTATTTGCAATTTTTTAGATGGGGGTTTGCATAAAGGATTTTATTTCTCCTAGGTAGCGTGAAATTGAACATGACACAGATGGCGACAGGGACATGAGCGATATGTCGGTCAGGTTTGTTTTTTTTTATAAATTTTCTGTTACATTTTTCGCACTTTAATTTCAAAACCGTTCATGTACTTCTCTTTTGTGACGTATTAAATCACCATTTCGAGAAAAGGTTTTCTGGCAATAGGTACATACGTTCATTTTGATAGAATGACCAGAGCGTTTAAACTCTCGAATGGTTAATGCAGCTAACAAACTTGCTAGTCCTTGTGGCACCAAGGTGATCGGAAATTAAACAAGTTGGATTATATTACGTCATGTAAGCAAAGCAGCGTTTGCAGATTTTAATCTGGCCAGTAAAAACAGTTGAAAAGATTTTCTAAAGGCGAATTTGCGTCAGGCCATCTGAGGTTTACAGATGTGGCTGCAACAGCTAATGACTAGCCTTTTGTTACTTACTTTGATGCAAAAGTCAAAGGATAATACCACTTTTTCCCATCGACTCACATATATTCTAGCAGTCACTGTTGCAATATTTTACTGCAAAAGTCAAAGAATAATGTTGAACAACTTGTATTCAAGTTTGCCACCATCTTGCTGAAACATAACACTGCAGTTGTTCGAACTTCAGAATTAATATGCAACCATATTTCACACATATTTCTGCATTATCGACTAAATAGTTTAAAATTTTATTTTGTTTTCATAATTTTTAATTTTTTTAGATTGAAAATATCGAACTGTTGAAACTTTACAAACTTCAAAGCGATTTTGCGACAGCTAGCCGCCAGTCCAAAGAACGGTCCATGACATTTAAACTTAAGTTTAAATTTTAAACTTTAGACTTTGACTAACCACCTTAGTTCGATTCCCAGGGAAGCCTTACAAATTGTAGACTTTAACTAACCGCCTTCGGTAGTTTGATTCCTAGGCAATCCTTACAAACTTTAGACTTTAACTAACCGCCTGCGGTGGTTCGATTCCCAGGCAAGCCTTACAAATTCTACACTTTAGACTTACCACCTGCGGTGGTTCGGTTCTCAAGCAAGCCTTACAAATTTTAAACTTTAGACTCACCACCTTCGCTGGTTCGGTTCTCAGGCAAGTATTTTAAGTTTAAGACTCAACACCTTTGGTAGTTTGGTTCTCAGGTAAGTATTTTAAGTTTAAGACTCAACACCTTTGGTAGTTTGGTTCTCAGGTAAGTATTTTAAGTTTAAGACTCACCACCTTCGGTGGCTCGGTTCCCAGGTGTTTTAAAGTTTAGACCAACCACCTTCGGTGGTTCGGTTCCCAGGCAAGTATTTTAAACTTTAGACTCACTACCTTTGGTGGTTCGTTTCCCAAACAAACTTTAGACTAACCACCTTCGGTGGTTCGGTTCTTAAGTAAATAATAATTACAATAAAATATTATACAATAAAATGCAATAAAATACTAAAAATTACAATAAAATATAAAATACATTATTTTAAATTTTAGATTCACCACCTTCGGTGGTTCGGTTCCCAGGCAAGTATTTTGAACTTTAGACTAACCACCTTCGGTGGTTCGGTTCTCAGACAAACCTAGTCAAATTTTTAGACTTCAAAACTCCGCACCTTCAGTGGTTCGGTTCTTAGGGTTAGGTTTTTGCCGCATTCCTCCGCTTGAGTAGCAGTCCGCATTTTGTGGATCCGCCGCATTTTGTGAATCCCCCGCCGCATTTGAATCACTCTGCCTCCGCAATCCTCAATCGCATGAAATCTTTCCTTACCTACTTACTACTTACATGCATTTTATTGTCTCGACTACGTGCCAGAGTTGGAACCGTTCTGGATTTTCTCGACCCGACCGGTAAATTTCAAAATCTATAGCGGTTGACCTGCCGGTCGACTGGTTTCTGACCGGCCTGGTCGACCGCTTTTTGTACAGTAGGTGTTTGTTCACTGTTCAATGCATCTAATGAAAATTCTTTGGAAGGGGGGGGCATGGGTGAGGTGTTAAAATTTACGACTCCGCAGGGGGATCTCAGAAAATAATAGCGCAAAAAAAGATTTTGCATTTTTTGCGAAAATAACTCAGTTTTAAAATCTGCTTAGGTTTAATTTTGGTTTGAATGATCTGTTTTGAGCAGCGCAAAACGTGCGCAAAATAAACATAAAAGGAACGGAGGGCACAAGCTAAATTATTAGACGTTTTTTCTGATGACATTATGCGTAAGAGCAAGAAAAGAAGTAAAAATTTTTTAGGTATTGGTGACAAATTATTTGCAATTTTGCCGAGCAGCAAACACTAAACTGTTATGACGTTGGCTAGAAAATATTCGAAATATAATGTGCCCCAGCAGTTTGTAGAAATGCTGCTACTTCAGAACAAGCCATGGCTAGTTAGATATAAAAAAAATAAGAGCTATGTCTTTCTTGCCCAGTGTAGAGTGTGGTAAATTTAAGTTGAAAGAAGCTTTTCAAAGCGGCAAGATTTTAGCATGTACTAAAAAATTTGAATACTGCGCCACTTCTACCCTAAAGCTGATTAAAATGATGCTAAAATGCCAGGTAGCGTAAGCCTCTACCACATGCATGCTTTTTTATAATCTGATTACGCAATTTTAACGTATATTTTGCACTTTTTTGCTTTGTGCCGTGGCTCAAAGAAGGGGGTATGTACAATGCCCTCTCCTAAACACGCCCCTGGATGTGCATGTCTTAATGGTCACAGCATATTAGTCACAGCTTGAAACCATTCAACGAGTGTTTTCAAAAGGTGTGGTTTGTTAATGCTGTTTTTTTACAAAAAGTGTTATTTATAATAAAATATATACGTATATTTCGATTGGTACTTAAAGATGTTTTTAGTTGCAAGAAAGGAGAATTTGATTAGTGTTTCAACCGGCTTGACCAGCCGGTCGAAGAATCTCGACCCGACCGGTAACCCGATCGGCCGGTCGACCCGACCGGTGGCGGTTGACCCGACAGTTTTCCACCTCTGCTACGTGCATTAACTTATTTTTTCGCTGTAATAGTTTGTTGCTTTGGCCAACAATAAAAAAATGGACAAATGAATAAATTTACAGTAACTTATAACCAATAAATTTGACTCAATTTGATTTTTTTTTGAATAAGTTTGCATTTTTTTTCAATGTCACTAATTTCAAATTCAAAGTCAAAAATTTCAAAATAACTCATGAAAAAATTGTGTGGATTTGTAGCTCAGTGTAGAATGTATTGATGGATGAAATCCCCTTGATTGTTAGAATTGTAATTATTGTAAATATTTGCAAAATTAACTTTGAATTTGCAGCAATTATATTCGCAATGATTCGTCTGCTGCATGAAATCGCCGTCGACGTGATGAAAATCGCTATTCTGCACGGATTCACGTCTATCCATTCCACGGGATGATCAATTCTTGGACAGATTGTCAGTTGCAGTAGCATTTTGCCATGACTTAGGCAGAAAACGATTTGCATAAATTAGGATGTTGTTTGTTGCGTTCTCATTGTTTTTTGTGGCTGTTCTGTACTTTATTTACCTTTTTATGATTTTTATTGGCCAGTGACATTAAATCAGTCATTTAGCTAAATAGCCGATAGCAGGTGACAGCGCTTAAATTGAAAAATGCAAATATTCTTAAGCTGTCTTCTGGCTAATGCAACTTAGTGATAAAACAATGTACAGTAATTTTGATATTTGTCGGCCTACCGAACACTGTTATAGCGCATTGAAACACTTATTATTCTAATGTACCGATCAGTGACGGCTGGCTCGTGACCACTTTTAAAAGGTAAGCTGCAATTGATGTAAAAATATATTTGGGCCCTAGAAAGTCATCTAGTGACGAAAAAGTGCAGTTGAACATATTACCAAAAATGAGCTTGTCAGCTCAACAAGAATCTACTTTGCAGTCATCTAAGCAAATTAATCAAAATTCGTGGCTAATCAACAGTATTGTCCCAAATGCAAAAGCGGTACGCCGCGCACGGACAAGAACCTGGGGGTTATTCTATGCTCTTCGTACGATCTCGAATTTTCGTCTTTCGGTGAGTCGCAAGAAAATTTCGTAGTTCGGCATTCCATGCTGCATTCTCAAGAAAAAAATGAGCCGAATGTTCACGAACCACTCAAAAATATCCCGATAGGTCAGACCCTATCGGGGCAATTGTTCGGCATTTCGAAACCTACAGTTAAATGATGGCAGCGCGCTATTACTTGCTTAATTATGGATTCGCTTCGCCATAAGAAGACGCTTTGCGAAGTAATCCGCTAGAAGAGCTGTCAGAACTAGGGTTTCATACAAGAGTTTCGTATGAAAAAGACTAATGTTCATTTCCTCTGTGACTTGTTACGGAATGAATTACAATGCAAAGGCAATCGTAAATGCGACATTTCATTGGACGAAAAGGTTTTGTTGTCTTTGAACACTTTAGGCTCCGGAAGTTTTCAAAACAGTGTTAAAGATAAGCTAAATGTTTCGCAACCTACCATTAGTAAATACTTGACTGAATTCACAGAGGCTTTGTGCTTTAGAGCGCCCAATTTTATTTACATGCCGAAGACCGCAAGAGATTGCCAAATTATGAAGCAAATTTTTTTTCGGTAGCGGGCTTTCCGGGAGTGTTGGGCTGCGTAGATGGAACCCATATTCTCATCATCGCACCATCTGTAGATGAATACGCTTACGTTAACCGCAAAAATTTCCATTCTATTAATGTTCAAGCAGTGTGCGATTACAAAATGATTTTTATGGATGTTGTAGCCAAATAGCCGGGGTCTCACCATGATTCTTTTATTATGAATTCTTCCACCATTTGCAGCCACTTTGAATTGGGAAAATATGGGACTGGTTGGCTATTAGGAGACAGTGAATGCGCTTTAAAGCGGTAGCTGATCACTCCTGTAAGTAGGCCAATAACAGAAGGTGAAAATAAATTAACAGAGCGCTCAAAAAAACCCGCAGTTTAATTGAAAGATCGTTTGGTATTTTGAAAAGTAGCTGGCGCATTTTAGATCACACTGGTGGTACGCTATGCTATTCCCCATCAAAAGTGGCAATAATGACTAATGCCTGCTGTGTTTTGCATAACATATGTCGTCGCAGTGGAACGCCTCTCGGTGCTGAATATCGTCCCGATTCTAACGTGTTTTTTGATGATGCACCCGCTGCAGACACGCCTTGCCCTAGTGGTGATCGTGAACGAGCTGATATAATTTCAATGATAGCCGGTGTTTAATGCAGTATTTTATCTTTGAAAAGCCTGTTTTGAACTGTCGGTATTTTATCTTATGTACCGTACTTCATTGTGTGCTTAAATTTATTTTTTATAAGCATACCAGTACGTTTTATGTTTCAAGTCTCGATGCTCTGCTGTTCTTTCGTTACACAAAAATATTTGCACTTATTTTTGTTTTGATTTTTTTAATAAAGAATTAAACGAAATGCACCAAGGCAACTTGTCAAACATTACGGTAAAACACCACGTTACAGGCGACAGGCCAACAGGATGGATATCGTAAGTGGAGTACTTTTATCCAGACCATACGTTTGACGAAGTTGACGTGTAGTATTGAGCTAAGTATCTCAACCATTCAACCACTTGATTTTGAATTTTGTAGCTTCTTTTTATTTCCTGCGTTAATTGATGCAAACTTTCATTAGTTTTTTCAATTCTTCACGCATTCCACAAACTTCGCTGCCGATCTGTTGTTCAATTTCAATGAGATCGTCATCATATTGCTGTCGTGAAGCGGACCGTTTTTTTTGCATGGATTTGATGACTACGCACCAGTAGGGCTAACATCACTGCAAGTTCGCACGGTGCTGATTGAGGACCGGTGTTATATTGGAGAACTTCCACTAAGGAGGCCGGGGAGTTGTTCAAAAACTCGCGTTCCACAATCGCCATTGCAGAAGGTTGGCTCATCGACGGTGTTGTTGGTTCAGATAAGTTTGAACTTTCGAACTGACCTGCTACATTACAATTATTGGTTCCTGCAATACCTTCGGTATTCACCCAGCTTATAAAAGCAGCAATTCGAAACTGAGTTTCTGAGGGTTTCGGTGCTGCATTTGTCCCTCCTCCAGTGCATTTTACTTCTGCATTCCAGCGTCCCACTGCTCTTTTTGAAAGAGATTTTAAGTCCACCCATTTTTTCTTAACCTGCTTCACACTGAAAGCTGGTGAAGAGGCGCCCAGAGCATTTATTTGCAAAACCATTTCACTCTATCTTTTCTCCACCATTTCCATGCTTTTCATCGGAGTTAAGCCTTCAAAAAGATACTTATAATTTAATTCTATCAAATCGATCAGCTTAGAATTTTCTTTTCTGACCATTGTCTTGATGAAGCCATTTTTATTAGACTGCTAGTTGTGCACTATGAAGTAACCGCTTTTTAACATTGCAAGGTAAATAAAAGCAATGCTGTGTATTGCTTTTCAACACCTTATGTTTTGACCTTTTTCGATTATTACGTCACAAAGCTTTCCCTTATAACTACGATATTGGAACACCACGAACGGCCAAGAACGCCGCACAGAATAGCACCTACGAATTTTTTGTTCTTGTTCGGGAGCGTTCGTAGCACCGTTCGTGCGAATGCTCCCGAACAAGAATCTTCGGGCTTCGCTAGAAGAGCATGGAATAACCCCCCTGCTTCCAATTGGTATCACTGACGTCGCAAGTTCGATTCAAAATTTAGCCTGGCGTTACTGGCACGCGACTGAAGACACATGTTTCAAAACCTTTGAAGATGGAATTCTTTAAAAAAACAAAAATATCAATTTAAAAACTTCGATCTGATCTAACTGAGCTCAAATTGCAGAAACATTCAAAAAAGTCTAATATTTCCGATAGATATTTTAACCACGAAGAACTACTAACCTGCGATATTAAGTAGACCAAGGGTGTGTATCTGGCTTTGGCTGTACACTGCTACTGGATTAACGTTAGTTCATTATTTTGATAACTTTTGAAGACATTTAATTTATTTTTCGAAAGCGATTAATCAAAATGGTATCCTTGCACGTCGCAGAAATACTATTGCCAGAAAAACATTTTCATTTTCCAGAAAAACATTTGCCAAAAAAACATTTCCCAGGACCTTCTTTTTCAGAATTATTAATTGTTAGAAATCAGGGGGCACATGACAGAATTTTCCTCGTTCGCTTTAATAACGAGTTTTTTTTAAGAGGCGCTAACGAACGAAATACTCGCTAAACGTAAGAGGTCATTTTTGCACGTGTATGTAAAGCCTTGCGAAATCCGTTACGTCCTTCTTTCTCGCTAAATTTCTTCGAGCGATTGCGGAAAGCAGTTCGAGTAAAAAAACGTCACATTTTTCTCGCCAACTTAAAGAGGATCTTGAAGCACTCTTTAAGCGTGCCAGAAATCGTTTTGGTTTAGAAATTTAATGGCGAAATGTTGAAAACTTCTAACTCATGCGAATTTTTGCTGAAAATTAATTCAAATCGTCGCCATGTTTGCTATTAGACTGCTAAAAAAAAGTGAATTGCATTGAGAACCACTTGCTGTTTCGATTGAAAAAAAAATGCTAAGTAGTGCAAGTTGACAAAAATAGTAACACACTGCTTTTATAAGAACGATTTTCTAAAACACGAGGCTCATTTTTGCTCAAAATTTAGGAACAAATTAAAAACACTGCCAGCCTCAGCAGCAAAACAAACTAAAAAAAAATTCAAACTAATCAAAGAAACTAATATTCGTGCTGATTCAAAACGATAAAATTTCAGTGATTTTCTTGTGTTTGCAAGCAAAATTGCAACTATTCAAGATTATAAAGCTCTGTTGCTCTGCGCAAGCAATTGAGAATTTTTTTCGGCAGTTGTTCAACTTAAAAAAAGCTTGCTTTTTTGCTTTTGCAATTTTACGATGCTGCAAAAGCAAGAAAAAAGCCTTCACTTAAGTCTTAAGCAGACAGAGCTATAGGAATTAAACAGTGTTTCAAACATGCCCACTGAAATTGACATCGATGCTCTCAAAATTTTTACAAAATCAAGAACAAATGAGAATAAATATTGACAAAAAATTAAAAACAGCCAGTCTAAACTCAAGATTTACCGGTTCAAAAAAGGAAGAGTGTACTTCGACTTGCTCACTTTTGAAAATTTTTGAAACCTTAAGACCTAAAGTTACTGTTAACATATGAGTTTACCCACCAACAACCTCAAGGGCGCTTTAGTTCATTTAAAAAATTATAGTATGGAAAAAGTTGTTCTTATTTTACATGGATCCAAAAATATAATTAACTTCTGTCGTTCATTTACTAATTATTATCAGTAGAAGAATTTACTTGCGTAGAATAATCACGCATAGCTTAAAGCATTTTTTCCCATAACAATGTAGTACATACAATACGCTTGAACGCATTATTTTTAAGTAGAAATGCATCTGACGTCACAATGGGGTATTTATTACGTACTAACACAGGTTACAAACATCTCGCAAAGAAATTCGAGCGAACTATTTTAACGTGTGTTGAGCGAGACGGCTCAGAAATTGCAGTTTGTCTACGAAGATTTTTTGTTCGTTAGCGCTCTTTAGCGAGCGAGAATGGCCTTTACGAGCTCGTTAGCAGGTTCTGTCATGTCGCCCCAGACTTGTTAGAATGAATACTTGCCTGAAATTACATCTGCCTGAATGAACACTTGTCTAAAATTACATCTGCCAGAATGAACAATTGACTGAAATTATATTTCCCAGAAAATTTATTTTCCAGAATTTACCCATGCCAGAATTAACATTTGGCCGAAATTACTTTTCCCAAAAACTTATTTTCCAGAATTTATACTTGTCAGAGTTTTCGTTTGGCAGAAGTATTACATTTTCCCGAAATTTAGTTTCCAGAAACTATATTTTTACCCGAAAAATCATTGTCTAAAAACTATTTTTTATTCGAAAAATTATGCTGTATTTTAGCAATTTATTTCTAACAAAGAGTCTAAATTAGAACAGACTTTTCGTTGAAATTGAGTGACGTAACGCTTAGCTTACTGAATGAGACATATAACCTGACATATAACTTATTTGGTTATATTTCGAGCGTAATAAAATTTAGCAATTAAAAATTGATGCAAGCACATTAAATGTCTTATATTCAGTTCACTGATGCGAAGGAAGATAATTTTAACCAGCAGGTTACACTTCTTTTACAAGAACCGGTAAAGTGGCGTTGGGTCAGACTGTTTTTAATCTTAACCAATTTTCAGCCTCTTTTATTCTCAATAAATTTTGGAAGCATCAATATCAATTTATGCAACTAAGTTTGAATAACTGTTTAATTACGAATACTTTGCCAGCCTGAACAAAGGCTTTTTTGCTTCTTTTGCAGTACCGTAAAATTGCAAAAGCGAGCTTTTTCAACTTAAATGACAGTCAACACATTGTGAGTCTTTGAGCAAAAATGTGCATCTTGTTCTAACAAAATTTTTTTTCTTTTTTGCAGCAAAAACTTAAAAAAGCTGTTGTTGCAAAGCTGCCAAAATCTATTTCAAAGCAAAGCCAGCAAAACAACATTTGTGGCATTTCCTGAGAAAGATTTCGCGTTCAAGCATACAAGACACAAAAAAGCAGCCATGACGCTAACAAAAAAGTTACTCCTGCAAAAAGCTCATTTTGATGTCAATTTCCGCCATATGCCTTTCATACAATTTAAAACATTCCATTTGCAGGTCATGAAAAGGTAGTCGGGAAATAAGCTATTCCAGCAGGTTACGTCACAATCAAAAGGAACGAGTAATCCTCCAACAAAAACAGACCGCATTACTCCCGGCCAACACTGCGCGTAAAATCGTGAACGTACGAGCGTTTCTTTAGCTACCCAACTGGCAGCTTATACACTGGTAAGGCAATACGCTGGCGTACCGAATTTCCGTTTAAAATAAATTAAAAATACGCTCACACGCTCGCGATTTTACGCTCTGCGTAGATCTGGCCTTTTAATAAACAGCGAATAGAGCGGTTTTGTCGAGATTGTTGATGCGGAAGTGACTGGGTCATACCGGACTACAATTGTGTAGGTTGAAAATTCGAATTTCCTACCGTTGCAAATTCTTGTTTGCAAGTTGCAACCAGTGTCTTGTCAATCTTTCAAATGAAAAATTTCACTGATTAACTCATGATTGGTGTTGGTGGAACATTAATTTTTTCTTAGAATAATTTTGCTCATAATGCGTGCCATGTGTATCTCAAATAAAAATGACAGTTCCGTCCTTTGTTTTGAATTTTAGAAACTATCGAAATACCGTAATATTATTAATAGGTGTAGTCTGAAGAAAGCAAACTAAAATCACCAGATATTTATTTTCCGAGGAAAATAATAAGAAACTTCCGCCCATGCTTTTTTTACTCGCATTTTCCCATTCATACTTTGAAGTTTGCCGTTATTCGTTTGAAAAGCAGTCGAAAAGTGAGTATTTTGTAACATTCAAATAAACGATATAACCTAATAGAAAACAAAACTGTGTTTTGAAAGGCACGCTGATTTTTTACTGTTTTTTAAACGCGCTTGCAGAAAATGCCAAGCTGAAAAACAACGCAAAACAACGAGATTCCCTTTTACAATCGCGGCATGTCTCAAGCTAAACAAAGATGCCGTCGTTACGTATACCACATACCTCGTCAATCTATTGCTTGCAGAAAGCATGAGTTTAATTCCGCAACCGCATCAAAAAAAAGAATTCATTTGTAGAACTCGTATTGCACAGCCTTATTATAGGCATTGCAGTAGAGATAGAACCATTCAAAAAAATAATCACATTAACGGTTTTAACTGGAACAATTTTCATTCAAAAAATTTTATGAGTGATTTATTCAAACCCACACTCTACTCAGCACTTTAGTTCAAAATACAGTAGCTTCCAAATGATTATGAGAAAAACAATAGCCTAAATTCCGCTGTGAAGTGCATTAAAACAGAAATACAAAATAATCTTAATCAGAGAATGAAACCCGAGACTCTCTTACCATGCGTAACGCCCCTAAAAAAAAAACAAAAAAAAAAAACAACAACAACATGGTTTTGTCTAATGTAAAAAAAAATATGCTGATTTTAAAAATATTTAGGAAAACTAATCGCCCACTGGGGATAAGAATCCAGTATTTTCAACTTACCAATGCCTTACACACTAGCGCCTTCAAACACTGCACGATCTCAAATACGTACAACAATAAAGAAAATTCAACATTAAATTTTGTGCGAGAACCAGGTAGTTTAGAGCAATGCAGTAGAATCCGCTTAATACAGTAGAACCTCACCTAACGGACACCTCTATACAATGGACACCTCATGATAATGGACACTTTCTTCATGTATGGAATTCTCCTAAGCCATTAACTTGTATTCTTAACCCAATACTATGGACACCTCATTAATCAGGATAACGGACAGCTGATTTGGAAAAATGTGCGTCACAACCTAACCAATTATGGACAGTGTTGGTTACAAAATGCAGTCATTTCAAAGGTTGCTTGTGGTAAGACCAATGTTCTCAAGATAATGAAGCTGAAGAAGTGCCTGAGGAAACGCTTTAGTGTGAGATGTGACACACGCCATGCACTACATTGAAGAATTAAAATTGCTCTGTCTTGACAGACACTATGGGCCAGTGTTGGATTCTCTAGAGAAAACTCTGTTTATACTGCAGGACTTTTCTAAGAAAATGAAAAAAGAAGCAAAGCTATCAACTTTGGACACTTTCTTTTCTAAGCTTAAGGAATGAGATGGTGATACTGTAAAAGATGAGCTTGTATTTGTACAATTGCAAAAGTCTTAATAAAATGCAGTACAACTGTACAGTGCATTGCACCGTACATGTTAAATTTGGTTTGAATCTACTTTACTGTAATTTACTCTATGGTTAAGTGAGCTCAAAGTAAAGGTATAGGATATCATACTGTATAACTCGATTCCCAAGGAATGTCTTTTTCACAACCGAACTATTGTACAGAGTCCATTGGTGTCCATCAAAGATTGATTTTTAATACAGCGGACACCTCAGAATTACGGACAGCTGAGCTAAGCCCCAAGGGTGTCCGTAGTAGTGAGGTTCTGCTGTACATCCACGGTTGATAAATCCAGCCGCTTGTTACATCCAAATTGCTTGGATCGGAATTTTCCTACACCTTTTCCATTGAAAAAAACTACGGTTAATAAATCCAGTCTCGGCTTAATAAATTCAGTTTTTATTACAATCGTTAGAAATGTATGATTAAAACGTGCGTATAAACAGCAATTGTGAATTATTGAAAAACAGTAGTTCAATTGTCTTTAAGACAAACCGACTTTGGAACAGAAATCACGAGAGTTTCAAAACATTTCGTTAAAACCAAAGCAATTAGAAGTACGTTTTTGTCTGGATCCAGGATAGAATGAAGAAATCGAGACGAGAAAAAACGAAGGCTGTAAAGCTTGATGAAAATCATTAAATTGAGTGCATTTTACTCTGCAGGGAGTGGTTTAGATTGCATTAAGTAAAAAATTCGGTTATTAAATCCACCGCTTATTAAATCTAAAATTGGTTTGCTCATAATGGATGTATTAAGCGGGTTCAATTGTATCTTGCTATTCCAAAATGTTAGAACCATAAAAATTTGCATAATAGTTGTTCTCATTACGTCAAACAAATTCGCTAACTTTTAACTGACAAGTTGAAGCCATTTAGAAATAATAAGAATCCAAAAAGGGCAGTTTTACGGTACGTTCTCCACACCACGTGACCTACCAAAATGTCTTCCTTTGCCGATCCTATACCCGTAACTCAAAAGTTAATTAATAATTACTGAAAATCAATAAGCCAATAAATTTTGCGTAAGGTAATTTTATCAAACGAAACTTCATTCTACGAAATGAAATGGCTAGTAATGGATAATTTCTGGAAAATAAGTTTTCGGGAAAATGTAATTTCAGCCAAACGTGAACTCTGGTGAAAGTAAATTCCGGCAAATAAGTTTTCGGGAAAATGTAATTTCGGCCAAATGTGATTTCTGTCTAGTACAAATTCTAGAAAATAAGTTCTCGACGATATGTAATTTCAGCAATTGTAAATTCTCGAAAATAAGTTTTGGGAAATGAAAATTTTCGGCAAGTGTAATTTCGGCCAAATGAGCCTTCAGGCTAATGTAATTTCTGGCAAGTGCATGTTCAGGAAAATCTAATTTCTGGCAAGTGACCGTTCAAGAAAATTTACATTCGGGAATACATAGCTCGGCCACGTGTTTTTTGGGAAATGTAATTTCTGGAAGGTGTTTTTCTGAGAGGTGTACTAAAGATGGAACCGGTCAGGATTATCTCGGCTCGACCCGACCGGCAAGTTTCAAAATCTACGCCGGTTGACCGGTCGGTCAACCGGTTTCTGACCGGCCCGGTCGACCGATCTGGTTACAAAAGATTTTTGTTCACTTTTCATTGCATCTAATGAAAAATTTTGAAAAGGAGGGGCCATGAGTGAGGTGTTAAAATTTGTGACTCCCGACGGAGGTCTCAGAAAATAAACGCAAAAAATTTTTTGCTTTTTTTGCGAAAATAACTCAATTTTAAGACCTGTTTAGGTTAAATTACGGTCTGAAAGACCTGTTTTGAGCAGCTCAAAATGTGCACAAAATAAACATAAAAAGAATGGATGCACAAGCTAAATTAGTAGACGTCTTTTCTAATGATATTGTGCGTATAACGCCAAAAAAGAAGTTAAAATTTTTTAGCTATTGGTCACAGATTATTCGCAATTTGCAGAGCAGCAAACACTAAACTGTTATGACATTGGCTAGAAAATATTCGAAATACAATGTGCCCCAGCAGTTTGTAGAAATGCTGCTACTTCAGAACAAGCCATGGCTAGTTAGATATAAAAAAATAAGAGCTATGTCTTTCTTGCCCAGTGTAGAGTGTGGTAAATTTAAGTTGAAAGAAGCTTTTCAAAGCGGCAAGATTTTAGCATGTACTAAAAAATCTGAAATCTGCGCCACTTCTACTTTCAAACTGATTAAAATGATGCTAAAATGCCAAGTAGCGTAAGCCCAGCGTAAGCCTCTTCCACATGCATGCTTTATCATAATCTGATTACGCGATTTTAACGTATATTTTACACTTTTTTGCTTTGTGCCATGGCTCAAAGGGGGGGCATGGCACAATGCCCCCCCTAAATACGCCTCTAGATGTGCATGTCTTAATGGTCACAGCATATTAGTCACAACTTGAAATCATTCAACGAGTGTTTTCAAAAGGTGTGGTTTGTTAATATTGTTTTTATAAAATGTTTTATTTATAAAAAAATAGACGAGATGTGTGTTTCGGTTGGTGCTTAGGTGTTTTTTAGTTGCCAGAAAGAAGAATTTGATTAGTGTTTCAACCGGCTTGACCAGCCGGTCGAAGAATCTCGACCCAACCTGTAACCCGACCGGTTTCCATCTCTGCAAGTGTACTGTATAGGATCCATTACCAAGCTATTAAAGTTAGCGAAACAAAATTTGAAAGGGACGGTGCATTAAAGTTCTTGATCTGAGTATCAACGACCACATACTTACAAACTCATTTAACGCAATCGAGTCGTTCAGCAACATTTAGATACGTTCGCGAAGTCCTCGGATATTGCTTGTGATGCCACGTTTTGGTTTAGCATGTATACCCTTTCACGACTCTGCACTAACCCTAGTATCCTACAACCACAATACTGATATGTTCAATACCAGCGCGAATTTGTATTCAATAGACATATTTTCACATTTCTCACCACCTAAGCCAAGCTAAATGCTGTTTGAGATGAAGCAGCGTATTTTTCTTCTTTTGCAGAGAGCGGCGAAGCGCTAATTGTGACGTCATGATGTACAATTTCAATGCGTTAATAAGGCTACTAAGTAAAGAGCTTTTCGTAAGAGTTTCCAATAATTTTAAAAAATTAAAGTAGTTTAAAATGCCAAAATTTTTTATTTACGCAGTCAGCTGGAGGGTGGGAGGTGATTGATTAATTACCGGTCCCCACAGCAATTTCGAAAATTTTTGCCAAAAAACAAAAAGGAACAAATGCAGAGTAATGCTGCTGCTTTCATCACGACCCGGCCCTGGTACTGGCACGCGATTACGACATTATTTTTGGCGACACAGAATACGCTGTCGCTGAAACGCGTTTATTTGCACGCGACACCTCAACTCGATTTTGCTCCCTTGCAAAATGGCATCGATCATGCGTGCAGCTATAATGCAGCAGCTATGATTGATGAAGATGTTGTTGTAATTTTTGAAAAATTTTTCGCGGTCGCACGCAAATAAATCAAATCAAAATAAAATCTTTTATTATACTCGCTGTATTACCCCGAAGCGTGTTACGAAATGGCGTGGCCCATCTCCGCGTCAGTAGCTCTTTACTAATGCTGATTGTCAGAAAGCAAAAGCGTATCGCAAAATGCCGGAAACTTTATTTCCGTCAAAACAAGTTTTAAGTAAAACGCACTACAGTTTCATCTGATAACCACATAAGCATTTCATTAAAACTGTAGTTTAGCTAATAGCGTACAGGTTTTTACGAATATGAAGCGTGAGTAGACCAGACTTAACCGAAAATCGCAAAACCTCAAAATATAATCTTTTATAAATTTTAACCGACTTGGAAAAAGTCGCCAGCAGGTGCTTCAAAAACTAAAGATTACGCTCGCAATTTTACGCCATTAGACCGCGCATAAAGAAGCGTTTCAACTAATAATTTTTTTTGAACATTTGGAATAGGTTAGTATAAACAATAACTTTGCCTAATTTGAACTTTTTCAACTCACAGTCGGGTTTCCGAGATATACGAGTATTTGCGATTTCTAAGTTGCAGTAAATTGAAGAACTTCCCTTATTTTTCAGTGTTGACCTTTCAAACCAACTTTCAAAAAATTTATTTCAACTACAATAGGCCTACCGGTACCCAAAATTTTTTCATTACAACGCTGTTGCAAAACCAAGCAAGTAGTTAAGTTGCTAATTATTTGAAGCTATAAACGCAAAATTTTAATCAACTTGTAAAAAAAACTATTTATTTTGCACTTTATCAATAAAAATAAAAATCTTTATTATACTCGCTTTTATTACTTCGAAACGTGTAACGAGTTAGCTGGGCCCAACTCTTCATCACCGTGCCAGAGCAACACAGATGTTTGAAGAAACGTTGAGGCAGTGACAAACTGTTGGCAATACAGTATCTGAAATGTAGCTTAGTTTGGTGAAATAACATACAAAGTTTTCATTCAAGTTGCTCGATTCTTTTCTCACCATGACGTTTCTAAAGTCTACAAATTGAATAGTCCTCCAGTACTTCCTGTGCAAAATATAAATTGTTAGTGATCAGTCTGTCTACAATATCTGGTCAAACTTTCATACATTTCGCTATTTGCAGAATATACTAAAATTTCACTTTTTTAACGTATATGCCGAAAAAAAAAATGCAATTATTTCACAAAACGTTCAAGTCTTTGGTGCTGTTGTGTTTTCTGTCACAGGAAGTTGTTTCTTGCGACAATGCAGATACTGAAAAAAAAGAAAATGTTTTGCAAGGTAAGATTGTACGCAAATAATAAAACTAACAATCTTCTCCTCAAAACTAACGTCGCTACAGGTCTCTGAAAGCAACGCGTTTCCGCAATGTCTGCTTGACGACAGAAGTACCCGCTACGTTTAACAACTTAAGAACTTTTTCCAATACTGGAGCAATCAACAAGATTCTGCAGACTTTGTAAAATTATCAAAAGGGTGTCTATAACAAAAAATTAAATTGTCATTTTTGTAATCAAAAAGAGACCGTTTATAATTTTTCAAGTGTTCTTCAAGAAATCAACGCTTCACATATTTTCTGTATTTGTTATTTGTTTAAACAAAAACAAACAAAATTAAACAATGTTCACTAAAACATCTTTTACGACAGAAATGGTGAGTAAAGAAATTTGACGACAGAGATACTGTTTTAAGAACACAAGCGCTTCAAAATACGAGTCTTGAAAAAATGTACTTAATTCAAATCCGGTTAATTTAAAACCGATCAGTGTTCGAGTGCATGGAGCGTCTGCTACTGAAGCGGTAGACTGCGGTCGGGTTAAACCAAAGCTAGATTATAAAAACTAGAATTTATAGTTTTCCAGCTAGACGTTCAGCATTGAAACAGACTGTGTGCAGCCTCCACCGTGTGTGGTAGACAGGTGCGCAGGTGGCAGCTTGACTCGAAGACTGAAAGGTCTTTTTGCTGTCTCGATCAGCTAAGGTGACTTGCTAAATAAATATGCAATTACAATTACAAGTTGATTTTTGCTCAGCTTTTTATGATGATCATTATCGAAAAATTGTTCAGATTGGTTGGTCTTCAAAACATATTTCTCCGATAAAAATACGGCATTTAGTATAACGCTGTCTCAGCCTCTCTGTTTTTTGTTTTTGTTTTCATTTAATCGTATAAGCACGTCAAAACAGTAGCCGTAGCGGATAATTTGTTAAAAGTAATGACGCTGCCACTACTTTCTCCTTGTCTTCAAAAGGTCGGAGTGCCTGCCCTGTCGCTAATTGATTTGGACTTTTTGAGAACATAAAGTTTCAACTTAAAATTGCTTCTTATCAATAAACCATGATCATAACCGAAGAAAAACTAACTACGTTCTATTAAACGAAAAACCAGGTTTTCAGTTGAAAAATAACCATACTGCAAATTAAATTTTGCAGTAAACGTTCAAAAAATAAAGTAAACGAAAATAGAGCTCACGATCACCGAAAGTCCGGCGGCAAGCCAGTCAAGTCAAGTTTAATTACACCTTACGTTAAAACTACGCAGGCAGGGAGCAGCGACGACCATGCAGTCAACGGCGTAGCCAGGATTTTTGATTTCGGAGAATCCAAACCGCAAATCACAAACAATGACGTTATCAACAATTTTTGAAAAGAAGAACTTTTTATGGGACAAAGATATCGTAGAATAGAAGATCAGAAGCCGGGGCCAGGTTTGGCATAAAACCAGAATTTTGCTATAGAGGAAGGACTTGAACCAAAAGTTAAAAAGTTTTCAAAAACATTCTAAATTGGTAGATGTGATAATCGATGTGGTGTAACTCAAACGTATCACAGACGGGAGTCTGGGGGCAAACGCCCCAGCCGCCGGAGGCTATGAGGGTATGATGTATGTATAATGCATATGCATAGAGGCTATACCGAAAAAACTAAAATTTTAACATTTGAAAGCCAATTGAAGAAATGAAGTTGTTCAGTCTTCCCTTTTCTTGCTACAGGTCAAGTCCAAAGTACGTTTAAAACCTTCCTTTTTTTGTTAAATTGTGTCAATTTTTGGGTTAGCTGTGGGGAAGCAAGGTACATTACCTCCTGCAATATTTTTCAGCAGTAAATAATAATTTTCTTGAAGATTTTCCTGGGAGGTTTTTGTTTTGTAGTGAAGATAACAGAATTTGGGAGAATTCTATAATTTACATGTACTACTAGACTTTGAGGTACAGGCCCCTAAATTCAAATTCAATAATTTGTTCAATAAGTATTTCCCCCAGCTTTTTTTTTCAAAAGTATTTTGTCGCGTAAAAATTGGTTAGGTGGAGGTGATTGTTATTTAAAGTTGATATATTAGATGACTACTAATCAATAATCATGTTACTGCATTACGTTCATAAAAAGGTTAGATGAGGGCGTGAGATTTCAACTTTTGGGACAAAAATCCTGAATTTCTCCAGGGTTATACATTTAAACTGGTAGGCAAAAATTTGAGTTGAGGGGGCTCGTGTCCCCTAATCGTCAATATTGATATTATTGTTAATTACAGTTGTCTGCGTGTACTGTTGTTCGCGAATATGCAAAAAGAACTGAAACTGAAAAAGCAAAAGGCTTTGTTGTCATTATTTTTATCATTGATGGCATTTCAGTTGGGAAGGTCCAGAGCCCCCTAGCCCGCGGCTATGACTATGCATGCGATCATCTACGTCAACTACACCAAATAGCAATACTTAAACAGTAGCAGGCGTAAACTTAAGCTTGGCGATAAACAAAACTACAAACCTAAACAAGCAAAACAAACAATGGTCGGCAACTGAGCAACTTTTGCATAAAAAATCTACACGTTATCGAAAAAGCTGTCTGTTTTGAAATATATAGAAAATGGTCTTTGCAGATATTTAAAAAAATCTTGTTACACTTTTTTTGGGTCAACAGAAATCAAATTATGAAATTTACTAAAAAAAGTCAGCAACATCGTCCCCAGCTAAAGCATAATTTAAGATTGATCGCTTTACAATCTATTCAAAACAACTGCTCAGCTGAAATACCCAAGGAGCATTATGCAGATTTTCAAGGCACTGCGAACACTGATATGTGGCTCTGGTAACCAAACCGGTGGCCAACCAACCTCCATGCAGAACCACTAACATGATAAAAAGTTGGTGGAAAAGGAGGCATTCCATTAATTTTGGCGATTGAAAATCTGGCGGAAGGCACTCATTCGAGTTACCAATCTGACTAACTGCCCAATTTTTCTTTTCTTTTCTTTCAAACATCGTTGATCCAAAACTAAGATTTATTTATCTTCCAAATTCTCCTGAATTAATTTGCAAATTAGAATAAGTTAATGTTAGCAGCAATATTGCCTTTCTCATAATAAATCAAAAATCAGTGCAGTCTATCTAATTTTGAAGCGCCGAGAAAGAGCTTAGCAACAAACCGCAATTAAGCCAACATGAAAAACCGTGCCTATAAATAAAAAAAAAAAAAATAATAATATTAACAACGCCGCGCTGAAAAGCATTAAGCACAAGAACGTAAGTCAAGAGCATACCCCCATCAATGATGCAAGAAATGAAAAAAAGAAAAACAAAACGCGACGGAATACCACAGCGAACATCTTACCTCACCCACAACCAAATCATAAAAACACGTAACTTTTTAGGTGGAGGCAGCTTTTCATGAAAGGAAATATCATCATTTAAGTAATTAATGGCAATAAATTACCCCGGTGCACATTCTTTAAGTTACCATCATTGTAACATAACAGCACAGTACACGTCAAAAATTAAAAAATTTAAAACCCTACTGTTTGAATTCAAACTCCACTCATCGTTACCAACCATCATTAGTTAGACAAGAATCACTAACGTAATTTGAGTTGAAGATAAACACTGTAAACACATAAAATCCCTATTAATTTAGTAGCCTAGCATTATTCCGCAATTAGTCTAAGATGAAGGATCTTTGGCTGCAATTCAAAAGTTTTCAATGATAGAGACACAAACTCCTTAGAAAATGCACATCGGACGCAAAGCAATTAAAACAGCAGCAATGTACGTTTTTAAATCATCAAACGTAAGCATCAAATACAGATGCACTTATGTCTCTTATTTTCCCTCTTCTAAGCCCCAATCCAGCACAACATGAATAAACAGGCGCAAAGCAATAAAAAAATCAATTTGTCCCTCCCACATGAGTCCTGCCGCAGTCAAAACCAAACTGCAGTAATTTAGTAGCGTAACTCATGCCTAAAAAAGCCAGAACAACAAAGCACCAACTGACAAAAAAAGTATTGACCAGCGACAAATTGGTCTCTCCCAAGAATCACAATTGGCAACGTCCAAGCATTTTAAAAAGTTTCTTATCAAGCCCAATGACCTGCCGTACTCGCTCCAAAACCCATTTTTAAAGGACTTGACCCTAACTAGCATAACACAAACATGAGCAATCAAAAACTTCAACAAGAAGGAATGATATTGCCAATGCTCAGACAAGAAAAAAGAAAAAAAAATACAAATCTCAGCCAGCACCCAATGAACAGGAAGAATACTACTAACAATGTAGTTATTAAAAAAAACAACTTTAGTTTTGGGGTTTTTCTTGAAAAGGATAGCACAGCTTTTCAAGTAACAAAAATTAAGCATGACGTGGAGGTACATTTCTAATCTAAATAATTAAAAAGAATATTTTTCCTGCTAACTGTATATATTTTAATCAAATCTTAATGAGCACTTTGTTTTAAATAATTTTTTAAATCTATAAACCGAGACGTCACGATCTTCTTTTGGGATATTTTTCCAGACATTTAAGCAAATATCAGGGTTGGAAAAATTACCTGTTTTTGCTTTAATTACAATTACAATTACAGCCTAAAATTTTCAATTACAATTACAATTACTCAAGTACAATTTCAATTACAATTACAATGAAAAGATTCTCAAAACAATGCGACCAATTCACTTACATACGAAGCCTCGAGTTTTGCTTACGTCAACACGGTGGATTTGTTTTGTAGTTCTATATCAGACCTATTTAAGCCCCATTTCAGATGGTAAGACTTTTCCTTGGTCTTCACCTATATTTGGCAGGAAGATGTTGCAAAAATATCCAAAGTACCAGGGACCTCGCTCAATGTAAATCCTGCCCTGGAATAACATGGTTAGTAAGCGTGACCACTAATGTACCATTTTTCCATGACAATTCATCTCCACCTCGCCAGTTTTTACGCGCAAAATACTTTTTAAAAAAATTAGGTAGGTGAAATGCTCATTGAACAAAGCATTAAATTTGAATTGAAGAGGTCTGGGCCCCCTAGCCGTACATGTACAATTGTATACCTATAACTGGCTAATTTCATAAAAAACAAAAATCTCTAAGCAAAATCTTCGAGTGGATTATTATTTACTGTTAAAATTTAGCACGAGGCAATGCACCTTACTTCCCCAATCTGGGCCAAATAAATTACTTACAAATAAAATTCAACAACAAATTGCAGGATTATCAACGTGTTTTGGACTTAAATTGATTGTAAATGAAGATTGAACAATTTAATTTTTCAATTTTTTTTCATATGTTAAAAATCTAGTTCTTTCAAATGGCTCTAAACGCTTGCAAAATGTGATCCAATTTCATTAAAATGGCTTTTTATTTCAAAAACTTGCAAAAAACTCACCCAGCGGCTGGGGGCTTTGCCCCCTGACTCTCAAAGCCTCAGGTGGCTTGGGGGTCGGCCCCCAGATCCCCGTCGGTGATACGTTTGAGTTGCATTAGCGTACTCATCATGTCTCCCAAATTAGACAATTGCACTTTTTAACTATTTAGTTTACAGTACCTCTATCTTTTGCGAAAAATTCTGGTTAATTGCCAACAACAGGCAACGGCTTTAGATCTTCTATTCTACGATATCTTTGCCCCACAAAAAATTCCTCTTTTAAAAATTTCTGATGACGTCATTGCCTGTGGTTTGTGGTTTGGCTCCCCCCAATCAAAAATTCTGGCTACGCCTATAGTTACAATGGTTACTTAGCACCGGTTACAGTCACATCTGACGTCATAGGCCAATTCTATGTTAAGCTATTTTTTATCTTAGAGTTAGTGCAAGTTATGATTAGAGTAGGTGCTAAGTTTAGGTTATGAATATGATTAATCTTATCTCTAAAACTAGCTCTGGCTATCCCTAACCTACTTTGATGTTCGATTTGTCACTTCAGATGTGATTGCAAACGGTAGAAAATATCGATATCGATTTGCAACCAGAGGGAAATTGATGTTGTTGAAACACATTTTGCTATTATCTATCTTAGTAAATAATAGAGTTATTGTAATTGAAAATGGGCAGAAAAATTTTCAATTACAATTATCGACTTTTGAAAATTCGCAATTACAATTACAGCAAAATCGTGTAATTAATTACAATTTTGTCAATTACAATTATAATTTTTCCAAGCTGGCAGATATAATGAAGTTTCTCCTCTTTTCTATTTTAGTTCTAGCACGATAGTGAAAGAAATCATTTGTACTTTTCTGACAAGTATTATAACTGTAAATGCTGTTGAGTTTGGTAAAGTAAAAGTCAAACGAATCGGGTGACATGTTTTGAAATATTTGAACATAAATTTGGCAAATTCCGTATTTGCGGTATAATAACTTCGAGTTTTAAAACACCAAATTTGGAGTACAGTAAAGTAATGCCATTGAATGATGACCAGAAAATAAAGACAAGCTCTTATGACTTTATTCTTTAAAATAGATACTTTATGTAAGTAACTTACTGACTTTTACATGCTTTTCCCGAGTTAATTTAAAATCAAAATCAAATGTTTCATTATACTCGCCGTATTACGCTGAAGCGTGAAACGAGTTGGAGGGGCTCATCTCCGCGTCATTGCGCCATGGCAACACAGCTCCTTTGGAAGAAAAGTCACAGCGGTGGCGAGCCATTTTCAACACTGTGTCTGATTTGACCGGCCCGAGATTTGAACCCCAGACCTCCCGCTCCAGAGACGAACGCGTTACCGCTCGACCAACTGGCTCTTCCCTAGTTAAACAATGAAATTGAAAAACAGAGTAAAACATGCTGAAGTATACTACTTTTGGAGTAGAGGTTGGAACAAAATGACGTAACTTGTTAGCTAAATTATTCCACAAATTTTTGACAGTCTTTTCGCAAGGTTGTCGATATGGGCTTTCAATGATTTTATAAAATCATTTATAGAAAGTTGAAAAATTTTTCAATGATTTACAGAAAGTTGAAAATCAAAATTTGGATTCGACTTGTTACTAATCATCATGAAAGCACTTTTCTTGTAGTTATTAGTTAACTTATTTTCGCTAATCTAATTTTAAATTTTTTTATCTCCCGTGAAACATGAATTTAAAGAGTTTTTACTTTGCTGTGAGATAAATGAAGATTAGTGTCATCAGCAAATAAAGTGGTTTCAAAGTGTGATGCTTCTGGTAAATCATTTAAATAACGTAAGAAACAGATAACAGATAGCAGAAGTTTATTTGTTGCCACTCGCGTCAAAAAAAAAAAACAAACAAAAAACAAAGTCAAGGATTTGACAAGCAAAGTAGGTACACGAATTGAAACTTGGAGGCTGCGAAGAGACCTTCTCGGTCTTCGAATCGAGCAGCCACCCGATTTGCTTTTTAAAGGCTTAATATAGAACAGACGGATAGAAGGTCGTTACCAGGTTGAATGCTGACCAGTTTACCGCAAATGTTCAAGATAAAATCAATTTATTTCTTTTAAATGCTTTTATTTCTTTTAAAGCTTGCATTAAATGCGATTTCAATTTAATTTTAAAGCGTAACTAGGGTAGATTTTAAATTTCAACTGGAATTGAATTCCAAACTTTTACACCTTGATATTTGATACTTTGCTGAATCCTAAACTGACTTCGCTGAATCGCTGAATGACTTCGCTGAATCCTAATCCTGACTTCACTGAATCCTAAACAAAAAGATCCCAAAACTTAACCCTGGAGAACACCAAATTTAACATTATGCAACGTGGAAATGTTGTTGCCAACTTTTCTAGAGATTTAGCTATCTTTTAGATACGAATTTAAAAGTTTTCACACATTGCCGCGAAAGCCATAACTTTATAATTTAAAATCGCAAGACGTGCCACGCCAATCATATTTTACCAACCCGAGCTCTCACAGAGACCACGAGTTCGAGACTCAACTCAAGAATTGTGAACACAATGAAATGAAGCACATTGCTACTCAAATAGTGGCCCGCTACTGCCCACCTATGGTGGTTAAATTAAATATTAAAAAAAAAATCTATAGTCTATACCTTCACTTACGCGGTATAGGCTGCTTGTATTCCAACAAACCTGTCATCACTTTTTCACCAATAGTTAAGATGTTTTGCTGATGTTAAAATCATAACTGCCAATGACATACACAGGAATTTCAAAAAAAAAGGAAGAGAGCTTGGGTCGAAGAAAGATAACCAGCTGGGTTCTAGAACTGCCATCCGCAGGAGAAAAAAGGGCAAAGTCTGAAGCGCTTGAGATTTTTACGATTTTTTACCAATAATAACTAAATTTGCCTTACTTTGCATATCTTCGTTCAGGGTTGTCTGTTTCCATTTCCACACCTCTCTTCTACGCTTTCCACGTTGTGATAACTTATGTGGCTTGCAAGGCAGCAAACACTAAAATAAAAATTAGATTTTGCATTATTGGCAAGGACTGAAAAATATCTGAAATACGTGCTTCCAGCCAATTAGCTACATATGTACTTAAAATGTAAGTTCGTGCGAGCTTTCAGGAGCCTTACAGACATTTTTTTCTTAAAAAAAAAAGTTAAAATCAAGTTAATTACGAAAAATTGAACAAAAACGTAAAAAAAGCTACTGACATACGGCATTTTACCCGCTATTCAATCAGCCAGCAGATTGGAGTGGGGCAAATTTCAGATTTTTTAAACTCAGCATGTCAATAGTTTTGCTGTCCTAAAACATGTTTTATTAAAAATCGAAACTTGAAATAACTTCATTTCATATTTGTTGCAGACGACCCTGTAACTCACCAAGGTTATTACCGTTAACCGGAGCCTTAACCGTATCCTAACCGTACCGTTAACCGAATCGTTAACTGGAGCCTTCACCGTCCTTCGGCCCAATTAAACTCCCAACTCAAATCCAATACGTATTAATGCAGTAAAAGTAAATAAAGGCACGAAAGGGCACGATAAAAAATAACTGTAAGTTTATTCGAAAGAATGTAAATAAAAACTATGCCATGCAACTTGCTTTGAAAAAATAAAAAACGTCCGACTCTAATTCCTCACTGAAAAGAATGAATGGACAACAAATTAATTGTTATTGTTAATTACATTTTATCCACCAAGTTGCCTTAGTCAGGAGACAGCGAAGAGACCTTCCGGTCTTCGAGTCAAGCTGCCACCTGCCACCTGTCTGCCACACTCGGCGGAGGCTTCACACTGTCCCTTTAATTGTGGAACGTCAGACAGGGAAGCTGTGAATACCAACTTTTACAATTTTTGGTTTGACCCGACGGGGAATCTAACCCGAGTCTACCATTTCAGTAGCAGATGCTCCATCTACTCGACCACTATTCAGTTAATTTACAAGTTAAAAAACTTGAAATCGACCAAACAAACACTTGTGCATTGTGCCAACAATTGACTAAAGCGTTCGGTTTAGAAGTTCGCAACGTTTGAAGGCAAAAATAACCGTGAAGTATTAAAGTACAGGAGCTAAAATACAAAACGTCAAATTCGAAACTCGGTGCAAAACAAATGCATAAAAAATCGGTGCTGCAACAATAGTCTATACCGGTAACGATTTAAGGACAGGGGACTATCCCATGCCTTTTTCATTTGGCCATGGCATAAAAGTTTTAAAAAATACTAACTATCATGAAATGCGTGAGCCATACCTCTTATTAGGGTCATGATGGAATGAATATAAAGACAGCAATGCAAAAGTGCGTTCAGCAGGCAGTTGGGGCAAGGAATTCATTAATTTTATTTTCCAGTCAACGCTAATTTTTAGAAATAATTGCAAAAATGCTTTATTTATTTGTCGGCCAAATAGTGGGCATGCAGTAGTACTACGCAAATGATGGCTATTGTAATAACTTGTATAAGCCTACCCTCAGTGGTTTTGCGTTTACTTTGTATGATTTTTGCCAATAAAACACGTTTTCTTGCTGAAAATTTCAACAAAATAGTCTCAAAACTGAAATATTTTTGTTAGTAAAAAATTGTAAAATCTCTGAATACCGAAGGTTCTGTCTCCAGAACCACTTGCTTCCGACGACGTGGGGGGAGGCATAGGCGTAGCCAGATTTTTTAATTGGGGGGGCAAACCATAAATCACATGCAACGACGTCATCAGAAGTTTTCAATAGAGGAACTTTTTGCGGGACAAAGTTATCGCAAAGTGGAAGATTAGAAGCCGACACTTGGCTTTGACACTTAACCAGGACTTTGCTAAAGGGAGAGGGCTTAAACCCAAAGTTAAATAGGCAAAACGTCTAAAACAGGAGGCGCGTCGAGTAAACTTTGTGCAACTTAAATGTATCCCAGACGGCTGTCTGGGGGCGGAACCCCTGGCCTCCAAAGGCTATGGGGGTCTGAGGGCGAAGATTTTTAGAAATTTTTTTGGAAAAGAAAGCTATTTTAATGCTCATGGATTACATTTTGCACGTGTTCAAAGCTATTTGAAGGAACTAGATTTTTAACATATAAAAGTCAAGCAAAAATTAAATTGTTCAATCCTCCTTTTGTTTGCAATTTAAGTCTAAAACACGTTTAAGATCTTGCATTTCGGTGCTAAATTTGGAAGTGATTTGGCCCATGGAGGGGGAAGTAAGGAACATTGCCTCCTACAATATTTTAGCAATAAATAATAATCCAGTCGAAAGTTTTTTTAGAGATTTTCGTTTTGTTATGAAAATAAGCAGTTATAAGAGTACACGTACGGCCAGAGGGCCCAGGACCCCTTTATTCAAAGTTAATAATTTATTCGAAGAGCATTTACCCTAGTTATTTTTTGAAAATATTTTTTCGCCTAAAAACTAGCAAGGTGGAAGAAATTGTTATTGAAAATTGGTACAATATAAATGGTTAGACGTACTTACCAGCATGTTATTGCTTGGACCGGATTTATATTGCGTGGGGACGCTGGTACTTTGGGAATATTTCTTGCTACATCTTTCTGCCAAATATAGTTGAAGACTGTCGCAATCGTTGATACTTGGCTAGAGTACAACCTTTAATCTCTAGAATTGCCCACGTTGGCTGAAACTAGAGAACGACTGAGATGTTAATTGACGAATCGAAAATGGCAGTTGATAGTTCCTTTAGCTTCTTGAATCTCAGAAAGCAACACACCGATCTTAAATTAAAACTTCTATTTAAGATTGAAACACAAAACAACTCTCACTGAGCAAAATCGCTCCACTAAACTTCTTACGATCGACCAGATTCAGATCGTAAAAGACTTAACCGTGACCGACCAGGTTCAGGTCGCACCTTACACACTCTCGCGATTGTCCGATTCAGATCGCCAACTATACGGCTACACAAGCCAACCACAGATACACAAACTCGGCAAAACTGCCTGCGAAACTAATACCCAAAATCACCCACTCTTAGAATATTAGAATCCTGAATGAAAAATTAGAATCTATTAAAATTAGAATAATATTAGAATTAGAATAATATTAGAATTATAATTATGAAAAATTAGAATAATATTAGAATCCTGAATGAAACCCGCCTGTTTATACTACGACAAAAGCTAGCGAATATCCCAGAAAAATCCTTGATATGTCTCACAATAGAAAAAATACACGAGCTTACGATAAACAAATTTTGACATAATTGTGACGTCACAGTTTCAAGTCTAAATATAGCAATTAAGACATGTAAACAACCCAAACAATCGATAACTGCAGAAAATAGCAGAATATACTCGAAAGGAATTATCTCGAATATTCGAAATCAAAAAAGCGGCAAAAGTAGTAAATCAGTCACGCATACGTTAAAATACAGCAAGTAATTATATCTCAGGCATTCAAAATTATTATTCGTGACAAAGACCAACTAAATGACTTAGCATCTGAGTGCAGGGCACCTGGCATTTGACATATGATAAATCCTGCCCTGTTATTGTATTATGTTCATAAAAAAGGTTAGATAAGGGCCTAACTTTGCAACTTTTAGGACAAAAACCCTTAATTTTACCAGGACTATACATTTAAATTGGTTAGAAAAATTGAATTGAGGGGGCCCTGGCCCGCTGGTGGTCAATATTATTGTTAATTACTGCGGTACGCAGAGATGCTAAAAGAAACTGAAACTGAAAAACAAGTCTTTTTTGTCACATTTTTATCTTTGTTGACATTTTGATTGGGGGGGGGCCGGGCCCCTTGGATCCCCCTGGCTACGCCTATGGGGAAAGGGGGTTAACTGTAAAGGCTGAGAAATGTTGAGAAACTCATGAAAACGTTAAACAAACAAAACTAAGCCTACAGTATGACGCTGAGCCTTTGGTGTTTTCTTTTTCGTTTTCCTTTTTTTATCTTACGCTTAATTCGGATGTTCTACCTTCTGATAAAAAGCTTTTCGCTACTGTAACTATGCTAGCAATTACACACAGTCACAAATCTTTCTTTTTGTTATAAGACCTAGAAAATTTTGGGTTGAGCTTGTTGTTAGTAAACCTAATTTTGCAAATATTTAGGACAAATTTCGTTCTAACGATAATGTTTGAATTAAAGTGACGGTCGAGCGGAAAAAACTTCTGGTATTGCAACGATAGACCAAATTTCGATTTCTAGTCGGGTCAAACCAAAGATTATAGAAATTGCAGGATATTCACCGCTTTCGTGCTTAACGTTTAGCGTTAAAAAGAACAGTATAAGGCCTCCACTGTGTGTGGTAGACATCACACGCGGCAACTAGCTTTGCGATTAAAATTAAGGTCCTCTCTCTGTCTCCTGGCGAAGGGAACGTGGTGAATAAATATGTAATTACATTTGCGTTCTTTTAAAACCGAAAAAGCAATTCCCAATCACTTTGTTCTGTTTTTCTTTCAGAAGCAAGAAGTCTACTCGACCAAACATATAACTTGTTTTCATTTCTTTTGCAGTATGCTGGACCAGCATGTAAGTAATTTCTGCTGATAGAGTAAATGGTAAGCTTACTTTACTAAAGAAAAAAAGACCACTGGCACAATCAGAATAGGCAAACAGGGCTGAAGATTCTCCATCATAATCAAGTCAATCTATACAAAGTGCAATTTTTTTGAACATGTTTTACGATTTATGACTTGTAAATGATAGGGGCAGAAGAACTTGCAGGGGGTCGGGAAGTTTTTTTTTCATTACAGACCGATTCAAGCCATCAGGGGTGCCGGAACGTCGGAAGGGCAAGGGGGGGTCGGCTTTTTCAAAGGGCACTTTCAATACTGTCCGTACAGTCATTACCACCAACATTGCTCTCTAATGCTGTCAAACAATTAAACATTTCAACAAAATCGGAGTACTGAATACCTTGCATAAACACTAGACCTAAAAAATAATTACAAAACAAAAAATCAATGAAGTAAGGGTAAGTTCAGCCATTGGGAGTTTGGTTGCAATGCCCCCATAGCCGGAGACACGGGGGTTTAGGGGCTTTGCCCCCAGCGCTCGGAGAATTTGCAATTTTTTGTGAAAAATAACTTAATTTTAGGCCTATTTTAGCAAAAATTAATGCTTTTAAAGCGTGACCTAGGAATTGACAGTGCAAAAGCATAAATACATTGGCTGCGCAAATAGGCTATGAGGTTGGTGGTTAATTGTAAAAAATCAGCCGTTTTGTTACTAGCTGGTAACTCATGAAATAAATAAAAAAAACAAGTTATAATCTGATTTGTCAGCATTTACAAAAAAAGCTAATTTTGGAGATGTTCATCGCCGCCCCCACCGAGTATTTTACCGTCTAATCTGAACAAGAAACAGATTTTGCTTCAGTTATTGCAATGAATTTTATAAAAGTTTTTCTTATATTGTTCCGGCTTGAGCAGAGGTCCAGACACTTTGAATCCCAAAATCTGTCACTGGTAACGCCCGCGTTGATCGTTCCAATTAGGGCTACAAACTAGAGAGTTGTTCTAGGGGGGGGGGCAAAAATTTCTTTCAGGAGGAGGGGCGTTTACAATACTTACCACTATTTTCTTTTATTATTGTCGCGTAGGGTTTGGGGGAGTGCGAAGTTTGTGTTTGGGGGGCGCCGCCCCCCCTTGGCCCCCCGTAGTTGCGGCTCTGGCTACAAAGTTAGAAAGTTGAATGTCTAAAGAGCAATGCTTAGGCTTACAAACATAGGATCCTTGAGTTCTTAACATGAAATTTTGTAGCGCCCTACCTTCCTAGCATCAATTTAAACTGACGGAACTAAATCGGATGTTACAGGCTAATCAAATGCACTCCACAAGTTTATCAATTTATTTTACGTCATTTAGAAATCATTTAACACACGCAATTTGTTGTATATTATAGTGACTATTTTACCGTAAATTTTCAAGCTAAAAAGCATAAAACGAAATTGAAAAATATTTACCCGTTTTTGTGTTTTTAAATTGCTTTTTTAAGGGTAACAATCAGTGCCGTCGCTCCGGGGGCAGGGATGCTATGCCCCCCTAACGGCTGCTTGTACCCCCATTTTGTTTTACTAAAAATACTGTTTTTGGAACATCACACAACAAGACAAAGACAGTGATAGAAAAATTGCTGTACATTAATCTGACGCAATACTCCGTCTTGTTAACACGCCTTTACGAATGTGTCGCGGAGGAGACATGTAAGCCAGCAGAATCGTTACCGCTACTTCGTTAGTAATTATTACATGAAACAATACGTGAACATTTTTTTTTCAATGACCCGCTGTTTTGATTTTTAGAGCACACTCATCATTTTGAGGTCACAGTCAGTGGCGCAAGTAGGGTGAAGGGGCTTAAGCCCCACTAGCCAAGTCAATTAGAAAATTTATTCTCAAAATACAATCGTTTCAACGCATTTTAGACTTGACCTAAAGTAAAGGGGGGGAGTGGGCTGCAGGTGCTAAGCAATTTAATTCTTTGAAATGACTTCTGAATTTTAGAAATTTAGGTCATTTGTATGGCTTCAAAAAGTGTAAAACGTGATTAAATTGTCGTTAAAGTCTCTATTTTTTTTGCTGAAAAATTGCAAAAATCGTCCAGCGGCTGGGGGCACCGCCCATTGGCCATCGTCCACAGTCACTAAATATTTAGCGATTATCTCGGTCTGTGACACCCTTGAGTTGCATCAGTTTGTTCAGCACTGGAGCTAAATCATGCAGTTTTACTGCAAAAAAAAAAAACGCTTTTGGTTTACTCCTCAGCAAAATCCTTATTGCACGTCTGGTAGCAATCACTGCTGTAGATAGATTTTTCAAGCGATTGTGGGCCGCAGACGAAACGAGCTAAAAACCGCTGCCCCCTTATTTTCAAATTGCGCATAATTTTAGCTGTGCAAGATCTGAAGATCAGTTTTTATTAGCAAAATTTAGTGCCCACGATTTCTGGCTAGTGCCCCCTCACTTCGTTTGCTCTGGCCACGGCACTGGTTAGTGGTTACGATTAAGGTTTGGGTTAGTTTTAGAGCTACTTTTAGAGTAAGAAGTTGCGTTGGGTTTGAATTCATAGAAAATTAGATAAAAATTTCCGGTAAAATAGCGTCTCCATTTTGTTATAATTAATTTGATGAACTTTTTAGTGCCACTTAGTGAGAGTATTTGTTTATAATAAAAAAAGATATTTTTTTCATAAATTGAAAACTGTAATGTATTTTTGGATAGACAAAAAACGTTTTTACGTTGTATTTCTAGAAAGGCTATATTGGTTCATAAAATACTAAACTTTAATTACAAGAATGTTTTTTGTAGCTGCTATACTCTCTTGCTTGTCTTCAGTTTAGTAGGACAGTACTGCCCCCCTTACCCCCTCTGGTAAAAGAGCAGGAGGGGCAGCTGCCCCCCCCTCCCCGTTCCGGCACCACTGCAAGCCATGAACTTATTTTCCCGAGCGATCAGTTTTTTTTGCTCGGTTTTGACAAACTACAGCAACTAAGCTACATAGTAAATTTATTCTTCCTTAACCCTTTAAGTGTCAGCGTGTTTTTGCAGAAATTTCCAAAAAATAGTCCGTTTCTAAAAATTGCAATATCTCGAAATCTACAAACGCTAGAGGAAAAGTTTAAACATGAAAGTTATCAGAAAAAGATGTAATTTTCAACTATCTAGTACTTTTTGTTAAGTTTTGTGGTTGAGTGAGCTTTATTTAGGAAAATAGACATTCAAATTTTTAAAAATAAAAAATTAGCAAAATTTTTGAACATATGAGAAGCCTAACACTCTTTTTTGGTAAAAAAGTAACGTAATTGTAATTTGGGGATTTTCCCTAACCAGTTAGCATAGTTAATTCTAGTCATTAATAAAATGTTGGTTGCTAGTACGAGATCAGCAGTAATTTTGTAGACCAAGCATAACTACCTAATCAGTTATCAGCGGTTTCGAAACATTGAGATTACTAATAGCATTTGTTTCTTTTTAGAAAAGTTTGTTGAAAAAGATTGATAGTCCTTGGCCTATGTCTAGAAATACGTACCTGTACACTAGGCAGTCCAAACCAATAATGAAGATCTGTTTTTTTTACTGATGAATTTTCTGGAACTATTGAAGGGTTGGGAGGTCAAGAAGAGTGGGGGGGTTGCCCTATTTTGTATTTGTTTCTTTTTTGGAAAGTTTGTTGATAAAGGTTGATAGACCCAAGTCTATGTCTAGAAATACGTAGCAGTACCTGTACAGTGTACACTAGGCTATCCAAAACAATAAAGCAGATCTGTTTTTTATTGATGAATTTTCTGGAAGTGTTGAAGGGGTGAGGGTTCAGGAGAAGTGGGGGGAGTTGCCCTATTTTTCATTTGCATTTTTAGGGGCTGCCCCCAACCTTCAACACTACCACTTTTACTTATTTGTATTGGTGCCATACAACTGCCTTGAATTATGCCAATTCCATTACTCGGTAAAAACAAAACGATTGGTTTCAGTGATTTGGTAGTAGTATTTGTCCTTTTTCCAAAAAATTTCAAAAAAAATTTTTTTTTAAAGTAAATTTTCTAAAAAAAATCAAATGCAACCCCCATATTTTTTGCATTTTAAGTGGAGTTGATGTTTTAAGCTAACCAGAAATACTAAACTATTGAAATTCGTTTAACAGTGTCACAATTTTTCAATGATTCTAAAATTTAACCTTTGGGCCACTATTTTGGCCCTTGGCACTAAAAGGGTTAAAAGTCAAACTTATTATTTCGTCACAATCGCTGCTCAAAAAGTGTACAGCCACACAAACCTTAGCGATCATGTGCTAATCGTCCATCATTCTGAAAGTTATATCTTCAGCACTTAATGTATTTTACGTTTATCAACCCCACCTCAAAATGGGAGATGCAATAATACATGAGAATCTATCGTGTTGCAAAATATTCCTAAAAGTTCTCGGCCAGGTAAAAAGTTCGCCTTATTACAACACTGATCTGCGGCCCAATGTTTGCCGACCACTGGTTTAAAGCGTTCGTATCTTGCTAGTAAGGTTTTTTTAAGCAACATGTTCTATAAACGTGTAAAGTTTATTTTGAATGGCCTTAAAATTTACTCCTTTTTTTATTTGCAAGAGAAAAATTGACGTTTTGCAACGAATGCAATATGCATACAGTTTTGCGTACGTTATAATTTTCTCATGAAAGAATAACCAAATGTCACAAACAACTTTTCAGCAATTTAAAGTTCTCTGAACGAAAAAAAAAACTTAAAAAGAAATTATTTTGCAGATTATGTAGATGTCTGCTCAGTTGGAATTCATGATCACCGAATACCTGACGAAAATTTCAATGCGTCTACCGCCCATGCAAGTGCTCCAGCTTACCAGGTCAGACTAGATACTATTGGAAATTCTTGGATTCCCACAAGAAGTAGGTGTTGATTTGATTTTATTGGTTTGCATTTACAGCAAAGGAACCGCTACAAATCAGACTTTACGCGGTCAAAAACGATTTTGCGCAAAACAATTAAATGCGGTTATTAGTTGTAAATACACTGTAATTTGTTGCAATTAAGAGCAGATTTTAGTTGCATACTGGATAAGGTTACGGAAAATATACGAAAAGGCTGGATGAAGATAATTTTTAATTTTTTGTGAGGACGATCTGCTCCTAATGGGGAAAACTATGGAAGAGTTGAGAGAAAACTTTGACAAATGAAAAAAGGTGTTTGAAAGCAAAGGAATGAGAGCCAATCTTGGAAAGACAAAGCTGATGGTGAGTGGGAAAGAAGAAGGAATGTTAGACAGCAAGATTGATCCTTTCTGTGGGTATGAAAAGAGAGTCATTTTTTTTTCAGTTTTGTGCACAACATGCGGTAAATGAGTCCACGAAAAACGCACGGATATGAAACAGATTACAGTTTACTTAGCTAAAGCTTTTGTTAACAAGAAGTGCCGAGGCTCGGTAAAAAATTTGAAGAAACGTTTAGAAAAATTATGTGATAGCGTGGAAACTGTTCATAAATTTTCTTATCTAGATGACAGATTGAATGCAACTGGTGGATTTGAAACAACTGTAACACCTCGAACAAAAATTTGGTTGAATAAAGTTCAGTAAATGTTGTGCGTGGTGAAATACTTAAAGGGGGTGAAGCATCCAGCTAGGATTTTGTGCAAAAGATGAAGAATAATGTTAAACATACCTTCATCAAATTTCACCAGCTTACGACTTATTGTTTTTGAAATATTTTATTTCAAGGTAAGGAGATCTCTCCAACAATGTTGCCAGTTAAAATTTCCTTTTTCCTAAATTGATGTTGATTATAATCTTTCACATTGGTTTCAAAGCTTCTGAATGCAATGCTTAAGCATGAATTAGTGTTACAACAAAAATACTTTTACAATGTAAATTGTATATCCCAATTTCTAGAAAAATATATCTTAAATGACAACACTGTTGTGGAGATCTGCCAACTTTGAAACGATAGATCGTAGAAAGCTGAAATTCAGCAAAAAAATGTTTTAGATGTTTCTTTAATTTTTGCACATAATCCCAGCTGGATGCTTCACCCCCTTTAAAAGCAACAGGTTTTCATTTAAGACGAAATGTAAGGTTTTCAAAAGTTGTGAAAGATTCGCTAATGAGCTGTTTTGTATAGAAGTGAAAAGTGGTGCTTAAGCGAAAACGAGATGGCAATTTTGACAAGAACAGGAAAAGCGATAATTGAAGCGATGCGCGGTGTGAAGCTATTAAGGTGCGTTTAGACTGGACGGGAAGCAACGCGAAGCAACCAAAATTTGACGTCATCGACAGCTCGCGAAAGGTTGCAACCTTCGCGAGCAGTTGCACAACATCGCTTGCTTGCAGGCTGTAGTAGGATAACCTACTACATCACTGATCGGATTTTTACGATCGCAGTTAGCTAGAAAATAATGTGAATAGTATATTTGCATGGTTTAGCGCCTATTTATCAGTCCAAAGAATATCGTGTTGGCAAAGTTAGATTCGGGATAGTCGTAGGCTAGCCAAGTTAATTTGGATCAAGACAGCTAAGGCTGTAAATCCTAGAATTCTTGGCTATGCTGGATCTCAGAGCTTCGTTATAATGAATTCACCAAAGCAGTAGGCCTAGCCCCACGGCATCTAGCTTTTAAACAAAACTTTTTATTCTGTGCAGCATAGCAGAAGCTATTGTATCAGTCCAGTGGTTCTTTTGGCTGAGCACCTTTTGCTTTTTTTGTCTTAAACTAACATGGTGTTGTTGTTTTTTTCAGAATATAAAATAACCCACCAGCAGGCTAGTTTTTAATGTGTTGATAGTGTTTTTACCCATTATTTGTTGGCTTGTTGTTTTAAAAGTAACCACAATTGAACAATTCCTTGAATACTGGAAAATTCGCAAAAAGTTTTTCGCTGTCTGCTTGGCCATACCAACTTGGTGAATAAACTGTATTTAGAATTGGTTTCAAGCTACAAACAAGAGCTAGATAGATACAAAAAATAAAAAAATTTCTGTGAACTTTTGGATTTGCCTAATTGGTAATCACTTGTTTGAATAGCCGAGCTACAAACGTGGAATTTTTTCTACTGAATGTCCTCTTAAAAATCTTCTTGTTTCTGAAGGTTTGTGACAGTGATCAAGTTGAGCTGGAAGCAATGGTTTTGGACTTCCCCAAGTTTTTATAATCATGAAGATTGTAGTCTGGTAATGATTTTTCACTCCGGTCCTATGTGATAAAAATAGAAATGTCAAGTGTGTTAAATATTCATTTACTGTGTCTTTGTGTAATATCTGAATTTAGTTGTTTGTGAATTTCAAAACAGTTTTACTGTCTCTTAAAATTTTAACTGCTTTACATGGTGAATAAAGTGATAAAGTAAACAATTTTAAGTCTGAAGTTCAATCATTACAATTACAGTCAGTGTAATCAGATAGAACTAGAAAGCCAATATATATTTAACCAGTAGAAAGTGAGTTCTATTTTTTGCTGGGGTTACTGTTATTGGTAGAGAAGTAGCTGCCAAGCAAGTCTATTGATATTGTTCCATTCTCATTAGTCACCATTAAAAACTTGATACAGCATTTATAATCATTGGACTGGGGAAAGAAGCGTCAGTTTCATGAAAACGTGAGAACTAACACCACTTGTATTCAGATGCTTGAGTAACAAGTTTCACATGAAAAAATCTAAATATTTTTTTTTTATCAGGAGCATAACCAAAAAATTGCTGAGAAAAAGGGGCTTGAACTTATAGCTATAAAATTGTCTGTAATTTTACAAACGGTGGTTTGGAACGAAGCCCTTTGAGGTAAACGCGACCGTCGCAACGTACTAGTACCGCAAGAAAATGCAAACTAATAAAATGCTCTCGAAAGCATTTAACTTCGCACTAAATATCGATAATCGCTCCGCTGGCGAATAAAAAACCAAACGTAGTTTTAGAAGCTGACTTTTCCTCAAAGCAACTGCTGGTATTACTGAGCTAAATTCTTGTCCTTCGATGATAGTGTCAAATCATGCAAAAACTGCAATGTTTTTTAGCTTTCTCCAGCAAATCAACACAGCAAGTCATTGCACAATAAGCAAAAACTCCACTACATAACTGATGACAAATCCAGCTTTCAGTTTCACTCATAGCGTTAACATTGGGAGTCTTCATAAACAGCAGTAAATAGCTAACACAAACAACTGTTTAAGCTTACTGTAGGTATCATAACATGCTTGCCTGAAAAAGAAAAATCACATTAATAAAAAACATAGTTTACGCTTTAAATGTACCTGTAGACTAGCCTACTAGTCTACACTCTACAAGATAAATCTACCAGTACCATAATGAGACATAAATGGTGAAAGGGTTAAGGATTTGTTAACTGAGTAAACACCGAAAGAGAACTTTTGACTTCTGCTTCCAGCTTTTTTCGGTTCTGCATTAAAACCCAGAACTGTCATTGTCAAAAGAGATTATGGCAAGTTTTCGGTAGAAGGATCTAAACGAAGCATTGATAGCTAGTGAATAAGCTAAGTACCACTAAGTTTTTGAAGAAATGACTAGTCTTTTCGTTTCCAAATTCGATCTACTGTACTTCGTTTTTCCCTTATACTTAACAAACTTTTTTCTCAAGATTGTTTTGTTACCTATGCTATTAGTCTAGTCTCTTCTTCACGGTTATTGCGTGATAACATTATACAAACTCAATCTTCGTTTTAATTCCAGCGCTCTATGATGAAACAGAACCTGATTACTCCTAAATAGCGCTTCAATAATAAAGCACACAACGCTCTCTGCTCATTGAGTACATTTTAAAAGTAAGTTATTAAAATTAGCCTATGAAGCGACCAGTCGCGAAGCTTAGCAACCACTCGCGAAGGTTGGCAACCTTCGCGAGTGACGTCATCGACCACTCGCGAAGGTTGGCGAAGGTCGCCAACCTTCGCTTCGCGTTGCTTCGCGTCCAGTCTAAACGCACCTTTGGATCGGAGAAACAATGAAAGTCATGTTTAATAGATGGACATGTTGAGCCTTTGGATAGGATGGCTAAAGCAAGAAGAATGCGCTTAAGCAGGGTATGATCATGTTCTGAGGAAATAAGAAGATAATGCTACTGCTATAGTAAAGGCTTTGGGATTTGAAGCGAAGGATAGCAGAGAAAGAGTACTACTACTGTAAAACGAACGTCAAAAAACAAGGAGAGATGAAATGGAGATAAGTGGACCGGTAAGAAAAAATGCATGTGATCGAGCAAAATGGCGAGGCTTGGTGACATCAATGCCTTTACGAAATCTGGCCAACCCCCTGGACGGGGAAGAAACCGGATCAAAACTGACTTGATGATGATTGGTTGCAAATAGGGCAGCTGGCAAAAGTGTGAGATATGGTACAATATCACGTACAATCAAATTGGGGAACGACCTTGAGTCCTAGAGACGATGGTGAGATAAACATGACGGGTATGAAGTAGAGCCGTTGAGAGGGGCACAAGGGGGGCGCAGCAGGACCCAGGTTCAGTATTTTTTGAGGGCTCGCGCTGATTTAAGGGGCCCGTGCTGATTGGAGCTTTATCTAAAGAAAAGATCGTGAAATTTTGGGAAACACATCCCACGTTCGGTCCGAGGGGTTGAATTAGTCCCCGAGCACAGAATTTCTCTCAACGAGCCTCGTGTGTAGTTTGCTAATTTCGCCGTACAGTATATGAAGTTGTGATCTGTGAATAAATATTGCTCTCAACAACGAAGCTATAATTTTATCTGACACAATTGCGCTTTTAATGTAACATTTAGTCATTAAATTAAAAAAAAAAAGAAATTATTTTAGTTACTAGTTATAGTCAATACAACAACGAACATTTTTTAAGAATTGCGTTATTTATAATTCATCTTTTTAGATACTCTTGGGCAATGGGTTCAAATCGATTTGGGAACTCCTCAAGCTGTAACTGGCATTGTTACGCAAGGAAGAGAAAATGTAAATTCTTGGACGACTTCTTACAAAATTTTGTGCGGAAATTCGACCGCTAATTTGAATTACATCACAAGCATGGAAGGAGTTCCTAAAGTAAGTTAAATTTGAAGCGAATTATAGCGCGCGATATTATAAAACGTAGCGCAGATTAGTCCTTCAAAGCTCAAATTTTCTGTTAGTAAAAATCTTTTTCCTTTTTGGGGTATGCGTTTGTAAGATACCTGGAGATACTGCCCCCTGGGGGGACATGACAGAACATGCTAGCGAGCTCGTAAAGGCCATTCTCGCTCGCTAAAAAGCGCTAACGAACAAAAAATCTTCGTAGACAAACTGCAATTTCTGAGCCGTCTCGCCCAACACGCGTTAAAACAGTTCGCTCGAATTTCTGCGAGATGTTCGTTACTTGTGTTAGTACGTAATAAATACTCTCATTGTGACGTCAGATGCATTTCTACTTCAAAATAATGACTTAATTAAAATGTTCATATCTTCGAAGCTTTTCGTCTGACTCTTGTCAAAAAGAATCGTCAGAATGGAGAGCGCAGAAAAATGAGCGGCTATTTATGGCGAAAAGCCGAGCCGTGCTTGGCTTTTCTATGGAGCGCCGTTTGTGTACCCGAATTTGTGCAAAGTTTTTTTGCATATTTAATTAAATAGTCATTTTAATTAAATACACAAAAATAAATATACAAAAAAAACTAGTGCAAAAATAAATATGCGAAAAATTTTTGTGCGGACTTTTTTTGACTATTTATTTTTGCAATAAGAAAAAACTGCGCAGAATATGCCGTTGCAAAACTAAATAGTCAAAAAAAAACTGCGCGCAAAATAAACCGTTGCAAAAATAAATCGTCAAAAAAACTGCGCACAAAATAAAGCGTTGCAAAAATGCGCTGCAGACATTTCTGTATATTTGCTAATGGAGCGTGGCAAAGCGCTCTAGGTTGCTCTTAGAGCGGATTAAAGAACAGCCGATAGCGCATCAAAGAGCAGCCGAGAGTGCTTTGCCACGCTCCATTAACAAATATACAGAAATGTCTGCAGCGCATTTTTGCAACGCTTTATTATGTGCGCAGTTTTTTTGACGATTTATTTTTGCAACGGTTTATTTTGCGCGCAGTTTTTTTGACTATTTAGTTTTGCAACGGCATATTCTGCGCAGTTTTTTCTTATTGCAAAAATAAATAGTCAAAAAAAGTTCGCACAAAAATTTTTTGCATATTTATTTTTGTACTAGTTTTTTTTTGTATATTTATTTTTGTATATTTAATTAAAATGACTATTTAATTAAATATGCAAAAAAACTTTGTACAAATTCGGGTACACAAACGGCGCCCCATACTTTTCCGTGATTTATTTTTTCCTATAAATAGCCGCTCATTTTTCTGCGCTCTCCATTCTGACGGTTCTTCTTGACAAGTGTCAGACGAAAAGCTTCGAAGATATGAACATTTTAATCAAGGTAATTCTCAAGTTCTGTACCACCAACCAACTCTACAATATAATGCGTTCAAGCGTACTGTATGTACTACATTGTTATGGAAAAAGGTACCATAACCTATGCGTTATTATTCTATGCAAGCAAATACCTCAACTGATGATAATTAGTAGATGAACGACAGAATTTTATTATATTTTTGGATCAATGTAAAATAAGAACAACTTTTTCCATACTATAATTTTTTTAAACGACGTAAAGCGCCCTTGAGGTTGTTGGTGGGTAAATTCATATGTTAACGGTAACTCTAGGTCTTTAGGTTTCAAAATTTTTCAAAAGTGAGCAAGTCGAAGAACACTTTTCCTTTTTAGAACCGGTAAATCTTGAGTTGAGACAGGCTGTTTTTCATTTTTTGCCGATATTCAGTCTCATTTGTTCTTGATTTTGTAAAACTTTTGAGAGCATCGATGTCAATTTTAGCGGGCATGTTTGAAACACTTTTTAATTCTTATTGCTCTGTCTGCTTAAGTGAAGGCTTTTTTCTTGCATTTGCAGCATCGTAAAATTGCAAAAGCGAAAAAGCAAGTTTTTTCAAGTTGAACTACTGCCAAAAAAAATTCTCGATTGCTTGCGCAAATCAACAGAGCTTTATAATCTTGAATAGTAGCAATTTTGCTTGCAAACACAAGAAAATCACAGAAATTTTATCGTTTTGAATCAGCACAAATTTTAGTTTCTTTGATTAGTTTGAATTTTTTTTGTTTGTTTTTGGTTTATTTTGCTGCCGAGGCTGGCAGTGTTTTTAATTTGTTCTTAAATTTTGAGCAAAAATGAGCCTCGTGTTTTAGAAAATCATTCTTACAAAAGGAGTGTATTGCAATTTTTGTCAACTGGCACTACTTGACATTTCTTTATTAGTCGAAACAGCAAGTGGTTCTCAATGCAATTCGGTTTTTTTTAGCAGTTTTGGTAGCAAACATGGCGACGATTTTAATTACTTTTCAGCAAAAATTCGCTTTGGTTAGAAGTTTTCAACATTTCGTCATTAAATTTCTGAACCAAAAAGATTTCTCGCACACTTAAAGAGTGCTTCAAGATCTTTTATAAGTTGGCGAGGAAAATGTGACGTTTTTTTACTCGAACTGCTTACCACAATCGCTCAAAGCAAGTTAGCAAGAAAGAATGAGGTAACGGATTTCGCAAGGCTTTACATATACGTGCAAAAATGACCTCTTACGTTTAGCGAGTATTTCGTTCGGTATCGCCTCTTAAAAAAAACTTGTTAATTAAAGCGAACGAGGAAATTTCTGTCATGTGAGCCATCATTTTTAACAATTTTGTAGAAACTGGATTTATATGTCCACAAGTGAGCGTTTTCAAATTAGTGAAACTCCAAAGAATCTTTTGTCGTATTGTTGCAGAACGGAGTGGCGTTGTGATTAGTAATGTGAATGTTTTATTGCTTTCATTTAAAAAAAAAACTCATGACCTCAAAAAAACTGTGTTTTTTTGTAAAATTTTGTAAGTGAAAATACGGATTGCGCTGTGCTATTTGATGGCTTCTCACTTAAATCCAATGGTTCGTAATCTTCAAATTCTTAGTTTTATTGAAACTTTTTTAAGGTTCGGCGTCTGGGTCATGCATTATGCTCCCACGCAGTTGAGGTACATATAAGCATTAGTGCAACTTTCGAATGCTTCCAAATTTTACCACTTGAGCTTTTCCAATGGCTTCAAGAATGTGTACAATGTGATATAAATGGCGTTAAAAAGGCTATTTTTTTCAAAAAATCACAAAAATTCCGTTTGTGATACGCTTGAGTTGCATCAACTTGTTCAGCACCATGGGCATAGCCTGGGGGGTGCCATCCCAATTGAAATGTCACCAATGATAAAAATAATGACAACGAAGCCTATAACAAAACTATTAATAATGATGACCAAAGCGCCCGGACCCTCTCCATTTAATTTATTGCCAGTAATTTAAATCTATTACGCGAAAGAAATTCCGAATTTCCATCCTAACAGTTGCACCCTCCGGTCCTCATGTAACCATTTTATGAACTTAATGCAATAACTTGACCAGTAACCATCTATTGTACCAACTTCAAATAACAATACACCTCAACGGTTTTTCGCGACAAAATTTTGTTGAAAAAAGTTAGTTACGGGAAATGCTTAGTAGACAAATTATTGAGCTTTAATTGAGGGGGCATGGGCCCCGTGATCATACAGTTACTCCTAAAACTGGTTATTTTCATGGCAAAACAAAAATCTCCAAGTCAACTCTAGGAGTGATTTATAATTTACTACTAAAATATTGCAGTAGGCAGTAGCGTAGCCAGGGGGGAGAGGGGGGGGGCTGTCAACCAAAATGCAGAATGAGAAAAACACTACGTTTTTAGCACTTTTGAGACCGTTAAATGCACTAGAGTGAACTAAATAGTGATTTAAAACATCTTTTGAAACATATATTTGGGGGGGGCTAATTTGTTGAAAATAAAACTAACAAATAAATGAAAACTTTGAAAAATGGTCAAAAATAACGCAATCAAATTTGATCGCAAGTGTAAAAATGCTAAACATGGGCGTCATCAACAAATATACTACAAACTAAGGAATAGGGGGGGGGGGCTATTCACTACTGTTAATTACCAATTTCTCTCAAATTTCTTTTCATTAGCCCCCCCCCCCAATTATTTTTTTCTATAAACTGTATACGAAATAGATTACTCCGTGTGAGTTTCATTGAACTATTCGATTTTATAATTTAACAGCATCTAAATAAGAGAACTAAAATTGTACCATTAGCCACCTCCCAAATAGCACATTTATGCAACCAGTTTAATCATGTTTGCACTGCCAATTTCTAAGCCACGTTTTAAAAGCATTATTTTTTTATCAAAATAGCTCTAAAATTAAGTTATTTTTGCAAAAAAATGCAAAATTTTCGAGCGCTGGGGGCTCTGCCCCCAGACCCCCAAAACAGCACCCCCATTGCGAATTTCTGGATACGTGCCTGGCAGTAGGCAATGTACCTTGCTTCCTTTTCTCCCTTGGCCAAGGCACTTTCAAAACTTAACCCGAAATGCAAGGTTTTAAACATACAGCCGTGGCCAAAATTTTTGATGGAGGGCCCAAACTACAAATCACAAGCAATGACGTCATCAGAAATTTTCGAAGGAGAAACTTGTTGTGAGACAAAAGCATAGGCGTAGCCAGAAGGGGGGGCCCAGGGGGCCCGGCCCCCCCCAATTAAAATACTACCAACGATAAAAATTACAACAACGTAGGCTAGCGCTGCTTAGTTGCAGCTTTTTTCAGCAATTACGCACATAACAGTAATTAACAATAACATTAATGACAATTAGGGAGCCCCGGGGCCCCTAATTAACAACCAGGGGGACCCAAACTAACGACTATGGGGCTCAAACTAACAACTAGGGGGTCCCAGAGCCCCTAACTGACAACTAGAGAGCCTCGGGGCCGGGCCCCTAACTGACAACCAGGGGGCCCCAGGGCCCCTAACTAATAACCAGGGGCCTGGGGCCCCTAACCGACAACCAGGGGGCCCGGGGCCCCTAACTGACAACCAGAGGGCCCAAGGGCCCCTAACTAACTAACAAAACAGGGGCTTCGGGGCCCCTAACTGACAACCAGGCTGTCACAGGGCCCCTAACTAACAACCAGGGGGCCCCAGGGCCCCTAACTAATAACCAGGGGCCCCGGGGCCCCTAACCGACGACCAGGGGGCCTTGGGTCTCCAACTGACAACCAGAGGGCCCAGGGCCCCTAAATAACGACCAGGGGGCCCCTAACTAACAAACAGGGACCCCGGGCCCCTAACTGACAACCAGGGGATCCAGAGCCCCTAACTGACAACCAGGGGGGCCGGGCTCCTAACCAACCAACCAACATGGGCCTCAGGGTCCCTAACTGACAACCAGGGGGTCCCGGGACCCCAACTGACAACCAGGAGCCCCAGGGCCCCTAAATAACGACCCCAGGGCCCCTAACTGACAACCAGGGGGCCTGGGGCCCCTAACAGACAACCAGGGGGACCGGGCTCCTAAACAACAAACATGGGGCCTCAGGGTCCCTAACTGACAACCAGGGGGCCCCAGGGACCTTAACTAACAACCAGGGGGCCTCGGGGCCCCTAAATGACAACCAGGGGGCCCTAGGGCCCTTAACTGACAACAAAGAGCCCCTAACTAACAACCAGGGGGCTCCAGGGTCTTTAACCGACAACCAGGGGGCCCCTAACTAACAACCAGGGGGCCCCGAGGACTTTGACTGACAACCAGGGGGCCCCTAACTGACAACCAGGGAGCCCCGAGGACTTTGACTGACAACCATGGGGCCCCTAACTGACAACCAGGGGGCCCCTGGGGACCTGACTGACAACCAGGGGGCCCCTAACTGACAACCAGGAGGCCCCAGGGCCCCTAACCGACAACCTGGAGGCCCCATGGTCCCTAGTTGACGACCAGGGGGATCCAGGGTCCCTAATTAATGACCAGGGCCCCGGGGCTTCTAACAGACTACCAGGGGTCTCCAGGGCCTCTAACTGACAACCAGGGAGCCCCAGAGCCCCTGACTGACGACTAAGGGTCCCGGGCCAGTAACCCTTTAATTCAAATTTTTAATAACATATATGCACAACCTGTACGAAATTTAAGAGTTTTTTCCTACAAGTTGCAACCCCAGGCCTTCGTTTAACGTTATTATGAACTTAATGCTATAACACAGGCGGTAAAGCAAACCCCCCAAATGAAATACTACCAATGATAAATATAATGAGAGCATAGCCAATACGTTGTCCTTGTCCGGAATTGCAGTGTCTTTAATTTAGGATTTACAAGTACAAAAGCAAGTAATAATAATGACGACCACGTGTCCACGTCATAATAATGTCATACAATTCTTGTACGTTTCAAAAAACTGTCAAGTGACTTGACTCAAGTCCTCCACGTTTTGGAAAAATAGTTATTTTAATGTTGCTTTAATTTTTTTTTTATGAAAGAACTTAAGGGTGCGATTTTATCTGAAAATCATTGGCGAAGCCAGGGGAGTGGCCCAAAGGGCCCGGACCCCCTCAATCAAAATGCCACCAATGACACAAATTTGACAAAAAAAGTCTTGTTTCTTCATTTTCAGTTTCTTTTTGCATCTTTGCGTACAACGGTACACGCGTAAAACAGTAAATTACAATAAATAATATTGACGTCTAGGGGGCCCGGCGCACCTCCTTATTTCAATTTTTTCCAAACAATTTAAACGTATAACCAGGGTGAAATCAAATTTTTTGTTCTAATAGTTGCTACTTCAGGCCCTCATCTACACTTTTTATGGACGTAATGAGATAACCAGAGCCGGATTTGCCATATGGCACAGTGCCAAGACTCCAAACTCAGATAGTAGGACTTTTTTGGTCTTCACTTATATTTGGCAGGAAGATGTTGCAAAAATCCTCTAAGTGCCAGAGGCACCGCGCAATGTAAATTCGGTCCGGGAATAACATGTTTAGTAAGCGTAACCACCATTTTTCAATAACGATTCACCTCCATTTCGCCAGTTTTTACGCACAAAATACTTTTAAAAAAATAGCTAGGAAAATGCTCATTGAACAAATCATTAAATTTGAATTGGGGGTCCTGGGTCCCCTGGCCGTACATGTACTCCGGTAATTGGTTTTCATGAAAGGAAATTCTTTGAGTGGATTATTATTTACTGCTAAAATATTGCAGAAGGCAATGTGCCTTACTTCCCCCTATATAGACCAAATCACTCTTACAATTAAAATTTTACTCCATAATGCAAGATTTTAAACGTGTTTTGAAATTTAATTGCAAGTAAAAGGAGGATTGAACAATTAAGTTTTTTCGATTGGCTTTTAATGTTAAAAATCTAGTTCTTTCAAATGGCTGTAAACACGTGCGAAATGTGATCCAATAGGATTAAAATTGCTTTTTTTCCAAAAACTTACAAAAATTGCTCAACGGCAGGGGGCTTTGCCCCCAGACCCCCATAGCCACCGACGGCTGGGGGCTCCGCCCCCAGACCCCCGTCTGTGATACATTTGAGTACATTAGCTTTCTCAACACGTCTCTTAAGTTAGACATTTTCGCTTTTTAACTGTTAGTTTTCGCTCTCTCCCTTTACCAAAATCCTGGTTAAGTGACAACAGACCACGACTTCAGATCTTCCGTTCTACGATATCTTTGCCCTACAAAAAGTTCCCTTTTTGAAAATTTCTGATTACGTCATTGCATGTGATTTGTGGTTTGGACCCCCCCCAATCAAAAATCCTGGCTACGCCTATGGACAAAAGTATCGCAAAGTGGACGATCAGAAGTCTGTCTAAATTGGGAGACGTGTTGAGTAAACTAGTGAATTCAAACGTATCACAGCAGATGCTCAAGGCTAAATGCGTCTGGGGCGAATCTCTTAACCGCGTGGAGATTTTTTGTAATTTTTTGGAAAAAAAGGCTGTTTTAATGCCATTTGATCCAATTTCGTGCGTGTTCAGAGCAGTTTGAAAGAACTAAATTTTTCACATCTAAAAACCTATTAAAGAATTAAATTGTTCAATCCTCTGTTTACTTCCTCTGTTTATTTTAAGCCCAAAACACCTTGCATTTTAGAGTTAAATTTTTAATCGATTTGGCCCAGATAGGGCATTATTACTTCACAATTAATCATTATTACTTCGGCAAATTGATCAGCAAGATAGTTTTGACAAAAAAAAACAGAGCCAAGATAAAATACAACACTCTCTTTTCGAGCCGTTTTGACTTAAACTAAAGTCATTAACAATCTTATTTAAATAGAATGATTTTATTATTATTCTATTTGAATGAGATTGGGAGACGTCTTATTGTATTTATTCTATTCGAAATTTTATTATTTATTCTATTTGAATGAGATTAAAGTCATTAACAATCTTATATAAATAGAATGATTTTATTATTATTCTATTTGAATGAGATTGATAATCACTTCAGCTTAAGTCAAAAAGTCTCAAAAATAAAATGTTTCTTTTTATCTTGGCTCTGGTTGTTTTGTCTAAGGTTTTTGCATCGTCCCATGATTCTGCTCGAAAGATAGTTTTATTTTAACTGTATACGAGTAATAACCAAATAATATTTTACATCCAACCTAATTTTTGGGCATAGTGTCGTGCAGAGATGGAAACCGGTCGGGTCGACCGGCCGGTCGGGTTGCCGGTCTGGTCGAGATTCTTCGACCGGCTGGTCAAGCCGGTTGAAACACTAATCAAATTCTCCTTTCTTGCAACTAAAAGATATCTTTAAGTACCAATCGAAATATACGTATATATTTTATTATAAATAACACTTTTTGTAAAAAAACAGCATTAACAAACCACACCTTTTGAAAACACTCGTTGAATGGTTTCAAGCAGTGACTAATATGCTGTGACCATTAAGACATGCACATCTGGAGGCGTATTTAGGGGGGGGCATTGTACATACCCCCTTCTTTGAGCCACGGCACAAAGCAAAAAAGTGTAAGATTTACGTTAAAATCGCGTGATCAGATTATAATAAAGCATGCATGTGGAAGAGGCTTGCGCTACCTGGCATTTTAGCATTATTTTAATCAGCTTTAGGGTAGAAGTGGCGCAGTATTCAAATTTTTTAGTACATGCTAAAATCTTGCCGCTTTGAAAAGCTTCTTTCAACTTAAATTTACCACACTCTACACTGGGCAAGAAAGACATAGCTCTTATTTTTTTATATCTAACTAGCCATGGCTTGTTCTGAAGTATCAGCATTTCTACTAACTGCTGGAGCAGATTATATTTCGAATATTTTGTAGCCAATGTCATAATAGTTTAGGTTTTGCTGCTCCGCAAATTGCAAATAATCTGTCACAAATAGCTAAAAAATTGTAACTTTATTTTTTGGCCTTTTGCATAATATCATTAGAAAAAAACGTCTAATACGTTAGCAAGTGCCCTCCAGTTCTTTTTATGCTTATTTTGTGCACGTTTTGCGCTGCTCAAAACAGGTTATTGAAACAAAAGTTTATCCCAAAAAGGTCTTAAAATTGAGTTATTTTTGCAAAAAACGCAAAAATTGTTTTGCGTTTCTTTTCTGAGACCTCCGTCCAAAGTCGCAAATTTTTACACCTCACCCATGCCCCCCCCATTTTGAAAATTTTTCATTAAATACATTGAACAGTGAACAAAAACCTCCTGCAAAAAACCGGTTGACCGGGCCGGTCAAAAACCGGTCGACCGGCCGGTCAACCGGCGATGATTTTGAAATTTACCGGTCGGGTCGAGAAAATCCTGATCGGTTCCATCTCTGGTGTCGTGATCGTTGATACTTGGCTAGAGCACAACCGTTAATCTCTAGAATTGTCCACGTCGACTAAAACCAGAGAACGACTAAGATGTTAGTTGACGAATTGAAAATGGGTGTTGATAGTTCCCTTAGCTTCTTGAATCGCAGAAAGCAGCACACCAATCAAAGATTTAAAACTTCTACTTAAGATTGAAACACAAACAAACTATCCCTGAGGAAAATTGCTCCTCCAAAAATTCTTACGATCGACCAATTCAGATTGTGAACACCTAACCGCGACTGCCCAATTCAGGTCGCAAACCGGCTACATGAGCCAACCACACATACACAAACTCGGCAAAACTGCCTACGAAACTAATATCTAAACTTATCCCACTCTTAGAACATTAGAATATTAGAATGAATCTAAATAAAACGACCCGCCTATTTATACTACAGCAAAAGCTATCGAAAATCCTTGAAAAATCCTTGATACGTCACAGTAGAAAAAGTATACGAGCTTAGAATAACAAATTGCAACCCAATTATGACGTTGCAAACTTCAAGTCGAAATATAGCAGTTAAGAATGGTAAATAATCAAATAATTCAGTGGCTAATAAAAGATTGTAGAATATACAAGAGAGGAATTATCTCAAACATTTTAAGATAAAAAGGCAGCAAAACGTAGTAAAGCAGTCACGTGTACGTTAAAGCACAGAAAATACTCATAATTGAGGCATTCAAAATTATTATACGTGACGCCTAGTTTTGGCATTAAATCATTTTTTGGGTTTGGGCTTATATTTTCGGGTTCAGGTCTGCACTTGTCGGTTCGTTTACAGTTCTGATATGCGATACTCTGCCATGTTAGTTGCGTGATTTGATGCTAATTGCTTTGTTATATTAAAGAAACAAACTTAATTTTTGTTTTGTCACGTACGAAGAAATAAAAAAACCTAAAAAAAACAAAAAACAGCATAAAAAAGGCGAAAAAAACGTTTTTTTTTGCATCTCTAGTTGTGATTTTTGGCCGCAAGTATCTCCAAGGTCTTCGTCCTTGGCCTCCTTATAACTGTCGGCCTTCTTTAGGGGGGACCTTTCTGAGATCAATCTCCTTTTATTTTTGGTTGTTAGATGGGTTGACTCCTGTGATTGTTGGAAGTTGTTAAAATGTGACACAGCTGTCATTCGAGGGTTGATAAGTCTACCTAAGTAGCCTACTGACGAGAGGTGATATTCCTTCACACAGCGGCTGTACTGGGCTGCTATATTTTGAGGGTAGGCTATCATGACAGACATGTGGTTTAGCTCGTGGGGTGATTCATTTATTTTTGGACGTTTTTTGCAATGGCGTTATTGAAAATTTTCAACATCATTTTGTAATATTGGTAAATTGGCTATTGCATAACCAAAGCTTGTTTTACGAATATTATTATATCTTATAAAAGTCTTCATAAACAGCTGTGCTATCTTTTACGACAAAACTAATGTTGATTTTTTCATAAACACCATTGCCAAACCTCATGCAAAAATTTAGTGTCTCTAAGGCTAAAAACTGATAGTCGAGTGCATTTATGAAAAAAATAGGCCTTGCCCCTAAACAATTGCAACAAAAGGTTCTTTGACAGATTTCAATAGAATTAGCTTTACTAAATAACATACTAAAAGTCTGCAAAAAAACTGAGCCTGCAAAATGTATTAATTTTGTGACGAAATTTTGGCTTTGGACAGCAATTTTTCTTCTTTATTTTGATGTTTTTTTAGATTACATTTTTGATCAGCTCATCAGAAAAGCCACAGTGACATAATAGAAAACGAAGTATTGTAAAACTGCAATGTAATAATTTCAGCAGAGATAATATTGGGGCAATTAGAACATTTTTAGATCGACTATCAAATGAAATTGATCTTGACATTTTAAAAAATATTTGAGTCAAACCTAAAAATTTGAAGGTATAGAAGGCTAAGTTTTGAAAAATATTTGCGATAATTCAAAAGTTACACAGCAGATTTTTAACATAAATTTTCTACAACTTCACTCAATACCAGTAATTCAAAATTTATACTTGCATTTTTTTATGCACATACTTAAGCACATATTTATGAAGCACTTGAAGCACATATTTAAAATTTATAAACTACATACATTAAATTAAAAATTTATTCGCATGGGCATTGACTGGCATTATAGCAACTCCCACTTTTTTTTCACAGAATTTTGTTAAAAAAGCAAGAATAACAAACTGTGAGAGTAATACACAATTACCATTATAATGCCCTATTATTTTTTTGCTTACAGACCTTCTCCGGAAATTACGACCGAAACAGCTACGTGTTGAACAGGTTTCCAAAACCAGTAACAGCAAGCCATTTTCGAGTAATTCCTCAAGGTTTCATTGGTGGGATTGCTCTTAGAATGGAATTAATTACCTGCTGAGAATTTTTGTTATTGATGATTATTTAGTCTTTTACGTCAGTTTGCTCGTTTAAATAAACAGTTTAAAAAGCATACCTAGTTCTTTCATAAGTGGCTTATGTCTTTTTTTTTTTTTTTTTTTTTGTGTTATTGGGTCTTGACAGTCACTCGAGGCGATAGAGAGGTTTTTGGCTTGAGTTAAAAATTAAAGCTTTGTTTTTTGAAAATTATGTGCAGTGAGGAATGAATAACCGCTCGTAAGAGAACTACACAGTATAATGCCTTGTATGCTTGCAACCAGGGCTTGCGAGAGGGGGGTTTAGGGGATACATCGTACCCGGGCTCGGGCCTAGGGGGGCCCGGGATCAAGTGGCCCGGAAGAGTTCAGTTTTCCGCGTTAAGTTTTGATATCGCACCATAACACCGCAATCAAACTTGCCTACAGCAAAAATATCAGTCAGCCTATTCAGCATTGGTAATCGGTCGCTATTTTTGCTACACAGCCTTTAGGGCATCCAATAGTGGCCGATTAGAATAAAAAATGAGGAAAATGTATCAAAAGCCATACACTTGCACCGAAATTAGCGTTTTGCTACATTTCTCTAACTTGAGAGCCCTAATTCTACGGTGTAACAATGTACGAGGGCCCACATTTCCCGAGGTCCAAAAGCATTTCAACCTCAGAGAGCGGAGTCAAAGTTGACATACTATGCTACTATCATTAAGTAACTCACTCTATCTGTATGAGTTTAATTGGTACTTGGGTTTGCGAAGTCTAGGATGGCAGATGACTTCTTAAAACTTTTATCAGTAAAATACTTCGATTTGCAGTATTAAAGTCATTATATTGTATATTATTGTGTCAATGTTATCATCCCCCATTTCACGTGCTTTCTTTCATGTATATCACATTTTCTGCTAGTCAATTTAAGCAAGTTTGGTGCTGGGATGTTGATGAAATGCTGTATTTTACCCTCGAGAATTATAAAAAGTGCTAAAGCTTCCGAGGCTCTGCCCTGGACCCCGCTGGGGGAGCTCAAAGCGCTACCCCAGATCCCCTAACGGGATTTAAACCAATTTTATGTCTAGTTGTGTTTTTCAGAGGCCCTAACTGTATGCGAGTATCGTTATCCCCTCACTTTTAAATGAAGATCTACACCCAGCGGACAAAAAATGATTTAACGGCATGGGCCCCGATAAGGCTTGGGGGGCCCAATAAGATTTGGGGGCCCGGTATCGACCTTCGTACCCCCAGGAAAAATTTCTCTCTTAGACCCTGAGTACAAGGGGCATAACAACGCACACCTACTTGTGGCCGGCCGTGCGCTTTTGCTGTTGCAGCTACCACCGTTACGTCGAAACGTCTTGTGATCGTGGAAAAATAAAAAAACAATCGCTACCTCTTTACCTGCATACTGAAACATCTAATTGGCGCATTTTGGTAGCAGTAGCTGCAGTAACTTTTTTATTGTTCGAAGGTTTAAAATAGCTTAATGTTTGGAGCGAAGATTGGTACCAGAGGTGGAGTCGAGGACACAAGACTCGAGGCCAAGGCCAAGGACACAAAAAAAAATCCGAGGCAAAGGCCAAGGACAGCCCTTTCCGAGGACAGACCCTCTCGAGGCCAAGGTCAAAGACACAGGCGCAAGTGTTCTCCAAAAAAATGGTCTTCAAAAATTTTTTTCAGACGATCTCCAAAACAAAAGGTCTTCAAAAAATGTTTCAGGCGATCTACAAAATTTTAACAATTCGAAAAGAAGTGCTATCCTCGAGCAGAGGACAGGGCAATTTTCGAGGACTTGAGGCTTCGAAACCAAGGCCAAGGACTTAACCTTCGAGGCCAAGGCCAAGGACTTCAAACTGTGTCCTCGAGGCCAAGGACGTCTTTAAGGACTCCACCTTTGATTGGTACGGTACATAACTTCATGCTTCAAGTCTATTTTCATTAGCATGTTATTCAGCGAAGGTTTTCTTGCTCGAAGATTTTAAATAGCTTTTGTTCGGAGCGAAGATTGGTATCTAAACCTTTTGCTTTACAGGGCATTCAGGTCAAGTTTTTCACTCTTGAACAAAATGTTGGGATAGGACTAAAACGCATTCTCACTAAATTTGAAGTTTCAACGTCATACTGTTTTCAAGACATTGTCGTACAAAATCTGCAATTTTCCTCTTACTTAATACTTAGTGTTGCCATTTTGTCAGTATTTTGACTGAAGATTAACTTTTGGAAAGCTGGCTCACGTTTATTGAAAAGCAGCTAATTTTACAGTTTTATAACCTTTACTTTGTCTTATTATAACTCTACCGCAAAACGTTTATTAAGAATGAGGAATATACAGTAACTTTTTTTAATTTTGTTTCTAATTGGCAACACTGGTAAAATTTCTTAGACGCCTTTTCAAAGGGAAATCTAATCTTTTATATCTCCGAAACGGAAAGTCGTAGAAAGCTTAATTTGGTCAAGTTAGCCTTCAGATCTGTCAATTTTTTTTTTGAGAGAAAACCACGCAAAAATTTTTGCGACCTGAATACCCTTTTAAGTCTATTTTCATTAGCATCAACTGTGAACAAGTACATTTGTTTGTCCATTTTGAGTTTAACGCTCTGCCCTCTATTTTAATCTGTTTTTTCGTGTTTTCATTGTGGTATGCTACACAAGTAACACACCTAACTGCTTGCTGACAAATAAACTGAACGTAAAATGCTGGTCAAAAAAGCACACGCCGTAGATTCCAAATTTTGGCCCGTTTCACACTGGCGACAGCTGTCGTGCGTCTTGAAATTTTTGCAGTCGTACCACCAAAAAGTGCCCGTTTCATACTGGCAACCAATTTTGTACGAATGCAGGCCATCAAACGTAAAAATCATCACAATCAAACTATTGATAGTATGGACAAATGATTTTCAAACTTTTAGGTTTGTAGCCCCTTTTATAAACTCTTAACATCAGTGGCCCCCAGCTCGACGGTTTTGGGTAGATTTTTTCGATAGGCGGGCACTATATCATCTCGATGGGAGAGCGCTTTTATTCCTAACGTATACTATAGAGAAGAAAAACAAAAAATATCAGTGGACCTCCGGTTTGAGACTTTCTGGCATACGCTGTACCTCTAGTAAGCTACTATAGAAACACAAAACTTCTGCAGTCTGCACTGCTTGCAGTTGCATGAAAGTTTTCGTGTAGTGTGAAAAAGGCCATTCATTTGCGTTCAGTCAAATTGTCGTACAACCAGACGCACTGCAATGCGGTCAAATTTGTGTCGTACGACTAGTGACAATCGGTGAGGATCATCAGGGTATTCTTTGAATACCCAAACAAAATTATCTCATCTGTATTTATTCAAAGTAATATACCTTTTAAATAATATTTTAAATTTTAATTATTTTTGTTTTCATGGCTAATTGGCCACAAGCATAGCGTATTCTGCGTAGCAATTGGCGAAACCTAGTGGCAGGCAGTAAATTATTTAAGTTTTCGGTGCTGTGGCACTAAACGGTTGATATGCAGTCGCTGTAGCTTGACTGCGCTGGAAGGTATTAAAGCGAAGTTGTGAAAACCCGAAATGGCGTAGCGAAATGAAACCATGTAACGCCCCGCCTCTGTATTTGTTAACCAATCAAATTTGGTCAAGTGAAGAAACGTTACGATTGACGTCATCATGGGTTTTCAAAAAGCGAGCGTGATTACCTTGCCTTCAGCTGCCAGCGCCTGTGGTTGCGTGGTCGACCGTTACAAACCTGTCAATTAAATTAACTACCCTGAAACATCATAATACTTTCTCCGTATCAAACAATTGACAGTAAAAGACTTGCAAGGTTTTTAGCAAAAATAACCTATTACGAGGAAAACGTAAAATTCGTCAAAGTATATTACAACAGCAATATAACGCAACGAATGTTGTTGATAGTTTATTGGGATGTTCCTTCACTCAAAAAACTTTTGAAGAAAAAAAAGCAATCGTTGCTGCAGGTAGACCCAAACTCGTTGAAAGATCGTTTTCTTCCTTGAAACGCATCAAATCATTTTCTCAAAATAAAATGGAACAAGACAGACTTTCAGATTTAGGCCAGGCGTTATATCCATCGAGAAACAATTACTGACAGAAGTCATGGAAACCAAATCTTTTCAGGATTCAGTCATAACAGAATTTGCTTCAGCGGTAAAGCAAATGGAATTTACTTTTAAATGACTTTCTCGTATCTGCAGTAATTCTGAAACTTTGTCGATTTTCGTGCTCTGCTTTTTGTAGTAAATAGTTTTGTTTAAATTGCTAATCAAACGGCCAAAGCTGTTTCAGCTAGTACTTTTTCTTTGCTTTTTATAGACAACTGATCTTTAGATGAGGTAAAGGCGTGTTAAAAGTTTTAATCAATTGCTTGAATTGAGTGTAGAAATTATAGTTTATTTTTTTCATTTTTCTACACCTCCACTATACTCATTTCGTTTAACAGCTGAAGCGAGACGAGAAAAATTAACTTCAGCTACGCTGCCCTCAATTCGAGCAAAAACTTTTTACTCCCAAAAGTGTTTTTGCTACTCCCCCCAGTCAAACGTTGTCTTTCAATTTGTATTTTTAAATAGTACAATACAAACACAGTATAAATATCAAATGCCACCTATACGTATGGACATAATTTTATGTGCGCAGACCGGATGCGCAATTACTTCATGTACGAAAATAAACGACGCAATAAATTTTTAATTGAATACCCAAAAATTTTTGCCACCGATCGTCACTGCGTATGCCTACGACCAAACGTCCGACCACGACCAAATGTGAAAGGCGCCATTCAAATCAATGTAATCACCTGGTCTGACTTCTAATGTCGCATGAAATCTTTTTGAGCGCAGCAATAAAAGGCTTCCCTGGGCCGTATGTTGGCTGGCCTGCTCTAGAAAGTCTAGATTATTGAGATAGTCAGATCGATCACCTTTATTAACCTGCTAGACTTTTTTTTTATCTGCACTAGGCCTACTGTACGTTCAACAGCATCTAATCTGTCAGTATTAAACAAACAAGCCAAAAGAATCGTTAATGAAACCAGTGTACCTCTGATTGATATTATACTTAACCAAATCGACAAGAAAATATAACTTACTGCGGAACTCTAAAACTTGACAGTGATTTTTTAATGCAATTGTGCTAGTGCTGCTTACATTTAATCTATCATATTCATCGTCTTTTTTGATTCGCAAAAAGATATGAGGCCAATGGAACAACCATACGTCATTCTCAGACACAAACTGTTTTGATTGGTCGCAAATCTAACATAAGCAGCCAATCAAGTGTTACTCTTCGATAGAGCCAAAAAGGCTATGGCCTATGTCATCACAAACACAATGCGAACTGATGCACATTACACAGCGCGTGATTTCAACTGCAAACCCTTTTTTGTGATCTGCACCTTGTCTGTAAGGAGCATTTAAAAAGTAATTTGTAACTAGATGGGAATTTGCCAGCAAACCCATTGAACGACCGACGTAAAGCTAATGCTGTGACGCTCAAAAGTCTTTTTGTCTACCGTAAAATCAGCAATTATTCAAAAATATCTGATTATGGAACCTCCAGAAAAGTAGAGTCAAAATAAGTGTCAGTTAAATATCTCCTCATATCATAACTGACTGGCATCCTACGTTGAGCCGTTCAAAAAATTGATTTTTGGGGATCCATCTGGGGGGTCCCCGGGGGAGTGGCACCCCCAAACAATGTCAAAACATTTGTCTGTTAAATATCTGCTGATATCAAAACAGACTGGCACCCTAAGTTGAGCCGTAGAAAAAATTGATTTTTGGGGGGTCCATTTGGGGGAGTCCCCGGGGGGTGGCACTCCCAAACTATGTCAAAGTATTTGTCTCTTAAATATCTGCTGATATCATAAAACACTGGCACCCTAAGTTGAGCTGTTCAAAAAATTGTTTTTTTGGGTCTATTTGGTGGGAGTGGCACCCCCAAACTATGTCAAATTATTTGTCAGTTAAATATCTGCTGATATCATAAAACACTGGCACCCTTAGTTGAGCCATTCAAAAAATTGATTTTTGGAGTCCATTTAGGGGGGTCCTCGGGGGGTGGCACCCCCAAACTATGTCAAAATATTTGTCTGTTAAATATCTCCTGATAACAAAATAAACTGGCACTCTAAGTTGAGCCGTTCAAAAAAGGGATTTTTGGGGGGTCCATTTTGGGGGTCCCTGGGGGGGTGGCACCCCCAAACTATGTCAAAATATTTGTCTGTTAAATATCTCCTGATATCAAAACAAACTGGCACCCTAAGTTAAGCCATTAAAAAATTGATTTTTGGGGGTCTATTTGGGGGGTCCCGGGGGGGTGGCACCCCCAAACTATGTCAAAATATTTGTCTGTTAAATATCTACTGATAGCAAAAAAAATTAGCACTCTAGCTTAAGACGTTCAAAAAAGGGATTTTTGGGGCCTCATTTTAGGGGGGTTCCCGGTGGAATTGCCCCAAAAAATTTCGGGAGAAAAAGTTGCGTTTGCAGCTCAACAACTTTACACAAAAATTAGATTTCAATGTTTTGTGGTTTAGGAGAAGAAGAGCGTACAAAAATTAGGAAAAAAAAAGGAAAAAAAGGGAAAAAAACCTCATCGCGGCCAAAAGTGGGTTGGTTGAGATAAAAGGGTATCTTAAGACATACAACCACATGAAATATTTTTTGCCGTACTTAAGCCGTTTTTGACTGAGACCGCTTTTTACGCCAAACTTGCGGGCGGTTTTTGGGTTCTAAAACCAAATTCACGTGACCTATTGCCTCGAAATTTGGTGCAAACATATAACTCATTAATCTCAAACTGCTGTCAAAATTTTATGTAGCTAGACCAAACTGATCTCGAGTTATAAGCAAAAGCTTGAAATTTCGCACTCTTTAGTTGGAAAATGGTCAAGCAAAAACAAAAGAACACGCGACGCGAGTGTCGGTCGTTCCAATTGGTAATTTTGACGCCTCTAAAAAAGTAATAAAATTACCACAAAAATTACCTTTTTGAAAAAGTTATATCATTACCGTAAAAATTACCAAAAAAGTAATTCGTTACTTTAGTAATTCGTTAGTGCCCACCACTGCCTGCAAACAAACAACAATTAAAAACACACGGTACTGTGCACAACCGTTGCTAAATAGTGGATACAACAACTTCCCATATGCCATTTAAATACTTTTGGGCTACTATATCTTAATGTATATTGTGTGATTACAAAATTTCGCTGTATTAACTACAACAGCAAAGTTTAGATCACGTTATATTTATTTGTCTTCGTTTCTAGGTGCAACCAGTTGGGAAATATCAATTAGAACCTGAAAACAAACAAAAAATTTTTTTTGTTGCGCAGTAGGCTATAACTACTAACTTAAATATTATTATTCAGTATTAGTTAATTATACCAATCACTTCTCTCAAACTTCCATTAGCCTCCATAATTAAAACGTTTTCCATAAAAATATAGGGCTAAACGAATTAAATTATTCCTTAAAAGTTTTATTGAACTATTGGTATAGAATTTTATGATTTACCAGCGTGTAAATAAGAGAACTGAAGTTCTAGCAATAGCTACCTCCCAAATAAATAGCCCATTTATGCAATTATTAATTTTTATCAAAATAGACCTAACAAAAAGTTATTTTTGCCAAAAAAATACAAAATGTTTGAGCACGGGGGCTCTGCCTCCAGACTCCCGTAACAGCCCCTGATTGTCGATTTTTGTTTATGCATAGTCATCATCATCATCATCATCATATTTATTTATTTACCAAGTGACGTCATATCACAAGAAAAAACTGCAACTTCCTCTAGGTCTATCACCAAAGCATCGAAATACGCAATTCCTTTAAAACCAACACACAAACTTGCAGAGTCAAAGCGATATTTAATCACCTGGTGAGGAGACAGCGAAGCACCGAAAGGTCATCTAAGTCTACAGCCACCTCACCAAGTTAAGGTTAAAAAAAGCAGCTTCTAGATTTTCTCAGTCTGCTACTTTCTATGATAAAAAATTTTACGCAAAATTAAAACAAAGTGTTGCAAAAATATGTGCACTTTGTACAGTGTATACACAAAACTCACAGTCACCATGTCAAGAAAATGCAAGGCAACATTAGAATTGTTTCTAACTCTAAGCATACTAAAAAATAAAAAAATAAAAATACTGTATCTACAGATTGGATAGAAAATAAAATTAATAAAGTTCATAATGCTTATTTATGTTTTATAGAATTTAAAGTGGGCAATTGGAGTGAAAAAAAAACCTCCTTGCTTTGTTTTGAATTGTTCGCCAATATGTCATTAGTACTGGTATAATTTCCAATACCAGTATAGATCAACCTCAGTCAGTTACCGCAAAATTACTTATAATTCAAGGGCACATCAAAATGAGAGATGACGTATTGTATAAATGTGTGATGTATGAAATGCACCAATCTCATGCCATTCAAGCAATAGAATAGGTTATTGTTGAACTCAAGCATAAATATGCAACTATGATTCCTGTAATTAATCCTGCATTGTTGATAGCATGGCCGTAGGAGCTCAAAATGATTTGGGGGGGCAGCAAACTTTTGCCCGAAAAATGACTTGATGCATTGCGTTTCTCTGTCAAAATTGAGACGGTTTTTTCTGCCCAAATTGAGGTGTTCTCCAAAAAAAAAAGGTCTTCCCTGAAATTTGAATGGTTTTTCTGTCCAAATGAAGGTGTTCTCCGAAAAAAAAAAAAAAAAAAAAAGGTCTTCACCTAAACTGAGACGGTATTTTGGCAATGGTGTGCCCAAATATCCAGACTATATGCCCAAATAAATAGACCATTTGCCCAAATTTTCGACGTTTTGAACCGAATGGGGGCGCGACCGGCCCCCCCCCCCCCCCCCCCCCCCGCCTCCTACGGCTATGGTTGATAGAAAGCTGTTATTCTAGCTTTTATCGATTTCATAGTTTGATAAAAAATGAGTTTTAACACCTTATTTAAATCTGTAGAATGAAACTTCTTTTATACTGCTTGGAATTTCTTTCCAAATTTTAATTCCTGCGAATGATAGAGACTTTTGCCCTAATCTTGTTCTAGTTCTTGGAAGAAAGAAGTTGTTTTTGTGGCTCAATCTTGTCTTATGTGTATAGCAGTTTTTTATTAGGTTAAACTTATCTGAATTTGCAAAAGATAATACATTATTGTGAATTTCGTACATTAGCTTTGCAGTTTCCAGAGAGTAAATATCCTTGAGTTTTAAGCATTTAGCTCGATAGAACAAAGGATTAGTATGCTCACCATATCCACTTCCAGTTAACAATTTGATGCTTATTTTTTGCAGAATCAAGAGAGGTGGTAATGTTGATTTTGAAGCAGTCCCCCAACTACTTATGCAGTATTGTAGATGAGAGTATATGAGGCAGTGGTAAACAGATCTTAAGGTTTGCTCATCTACAAAGTGTTTTAATTGATTAAGGGCCCAAGATCCCCTTGCTACCTTTGAACATTGTTCCTTGATTTGTTGTTTCCAGTTTAGATTGTCGTCTATGAGAACACCTAGATACTTTATGTGATGTGATTGCTTGATTGGATTATTATCTATTGATACTTTGAGTTCAGGTTTATTTTGTTTTGTTGTCACTACCATAAACTCAGTTTTATTAAAGTTAATAGATAGTTTATTCACCTTGAACCAATTGCTTACATTGACTAATTCATCATTAATATTTTGTTGCAGTGTTGAAACATTAGAATGGGAGAGAGTAAGGTTTGTATCATCAGCAAAAAGATGAATTGTGGAATTTGAGGCAAGTAGAAGATCATTGATATAAATATTAAATAACAACGGATCTAGAGATGATCCCTGAGGAATACCGCAAATAACATCTCTTGACTTGGATTTATATTGATTTACAATTGTATCCTGTTGATGGTCAGTCAGGTAACTTGTTAGTAACTGTAATGGTAATCCTCTAATTCCATACTTTTCTAGTTTCTTGATTAGTATTGTGTGATTGATGGTATCATATGCTTTTCTTAAATCTAAGAAAATAGAACATGTAATGAGCTTTTTATCCATATTGTCAAGTAGCTTATTGTAAATATCTAAAACGGCTTCATTTGTTGAGCAATTTTTCTTAAAACCATACTGGTTTGGACTAATCAAATTATTGCTCACAAAATAATTGTTTAATTGATCAAGCAGACACTTTTCAAATAGTTTGGCAAAAGGATTTAAAATAGAAATAGGGCGATATATACTGCATAACTCTTTTTCGCCTTTTTTGAAAATTGGAACAACTGCAGCGGTTTTTAACACTTTTGGAAAATATCCTGTTGATATGCATGCATTAAAAATGTTAGTTAGAACTGGAGCTATAACAGAGCCTGACATTTTTATATATTTTGCAGGAATTCCATGTCTTCCTGTACTTTTTGATGGATTCATAGCTCTGATGTAATTTACTACTTCTTCTTCAACTATTGGTTCTAGAAAAAACGAATTGCAACTACTCTGAATCAAAGATGTGGCATTAAATTTGCCATCAATTATAGCTGGTGTTTCGATTGTAGATGCAAGGTTAACTCCTATCTCTATGAAATATTTATTGAACAAGTTACTGATGGCCTATGGACCTTGTGCACTTTCACTTTTGGAAGCATACATTTTATTAGGAATGTATTTTTTCTTCACATTTTTCAAGTGAATAATTTTATTTATAATTTTCCAAAGCGACGAAGTGTCATGCTTATTATCATTCACTAAATTTTTAATGTAAAGTCGTTTTGCATATTCCTTAATATGAGTCAGTTTATTTCTATAGACTTTGTATTGTGCCCATGTATTACTATCATTTAATTTAAGGGCTCTTTTGTACAATAAATTTTTTTGCTGGATTGATATAAGGATTCCTTTGGATAACCATAGTTATAGTCTACGCGCCTATTCTGCAGTCTTTACAGTTGATCAAGAAACATGCAGTCACTTGCCAAGGACCAAAGGCGTCATCCGAGTCAACTGTTAATGTAGTACAGTGCAGTATTTGCATTATTTCAAATACAAAACAAAAAAACTTAAAACAATACTAAAAGGCGGTAAACGGAAGGCACCAAAGCTGAGCGAAGAACTCCAAGCACTACAGCACGCCTGCACAGAAATGTTTGCAAGTTGGCGTAAAGTTTGCAAAGCAACTTTTTTTCCTTTGCAAGGTTCTAAAATGAAAAAAAGTTGCTTGATGTGGCGCAGCGTCTGCTTGGTGTAACTTCAGCGTGGCCAGGACGTGGTTTCCAATAGAGATGGTAGCCGTGCAGCGTACGCGGTTAGCCAACAGCGCCGCGCCGCGCAGCGTGAAAAATTCCGGTATTTTTGCAGTGCAGTGCAGCTGCAGCGTGGAGGATGAGACCGCTTCATAGGAGTAGGTTAGGAATCAGCCACTCTATCTTAGTTGTTAAGTTCAGCCGCAATGTAGCCTGCATAGAGTTTGACAATTAATAATAGTCAAACTGTAAGCAGGTACCGATAGGCCTACTTACTGGTACTACTTCGTACTTGTAAGTACCGGTACACAACTTGTACCAATACTGTAGCCTGATGTATCTTATGTGATACTGGTTGGCCTAATGAAATACCAGTACAGAGTTGCTTACTGACGACTCAAGGACTAGGCTACTGTGTACTAGTAGTCTGGTACAGTAAGTCTACTTTAGCTTTTTGATGCGTAGCCTATAGTAAAGTTGAGTTTGTTGCATACCGGTATATGCCAGTGTATCACAGTTCCAAGGCTAGCAGGCTAGTGGCTATTTCTAAAAACTAAAGGTTCCATTACATTGAAAATTAAAGTTTATCATTGAAGCATTAGTATTTAGTGGTAGACTACTGAGAGCATGACAAAATTTTATTGACTGCTTGAATCTACAGTACTAGAGTAGGCCTATTGTAGTGTGAGCAGTAACTGAGTAAGTTAGGAATTTCTGATTGATAGTTGGAAATTTTTTTGTGTGATTGTAGGTGGTATCACCGTCAGTCACCCAACCCCAATTGCCAATGTATTCTTGTACTGTACAGCAGAAAGTAGCCTAAGATTTCACTGTTTCAAAGAGGAGCCATATTGAGATGTCAGTGTATCTTTTTCTCTCCATTTGAAATCAACAATAGATATAGATGTTATAGTTAGTAATACCGGTAATTGCTCTGTTGCTTGTATTATGGTTCAAATTCAACATGTCGATGTTCGTTGACTGATTGTGCAGAAGCACAAAGTGCTTAATGTTAAACCACTTTTTTCATTTGTACTTAATAGTATTCCCATAGCATATGTGATACCGGTTACAAAAAATAAGATGGAGTGGTTAAAACTACTTTTGCATAGCCTAACAATTTTTCACCTTAAGCTTAAGAAACTTTGAGCAGTACATTGTAACTTACCGGTACCATATCAAGCATGACCATGACTTACTCTGGCAAGCCCAGTAATAATGTCAGATGTGACTGTGCTTTCAGTGCTGCTGTTTGCATGAATGCAGCCATCAAACTTTGGCAGTTGGAACTTCTAAAGTGGAAGTGCTGATATATTCAGTATGGGTCGATAGAAAATGACGGTACTGCAAATGCCGGTACTGGAAATTGCCGGTACTGGAAAATGCCAGTACTGGAAAATGACGGTACTGGAAAATGCCGGTACTGGAAAATGCCGGTACTGGAAAATGACGGTACTGGAAAATGCCGGTACTGGAAAATGCCGGTACTGGAAATTGCCGGTACTGGAAAATGCCGGTACTGGAAAATGCCGGTACTATAAATTGCCGGTACTGGAAAATGCCGGTACTGGAAAATGACGGTACTGGAAAATGCCGGTACTGGAAAATGACAGTACTGGAAAATGCCGGTACTGGAAAATGATGGTACTGGAAAACGACAGTACCAGAAAATGCCGGTACTGGAAAATGACGGTACTGAAAATGCCGGTACTGGAAAATGCCGGTACTGGAAAATGCCAGTACTGGAAAATGCCGGTACTGAAAATGCCAGGACTGGAAAATGCTGGTACTGGAAATTGCCGGTACTGGAAAATGCCGGTACTGGAAAATGCCGGTACTGGAAAATGCCGGTACTGGAGTGTTGCCATTCAGTATTTTGGTAGGCTGTGAATTGGTGTATTATGGAAATAAGCTATAAAAATTCTTGCAGTGAAAAAATCAGCCTGTGTTGGAAATGGACTGAGAGAAATTTGAAATCTGGAGGTAGGCTAAAAGGTATATTGAGTAGGAGGCCTAGAATTAGTAGGCTAAGAGTAAGCAAAATTACAATAGGCCTACTGTAATTCAGTAGAGGTTAGGACCACAATATACACAGTTAGCTATAAATGTGGTTAGGGTCAGCAAGGATACCCAGCCATGCCGGCACAACATAAATTTTTGCCTGGTTGAGTTGCATGCAGTCAGGCAGTATCTACTTTTACTGTTTTGCTTTTTCAATCAGATAGGCCTACTTTTAAACTCGATACTGTAAACTATTATAACTTTTTAACTCAACACCATGTTTCGACATTTTTTTGTGAGTGAGGGCTACTGCAATATTTTGTATACAGTATTGATAACATGTATGTATCAGGCTATTTTTTGGTCTTCTGCTCTTTCGCAGTATTGCTATCATGTCTTTTTTGTTTTAAATGTTAACTGTATTTGTGGTGTATCGTATTTAATAAGATTTTACTGCTACTATTGGTATTGTTTCTTGTTAGTGATATTTAAATTTGCTACTGGTACTTAAATTTGTTAACATTTTTCTCATTGAAGTTTTTATCATCATAAATTGCATGTTTCAATGCCTAGCTAATAGACCTCGATGACGTTGCAGTTTTTTCTTGTGATATGACGTCACTTGGCAAATACATAAATATGATGATGATGATGAGATTAGGGTAGCATACAGGCCTATGTTGATTTGGATAAAAATTTTGTTAGTTGGTGTCTTAGTCTCTTTGTCATAACGAAATGCATGGGCATGACAGTTACATGCCGGCATCACTATCAGCAACATGAACTTATGTCTGATGTACTACTGACAAGTAACCTACCACACCAGATTATAAGCCATCTGCAAAGCAAATTTCATTTTAAACAGTAAATATGCAGTTTGCAGTATATTCGAGATCTACATATTTAAAGCAATCTATCAAAAAACTTGATTTACTGTAGTTTATACAAGAAAGAAATTCAATTTTTTTGGAAAAATTTTAAGTAATTTACAGTGTAGGTTTGCCTTATTATAGCCTAGTCTGAAAAATAGTAAACTATTAGAACTGCTGTAAATAACATATAATAGTCTGCCATGCTGACAACAAAAAGTTGTAGTGTAGCTGACAATAGCTGATATGGTGCTCTGAAATATTTGCAGTAGGCTATCAATAATGGCTTCATTTTCATAGGCTAGTAGAAATCATGCTTATTTCAACAGACTACATACCGGTAAAGCACACTTACCGTACCAAACAAACAAACTACATGAAAATTCAACAAAGCTGCAATAATTCCAATTTAAATCATAAAAAAAGAGAGTAGGTCATCTGTCATAACCTTATCCATTCATAAGGCACATATGAGTATAGGGCTCAATAATGTTCAATTTTTTTAGAAATTTTGAGTAATTAGATGTCCTATATTAGCCTACTACCAGCTACCACAATCTGAACAATGAAAATTTTTGCATTGGCAACACTGCGGTACTGGCATTTTCCAGTACTGTCATTTTCCAGTACCGGCATTTTCCAGTACCGGCATTTTCCAGTACTGTCATTTTCCAGTACCGGCAATTTCCGGTACTGTCATTTTCCAGTACCGGCATTTTTAGTACCGGCATTTTGCAGTACCGGCATTTTCCAGTACTGTCATTTTCCAGTACCGGCAATTTCCAGTACCGGCATTTTCCAGTACCATCATTTTCCAGTACCGGCATTTTCCAGTACCGTCATTTTCCAGTACCGGCATTTTCCAGTACCGGCATTTTCCAGTACCGTCATTTCCAGTACCGGCAATTTCCAGTACTGTCATTTTCCAGTACCGGCATTTTCCAGTACCGGCATTTTCCAGTACTGGCATTTTCCAGTACCGTCATTTTCCAGTACCGTCATTTTCCAGTACCGGCATTTTCCAGTACCAGCAATTTCCAGTACCGGCATTTTCCAGTACTGTCATTTTCCAGTACCGGCATTTGCAGTACCGGCATTTTCCAGGACACCATTCAGTATTCCAAACCTACCAGTAATGTCCATGGTTTGATTTCTGATTGGATATTTTTTTAGGAAGGCTTTATTTCACCGGAAATTTTTATCTAGTTTTTTATTATTTCTGACTCAAATCTAACCCAAACTCAAATGCGTACTCTAAAACTATCCCCAAATCGAACCCTAACCCAAACCCTAACTTAAACCCTAATCTTAACCCCTAAAAAAGCAAATGAAAAATGCGCGGATGAACATTTCTCATTTTCGTTTTGTTTAACTTGAAAATTTTCGGTGAAATAGTCACTACCATTTTTTTTATTAGTTTAAATTGAACTGAGACCAATCATCAAGGGTTGGGTTAATTGGCTTGTTTAGTTATGAAACGGTTTAGACCAAACCATTATCTGAAGCTATTGTTTAATTAGCATCAGGTGGACCATGGGGTGCCTACCTGTTTGGTTTGTAATTTTGCATGCAGTAAGATACAGTATTGGTGTTAGGCAATACTGTTAACCATTATATTTTGGCTTGCGGTAGGATTTGCGGTGCGGTGTATTAAGTTCACAAACTTTTTGCGGTGCAGTGCGGTATGCGGATAGAATTGAGTGGTGCAGTTTGCGGACAAGAATTTTGTGCACCGCACCATCTCTAGTTTCCAATTTTCCATACTTGGATAATGGAACATCAGAAATTGTAAGAGTGGGCTTTTCTTTAATTATTGCAGTTAAATCCACTATTGCCTGTTTTAGACTTCTAATGTCGGATATTTCGGCTTTCTTATCTATTCTATACTGCTGAAAGTCCTTTTTCAAGGTAAAAGGAAAGGCAGTGGCTATTTTGCGTCTAGAGGCAAAAAAAAGTAAAAAGAGCTATGCATGCTCTTATGTCATAGAGCATTGTAGCAGCATCAATACCGGTATTAGTTATATCTAGAGATGGAAAATTTGATGTGGCTCTTGCAAACAAAGAGGTTTGCAAATTTTTCTGAAGTAGGTATGCATAGCATGAAAAACCTCCACCATATCCTTAATATTCATTTCAGATTTATAAGCACCTTATCTAAGTTTTAACCCTAGTTTTGAAAAACTGAGAAAAAACCTTAAAAAATTATGTTTACGAACATGACCCCATTGCGATTCTTGCAATTCATCCGGTTAAGAAAGTCTAAGAGAAAAAATTTCATGTTTTCCTCTTAGAATCCAAAATTCGGCCATCTTGTTTCAAATAGATTGTGCAATAAATCAGTTTGTAACTTGTATTTCTGAGTCTTGCTAAGTCTCTAAGTAGCCTACCGGTCTTCTTGGAAGTAGGTGAGTGCTGAAGATATAGGTAAATAAATTAGAGGAACAACTAGGTTTGAATTCAAAGAGGTTAGATGCTTTCCTAGTCTGCTTTGTCCGCCAAGTGCTACCGTAGCTAAGTATTCGAAATAAAATAAGGTTTTAGTGCTTTTGGCTGTAGATCACTAGATGAAATTGTTGAGATGTTAATTTTATAATTGGAAAGTTATATTTGATAGGCCTATTGTTAAATCTCAACTAAAAGTCTGAAATGGAAATATCATCGCTTGACTCAACTGAAGTTCAAAACGTTGATGTGATAACAATGATGCATCAAAAAAATCAGTTTTTACTACTTGTGGAAGAATTACGATTTTGTAGAAATACCAGAAAAAACATGGATATGAGTATTGAAAACCTAAAGTCAGAAAAAACTAAACTAGAAAGTGAAATTACTTCATTGATTTCAAAAAATCAAAAACTTAGCAAATGCTGTCAAGAACTGGAAGAAAAATTATTTAGCACTTGCAAAGTATCATCTTTGCAGAATTGTAATGAAGAGAATCGTAAGCTAACTTTGGCTTTAGAAGCTTCAGAAACTACTATGAATGATTTAAAGAAAGAAGTTGGGCTCTACAAGTCTACCATAAGTGATTTTGAGAAGAAATTAGCTGAGAGTGAGCAAAAATGCATAGTAGCACAACAATCATCTTCAGTTTATTGTGAAAAAGTTGAACTTTTTCATAAGATTGTTGAAAAAATAAATAAAAGGCTGGAGCAGTTAGCTGATACCCAATTGAGACTTGATCGAAATGTTGAAGCTGTCACATCATTGAACATCCAGTATTGTTCCATCCAGAAAAACCTTGAGCAGGTGATAATTCAATTAAAATCAGAAAAAGAAGAATTAAAAAAGCAAATCATAAGTTTAAAAAGCAAATTGATAGCTGATTCTATAGGAAACAATATTATGACGACACAGACATTACTGAAAGAACAGAACAGAAATTTATTGATTGAGAAAGATGTATTGAAAGAATTGAATTTATCACTTGCTACAGAATTAAATGAGAATAAGAAACAGTTAAAAGAAGCAAATGCATCATTAAAGCGGTTGTATGAATTGCTAAATAGAGATACGGTGATCAATAAGCAAACACATTCCAACTTGCAAGAGATAACAGTTAAAACTGAGAAGATGGAAGAAGATTTGCTAATGCAATTAAACCAGTGTAATGCTGAATAAAATGGGTATGAAACTGTGTTCCCTCTAAGTCAATTTTTGTCAGCGAATCAACAATTTATTGGATCCAGAGCAATTAGTTTGTATATGATTAGCATAGATCAAAAAAGTCAACAAATATGTGGAGATATGACTTTTATATGCTGCAATACTGGATTGGTACAAAATTTAGGGCATAAAAACGTTTTTACAGCTTAAAGCACAATTGTTTTTAGAAATTTTGGGCACTCATCTGTCAGCAAAAACGATAGAGGGAATCCTGGTATTCAAACGTGGAAATGCAAAATGATATTAAAAAATGAATCTTTATTAAAGCAGCAATTATGACCAGTGAGAAAAAAGTGATACAGTTGGCTATTACTAACAAGTTAATACTGGTGTAAGAGTACACAATATCTTTATTTCAATTTGCTACTTTCTAGAAATTTGTGATTGTGTTTTTCATGACCTTTACCTTGTGCTAATGTGAATGTTCAACTATTATGTACCATATCAGTGGATTGGCAAAATTTTGTGCTTATTGAGTTGAAGTTTATATCTACTCTCTTTCAGGTTCAATGTTTACTTCTTTCAGACTGGAATTTATCATGCTGCAATTTAAAAGAAAGTTTGAAACTTAGATATCAGTAAGTTCACAGTTGAAAGAACAGATTATAATGAAATTTAAATGCTTTTGAGATAGAAGTTTTGCTTTTTAACCGGAAAAAGGTATTAAACTAAATTAGATGCAAAAACAGTTTCAAACTTTTTTGATCCAAGTAGTAGTACTGTAATCAAAGTAATAATTTAGCTACGCTAATGATTAATCAACTGACTGATGTGTTGGAAGAAATTCTTAACTTTTTGACCCAAAAAAGAATAACAACTCAACAATTGATATATGAGTATATTATACATCTAATTTTGCAGGTTTACTTATTGCCGTAATTAGGCTTTATGAAGAATTCAAGATTATATTAAACAGATAAACTTAAAGGAATAAACAACAAAATTTTCCATGAACTTTTGCAATATAAACTAAATTTCACAGTATCTATTACTGCATATGATCTATTTTGAACTGATGTCATGCTTCACAAAATAGATTCTGTACTCAACAAAGCAACCATTCAACCAAAGTACAAATGCACTGTTCAATGATAAAGTAGATCTGCAGTTATTAAGTCAAGAAAGCAAAAGAGCTGAATCAAAACCCTAGTTCTAAAGTCAAACACAATTTAATCAATTTATTACAGTGTGTAAAAGATACAATTCTCAAATTTGGTGAAGGTAATATTCAGAATGTTTATAGATTTTAGATTGTGCTCTAGCAAAAGACTGTCAAACTTGTTCCTCTCAAGTTTATAGGTGTATAAATATTGATTTGACATTGATGTAATTATGATTTTTTTTGTGAATTGAATGTTGTGTTTTTGTTGCTTTTAATGTCTAGTGCTTTTTTTATTGATTAGCAATTTTTGGTCAACACAACTGAGTGCTGTCATTTCAATGTGTTTTATGAATTAATCAGTTATGACCAGTGTTCCCACTAAGCCGATTTTTTTCAGCGAATCGGCGATTTGTTGGAGCAAGGGCAAATAATTTTTGGCAATATAGAAAACATAGCTTTGGAAAATTTGACAAATTTGTGGAAATTTGACATTGGGTATACTTTAATACTGGATTGGTACAAAATTTTGGGCTCATAAACGTCTTTTTAGAGCGTTGGGCACAATTGTTTAAAGAAAATTTGGGCACTCGCCGATTAGCCATAAAGTTATGTAAACACAGGTTATGACATTTGAGATTCACAGTAGAATAGGTAAATTGTTAAGAATTTTCAGTATTTTAAAAAATTCGTTTAAATGAGAGTTTGTGACTGTCAATGTTGTAAGTAACCATTTATTATCCAGATGCTTGAGACTACATGTGCTGTTTTCAAACAATACTGCATTTAGTTTCAAACAATACTGTGAAATGTATTTAGTATTAAGGCATTGAAAAGAAATTGATTGTGCAGTACTACTGTAGTACTGCATAATTGATTTCTTTTCAGTGTCTTGATTGGCATCGAAGCAGTCAGGTTCAACTTATCAATCAATCTCGACCTATGTAACCTTTGTAGCTGATGTTTATCAGCAAATCAGCGTTTTTATTGGGCACACGTCCACTAATTTTTGTATTTCCCGTTTTTTGGTATCGAAAAATCACCGATTTTTTGGGCACACACCAACTAACCAAAACCTTCTAGAGGAAACACTGATCTCGACACCTCTTAGCTATGGTATATTGCTTATTCTTTTTCATTTTCCTCTTCTCCCATTTATTAATTTGACTGATTGATCCTTATTTATCCTCGATTCACAGGAAGTAGCGGTAGCACTTTTATTTTGGACAAACAGTCCCCACTCGTTTAGGTGTTGACTGTTTAGAATTTAATGCTCTACATTTTTTCATGTCGATGATTTCCACAAGTTATTGTACAATGTCTGAAAAAGTATATATGTATAGATAAATTTGTTAAAAAATTGTTTTTGCTTAGATGATTGTAAGATAATTTTGCAAGAAGGATTTGTGGATTGAATTATCATTGAATTATGTGTTAATATGTTATGAAATAAATGAGCAGCTCCAGTTGGCTTATATTTGGTTCTTTTGGTAATAATCATGCCTGGAAAGTTAAAAGTGAGGGTTGTTGCAGGTAGACATTTGCCTGTTATGGATCGCGCTTCAGAGCTGACAGATGCTTTTGTTGAGGTTAGTTGAACATACATTAACTTACTGCATGCTACTAACTGAGTCTATTTGTAAAAATGTGATTGAAAATAAATTATATGATTTGCTAATGGAACAGGCAGAATAAGAATTACCTGTAACTTTCTACATTCTGCATCTGGCAAACTACACCAATGCTAAGAACCCTTTTTTGTTATAATCTTTTTTGTCAGGCTGAAACACCACAATAGGTCAGCTGCATGGCCCTTATGGAAAATATGCACGAAGTCCCTTTTCCAAGGACACAATGTTGCATTGTCAGTTTCAGAATCGAAGTGAGAGCCAGCACCCACCAACCTTTTGATCGCTAATGCAATGCTCTGCTGCTCGAGCCATTCCTGTTGCAGTGATCTTAATTAAAAGAGTTTATTAGAAAAAAATTACTGTATAATATGTGATTTAGACGTAGGCAGCTGCTAAAACAGAGTTACTAGGGCTTTTAGTGATATTGTGAGTCAAACATCCAGTTTGAATTGTTTACAAAGTACAACTAATCAATGATTCAACATACATTTTTGTTTCAGGTAAAATTTGGAACTGTCACTCATAAAACTGATGTATGTACTAAATCGTTAAATCCTACATGGAATTCAGATTGGTTCAAATTTGAGGTAAAATATCATGATTAGCAAACTGGTTTTTGAAAATTTATTGCAGTTGCCTGCAGGGAGGTGCTCTATTTATATTTGGGTAGCTCATGAGTTTTAGTTTTTTTTTTTAGCTATGCTTAGAAAAAGCACAAACAAAGAGATTGTACCTAGCAATGTTATCTTTGACCTATTGGCTGCCAGACTGCTGATGCCAATTGTGTTCAAAACTGTCAAATTTGTTTTCGTGCTTTAAATTTCATACTAATTCAGTACCATCATTCAAGGCTACTTTGTCTCGTGGGTAAACATTGGCCCATACTCACACGAAATTTTTAAAGAAGTCCAATACCCAACTGATGCAGCAAATGGTTAAAGCAATGATGTAGAATTGTAGTTTAGCATCCTAAAAACATAATCAGAAGATGTAACTGCTATATTTACCTCAAATAAAATTATTGGAATTAATAAAAAAAACAACTTTTTTGGCAAATTTTTCGATCAGAGACCTCACCCTATTTTCAGTATATGCTCACGCGAGAAGTTAAAATGCAATGTCATTGTTGAAGTACCATAGCATGACCAACAACCAGCAAAGTATAAAATTTAACCACTTGCTACTATGTTTGAGGAATAAAGTTAAAATTATTTTTTTCTTAAAATTTTTGGAATGTGGGAAATTTTGGCCCACAGCAAAAGTTTAGTTTAATTATGTAAATGGTGCTTTGGATAAAGTGCATCAGTATTTTTTTTTAATGGTTGATAATTTTTAGTGTTACTGGTACTAGGCATGTTCTGAGTTGCAGGGGGAGAAGAAACCTGGGGTGTCAGGCCCCATTCACCCTCCCCCCTGAAAGTCTTGCCTGCCCCAGTTTTCAACTCAGTACCATACCAGTGCAGGCCCATGAAATCATTAGAAATAATGCTAGCAGTGACTATGCCATTTCTAAGTTCTGCAAAGTGTTCTTTAATAAAGTGAGTACCAGCACCTATGCCATTTTCAAAGTTATTTTCTTTGCATTTTTAGTTGTAATCATGTAATACATGTGCAGCTGTGCATTATTTAAGTTATACCTGTGCCTTTTTCACTTATTTTCAATTTAACACCTGTAGATATTTTAAGTTACTGCCTGTGCATTACCTCAGTTTTTACTCGTGCCTATTTTCGTTTACTACTGTAAATTTTGAGTTGACATGGGTAATTTTGCATTTCTACGTGGTCGCTTTTCTGCTTCTATTGTGAAGCAGCATCGAGTTCTTTTTTAAAACACACTCTGTGGGCTTATGTATCCTTACAGTGGGCAAATTTAACGTTTACAGCAATTTCATATCATCAGGCTAGTGTTGCCTGTCAGTGGGAAACTTTGGTCCAGCAGGTGTATATAAAAAAAATGAAACCCTGCAAGCAAAAAGTTTATTTTTTGTGTGTTGTTTGGTTAGGGTCTCTTGCCCCTCTACAGGTATTAACTGGAGTTCAACATGGATTGTGGCTTAGGAGATACATCAAAATGTTGAAAAAGCGGGGCAAAGTAGCCCCAAATGACGGTATTAATTCATAATGTACTTAAAGTCACATTTTCGCAAATGTGTCAGCTTTTCTAAAGCTGTGGTTATCATATTGCCAAAAATTGTTTGGCTGTAATCTAATATATTGCTGATTTGTTGACAAAATTGTCTTAATGGGAACCCTGGAATGTCAAGAGATGCAGTGCAACTGAAATTTTAATTTTTAGAATTTCAATTATCATGTGTGAAAAAAAAGTTGTAGCTAGAAATAGTACTTGATTTTATGCTTCAATAGCCTATGCCTTATTTTCTCAACTGTTCCAATTTTCAAAACTAATGGTTTTGATTTCACTAGGTAGATGATGAGCTTTTACAAGATGAACCATTGCAAGTTCGAGTGTTAGATCACGACACGTACAGTGCTCATGATGCTATTGGAAAGGTTTATATTGATATAGATCCCCTTCTTCACCCTGATTCCTCACATTTTCTTGGCGGATGGTTTCCAATTTATGATACGATGCATGGTAAGTGGCAAATAAGAGATAATTTATGCCATTGCCATACAACAAAACAAGCATTTTTTCTTAAATATTTTACCTAAGTAGTAGGCCCACATATGGCACCATTATGCTAAAACGATAGTCTTTTGACTGACTCTTTATATTGCAACTGACTTGGAAGTAAGTCAAGAGTAGAAACTCTCGAACTTAAGGTCAATGTCTACTTGAATACTCTGGTACTTTGGGCAATTTGGCATCCATTTTTAGGTGGTATAATACATAAATTTTTAAGTGCTGTAACTCGATTAATTTACTGTTCATAATATATCACCAGAAATTATAAAAAAAATTGCTACATTGACGATGTAAAAATTAAAGGTCTAAGCCGTAGCGGTTTGATTTTCGCAGTGCAATTAGACCATCTCAGCAAGCGATAAAATTATTGATAATGTACGATTGTATAGGTATACGTGGAGAAGTACTATTGGCTGTGAAGCTGGAATTATTTGCTGATGTGAATCAATTCAAGCAGTCTTCATGTGGATTTAAGTTTATATGTGGTAAGAAAAATTTTTAGTTTGCACGTGGTGGATTAGTGGCATATTGCCATCTGCAGGTATTTGTATTATGTGCCAATCATTGTGGAGAATTTTTGCACAAACCATATTATCTACCTTGGTATTTGTATGTTTTAGCGAATCGAATTCTACACAGGACGAAAAAATATGAATTTTTCCGTATTAACACTATATTAATGCTTACAACCAACAGTGGTTTCGAACTGGGATTTTTCAAAAATTACATGAAAATATCTCAAAAGTAAATATAGTCAACATACTAGGAGCTGTGAAGTGACCTATGGGGTTTAAAGAGTGTAAGAACAAAAAAAGTGAAGTATATTTAAAGCGGGATCGAAGTTCAACAAAAGCATGGACTAGAACTACGCCGAAAACATTCTTCTCGACAACCGACCGAACTTCTCCAGCATCAGTAAACTATTTTCGGCTGTGATATAAAGGCACGGTCACTCGAGGCTAGTTTGTTCGAACCAGGTCAACTGACCGCCGCAAACTGATCGCGAACAAACTGACCTCCAGATCAACTCACCGCAGAACCAACTGACCGCCGAAGGCGCTAGTAGCGCTTGTCGCGCTAAGAACAATAGATGGTTCTCGCGCTAAGTACAATAGATAATAAGTAGACCAATAAATTAAACTAATTGTTTGTTGTTTACGATTCACATAGCTAATAGTTAAATTAAACTAATTGTTTGTGTTTTACGAACCCAAAAGAAAAGCAGTGCGAACCGAAATAAAGCAACAACAATTATTTTAATTTAGTGGCGTACTTATTTTAACTTTTTGGAAGCTTGACTATTTTTTTCAATGATCTTTTTGCTCTCAAAGATTAACGCTATAACTCCTATTGTTCTTAGCGCGACAAGCGCTATTACCACCTTCGGCAGTCAGTTGGTTCTGCGATCAGTTGGTGTGGAGGTGAGTTTGTTTGCGATCAGTTTGTCGTGGACCTAGTTTGCCAGCTGCTAGTTGACTACTGGCTGGTAAAAATCATTAAAGAGTTTTTGAAGTTAAAAAGCGAGTTCGTTTTTTGGTACCTATTCATTTCAGCAATCTTTTCCAAACCATAAAGTTAGAGAGTAGTTGCCGTCTCAAGATGCTTACATTATAATTAAAACGGTTCGAAGATAATTTCTGAGAAGCTGCAAGCAGATTGAATTGATTTTCGTTGATTACAGTAATATAATGACAATATTTATTAAGTTCTTGTCTTGATTGATGCATTTTTGAAATATGCATATGTGGAATGTATTAAAAAGATACTGCTCGAGATCGGTTTTATTGAAGAAATGAGAACTATTTGAGGTAATAAAGACTAGAAGTGCCCCAAACCTTGTTTCAGTATTCTTCTTATCCTCAAAAAACGATTTAGTCCATTGGCAACCCTGCATTTTGAACTTTCGTGATATCAAAAAAAGTATGACTTTAAAAATTTCTTGCAAAGTAAGCAACGCCATGTTCGATTATTATCAAGCAACGCGACATTAGAACAGAATGATTTTGCAAAATTTCTTGCAAATTAAGCTACGTGGTCGATAATCGAACATTGCGTTGCTTAATTTGCAATAATTTTTAAAGTCATACTTTTTTTTGATATCATGAAAGTCAGGGTCTTATAGTAAATTTTTTTTTATAATCGCAGGTACAAGTTTGCCTTCGTGCTACCAGATCCAAACAGTCCATGGTTTTATTTCTGATTTGATAATAAACGAAGATCCTGAATATCAGTGGATCGAAAAACTAAGAACACCCAGAGCATCAAATGAGGCAAGACAAAGAGTGTTCATGAAAATGTCTGGAGAACTTCAAAGAAAAGTTGGAAGTAAGGTATCCAAGCTCTGTGAAATAAAACAAGAACAGCAGGCAAAATCCAAGGGATATTTGAATTGGCGTTGAATCCAACTTTCTCAATCCAACTGTTTCAAAGATATTCCACTTCAAACACATTCTCGTATCCTCGCTTCAGTACCACATTGATGATTTAGTGGGCAGCACTGACGTTACTTACGGTCAGTGCCATTGTCTCACATCGTTGATTAGGTTGATTACTTCCATGAGTGGTTTAGCAGCTTACTGATCAGTGTGAATCGATGCAGATGAGAATTTGAAGCTACAGCCTTCGCTAGTGATCTCAATGCTAGTCGGTGCCCGGGGGTCGACGATGTGCTTGAAGTAGAATATCTCTGGAACGGCTGGATCCGAATCAGGAAGAATAAGGTTAATGCTAGTATAATCTTTATGCAGTAGTATTAGGAAATACTTCCGAGAAACTTTCATATTTGTTTTTTTTTCACTGGTTTTAGAAATATCTTGAATATTTTGATTTTACAAGCCTGTCTTATTGCAGGTTGAAAACGTTGGTGGAAATGCAGTTGTTGGTTACCTGCAATCGTACGATATTGAAGGGGATTCTGGCATCGTAGTGCGGGCTATTGGTACGGCAGTCACTCTCAAACTAGTCGAAAAACAACGCTTACCTGCCTCAATTCTGTAAGTGATGGCTGTAGTGTTTGCCACCGGTGCCTGGCACATTAGTTTCTTCCAGGGATAGTAATTCGCGTCGCACTCTTTTTTTCCAAAAATATCGCATCAAATTATCGCATTGAAACACGTAAAAAATCCACATCCATATCGCATCACAGAATTTGAAAAAAGATCTGCGATTTATACGAATATTTCTGTTGGTTTCTTCGGTTTTGTCACAAGTTACGTTTTAGACAGAAGTTTAAGACTATCTTGACATTTGCATCCAGCATTTAAAGTGTAAAATATTGCATAGCAAACGGTTGCGCAGCCGTGTTCAGACGAATTCGGAATGCTGCAGAAACTTCGCCCCAAATTCAGGAAAAATTCAAGGTTTTGTACTTTGGAGACTAACTTCGCCTCCAAATTCGAGCGAAAACCAAAAAATCAACAATTTGGCATTAAATTCGGCCGGTATTTGGAGATAAAGTGGTACTATAAGCCACTCTTTCACCTAAGCGTCCAGACGCTTTCTTTGGGTGTGGGGCGCTGAATTCTCGTTAGGGGGGCGCTGAAATCGATGGGGGTAGACGCTAAATCTTGGTAGGGGGAATGCTAACTCTCGATGGGGGGATGCGTCCCCCTTAAAATTTAAGTACTAATTGCGTCACAATCACAATATGTGATTAAAATAAAGTCTCGCGCTGGCTGAGCTTCAGTTTACATTATTTTAGGCCACAAACTTTGATTTCAAAATTAATCAAGCTATCAATAATCGCAAAGTAGCTGCGGTTTTATCGCATCGAAAAAATTTTAATTGTAAAAAAATTGCATCCATTGTTCTCCGCATCGTATCGCAGTTTTTTTTGTTGCGTAGCAGATATCGCAGAAAGTCATCGATGCGATTGCCATCCCTGGTTTTCTCACTTTTTATTACCATGGTTAGGTTCAATTTTAGCTACAAAATGTTTGTTTTTGCTCGGCTTTACCTTATTTTTTGTTTGTCCTTTACATGGTTCAGACTTCCATCAAGCTGACTTGTAGCTGCTGTACTTCAATAGTTTATGATAATAAAGTTTTGTGGTTTGTTGCTCTTTTTTGTGTCCAATTGATACTGCAGGCAAGCTATCTTAGTGTTTACACTCGCTTCAATTGTTAATATGCTTAAGCAATTCGTGTTTCATCTTGATTTTTATTGCAGGTTGCAGGAGTCTAATAAGGTAAGATAGTTTATTCTGCCGGTGTGGAATTGTCTAATGTACTAATATACTGCTGTTACATTTGATTCAAGTTAAATTTGGATCGAGACTATGGCGTAATAGTCATCACATAGAACTATATGAAATTTTTTTTGTTACAGTTGTTTAGTAATCGAGATGTTGTTGATAATAATAATGTTTAGCTCCACTTTTGTTGAGTTTGTTAGAGCGATTTTTACTCCTCAAAAACTTTTCGCTAGAACTGCAACTTGCCATTATGAGAAGTTTTTTGTGGAATATCCGTAGCAAACGTTTACTTATTGTAGAGTTAAAAGAGATATTTGAGTTGCTAGAAAAGGCCTTGATTTGAAAACCGAGTGACCTATTCGTGGCTATCCCTGCTGCATTGAGAATTTGTGCGCATGTAAAATACACATTTTTCTGTGCGAATTAAAACATAGCATTAATTTGCCAATGTGTACACGAATGCATGTTGTGTTGAATAATAAACTGAACTGAATGAGAAAGTGAGGCTCCACTATCGGATAGTACCATTTGCTTAGTAGATAAACTTGTCCTATTTATGGTATCGCTAGACCTTTGCGTTTCTTCCACATGGATCGGCCCCTCCAAGCTGAACTGAAATGAATTGAAACTCTATGCAATAATGTTTTTAGCTGAATCGTTCCTTGCAAAGTCAAATATCAGAACGTTCCATTTCCCCCAGCCACACTGGATTTAAACCTAAGAGTAGTTTCGATGCGACTGGACAGTTATCAGTAAGTGATATCTTGTATGCTAATCGTTGCGCTATCCTTAAATATTTTTACCACATTTTCAATGATCTTCTTTCTTCATTACTCGATTTTCCGTGAAGGCTGAATGGGGCAGCAACTCGAGTTTAAGCCGCCACAGTTCACGGTCTTCCATCATATCGCTAGAATGAAGTCCCGAGCGATTCCATTTAAGATCATCAATGTAATTGGTCCATCTAGTTCTAGGTCATCCAAGTGGTCTTTTACCATTTGCTTTGGCAAGTAAAGCTTGTTTGGGGAGCCTTTTCTGAGGTTTTCTGCGTACATGGCCAAACCATCTAAGCTGTGTTTTTTCAGTAGCGAGAAGTAACAGCTCGATGTTTCGAGATTTTCGAATGTCAGAGCCACGCACCATGTCAATGATACTAGTTTAAATTGGATAGTTGGTGGAGCGGTAACACATTCGTATTTGGAGCGGAAGGTCTGAGGTTCAAATCTCGGGCCGGTCAAGTTGGACTCAGTGTTGCCAACTGCTCGCCTCTGCTGCGACATTTCTTCGAAAGGAGCTGTGTTGCCCGGGCGCAATGACGCAGAGATGGGCCCCGCCAACTCGTTACACGCTTCGGCGTATTACAGCAAGTTAAATGAAAGATTTGATTGATTTGTTAAACTTCCAATATTTTAATCAGTGAAAAAATCCCGGGTTTTAATTGACTTTAGCCAATTTAATAGTGTTTCTGGCTTACTAAGTTGGAGCATGCTGTAGCCCTGTCTACACTGTGCGTAAAATCGTTAGGGTACGAACGTACTTTTAGTTGATTTTAAAGCAGAAATTCAGTACGCCGGACGTGCCATCTTAGCAGCGTACAAGCCGCCGATTGGGCAAAATATACTAAGGATACGCTCGTAGGCTCACCAGTTTACGCCCTGTGCAATCCCGGCCATATAATTAGAAATTTATGATGAGTTCCGCTGTTTTCTCCTCAGCACCTAGCGGCATTGTTACTTGTATGGAATATGATGGCGAGTATGCAGGATTCTTCAAGTTGAATGACAGAAAAATTTTTGACACTTTATCAGGCCAAGAATATGCTAATGTAGTTGTACTTGCGTCCGGTCTCGTTTAAATGAGGCTTAACGGATTTTACTTTTCTAACAGAGTACTATTATTTAGCTAATTTAAGTTTTCTACGAACAAACAACACTGTAAGCGTCATATGCCGAAAAAAGCTTTCAGATACTCGTTAATTGTTGCAGCAGATAAAAGTAGCAATATTCGCGGATTATTACCTCATAATTTTGCTACATCAAAACCCCGTCGATGAACGAAAATGAGCCCTGACAAGTAATTTGATTAGCTTCAATCTCATTTTCAATGCAAGCAGAATACTTATTGCAAAATCTTTCCTTCAGGATTTCCCTTTCTTCACGATGACGTCATACCCAGCCGGCGCTTTGCAGCGAATTTCAATGGTAGTTTGTGCTCGGTCTGTCAAGTTACTGGAGAAAGTTCATAATCAGGGTACGAATGAGCAGTGTTGTAATACGATATTTTCTTTAGTTCATTCGCTTTGCGTAGTTTAAACTGAACACGATGAATGTGCTCTGCAGAATATATCAAAAGCAGTAAAAGTTATTAAGTATTACTAACAATTCGAGATCTTAACTACATATTTTAGCTTGATCTCTGGGGAATGAGGGTTTACCGGAACTGCTATTTTAGTTTCTAGTCGAACAGGAATTCACCGAAACTGACTGTAATTTCTATGTAGCTATTATATCAGTAAAACACTTTTTAATTTCAAAAGTCTTGTCTATTGTCCGCTAGTGTTTGCTTACGGTTGAGCAATTTTTAAATAACAAAAGTTTATACTAAACCCAAAATGCAGGGGAGTAATTAACTTAAATCAAAACTTAATGCGACTGTTGCTCCTTACCTTCTATTGCTTCTTTCTCGACTTACAATAAGGATTTATGCCTTAAAATTAGAAAGACTGCCAAAAAAGTTTACTGAAAATTCTGTTACTACGACTACAAAGCTGCAAACCTAATTACCACACTACAACAATTCACTGATTTAGTCCATACCACTACTTGGTTTGTTGCATCTCTGTTCCTAAACTTTTTAGTGCATCTTATTCTTATTGTTTTGTTTATTATGTAAACAGTTTCCCAATTTTTCAGTCTTTTTTTATCAAAACAACTACGAAAATTTGACTAAAATTTGTTGGATAACACTGCATATATTTTTAAAAATCTGAATACACATGTTTTAGCAGTTACATATTTGTATTGCATGTGTTAGCAACAAAGAAGATACATCAACTCACTAGCAGAAAATGCCTTATTGATGACAAGTCAGTGAGGAGATTGGTTAGCTTAAGAATGATTTAAACCGCAGGACACACGCTTGAACACCTAGCACAAATCTCGATCGTAAAAGTAATTTGTCACAAGATTTTATTTCAAAATATTGAAAGTTTTAGTAGCATAAATTATGCCCATAAACTTACAACGGATAGGTCGTTAGTTTTAATAATAAGTCAATTATGATGGTTTTGACGTTTGTGGGCCAGAGTTTTAATGTTTAATCGTTTTGCCTGCTTCTGGCCTAAAGGCTACCAGCGCGGAAGCCTAGGGAAGAGCCACCAAAACGGCGACTACTTAAAACAAGCAATGCGAAAAGGTTGTCTTCCCACAGAAAGCATTTTTTGCATTGCTTGTTTTAAGTTGTCGCCGTTTTGGTGGCTCTTCCCTAGGCTTCCGCGCTGGTAGCCTTTAGGCCAGAAGCGGGCAAAACGATCAAATAGGTCACATGCTTGCCACCAAGGAGAATGGAGTTCTTAGTTTTTTGGTTGCTTCCATGTTTGCTTCCCTACGTGTTTCTTAAGTTGAATAGGCAAAGTTGTGTGTTTTTGCTTAAATATGTATTTGCATTAGAGGATTGGGAGACTCGTGAGATGTGGTGGGATGAACTCCGCCATGAAATGCTTTCTCACTGCCAAGCTCTTGCGTGCAATGCTGTGATCGGTTACAGAGAAGAAATCTCAATTTGGTCAGTTTCATAATTTATCAATAGTTACATTGCTAGTCGTTCTCTCCGTCCTGACATGAACCAAAGAAGTACTTGAACAAAAATGAAGTCTTCAAATCCCATCTTGCAGTTGTAACATCAAATGCCTTAATTATGCGACATTGTGGTGATAGTGCGTTGTGATTAGTTGGTTTTGAACGGGCCAATTCTGTGAATGTCATAAAAAGCAGAGTGCGACAAAATGCCATGTGATAGAACCCCAACGATGAGGGTTAAAAAAATCTAACTTTAGCTGACATCAATAAAACATGAGAGAAAAGTGGCTATTTCCACACCATTCAAAGGAGTGGGCAGTAGGACGTTCCATCATTACCCACGGGCCACTGCTGATGGACATGGGGCACCCATCGACAAACGACTCACTTTTGTTGTTCGAACCGGGAAGAAGCACGGGGGTTTATTGTGATTCGTCGGCCAGTGATTTTTTCAGGCTTTACAATTTACATGCTTCCACAGTCCAATGCTGGCATTACGCCGTATCCTTTAAAAAACAAAATAATCGCCGGTATTTAGTTCAAATAAATTGAAAAATTAATGCAGTTTGCATGTGCTAAGGCTTTTGGGTAAACATTTGCTATTTGTTGAGGTTTACTCCTTACACCAAAACATTAGTTCCTTGTGCTCCGTTCAGATTTTCACGTTTATTTTGTTACAGTGATGACGTAATAGTGTTGTCTGCTGAAGGCACAGCAGCAGTTGTGGGGCTACCTTTCATGAATTCTTCAGCAAGAGGTGAGAAATAACAGAATCACTTCAACTGCATTTAAAAACTAACCTAATGATGGAATCAGCAAAATTCACCAACTTTCAGCATATCGGTACATTGTCGTAGTGCTTCCGACAGTCTCTTTTTTATGCATGACCAAATAGACGCCTTGCGTATATACGGTACGTCGCTATCACTTGAATGCGACGTGTGTTCTATAAATTGCGAGTGTCATTGCAGCCTTTGGTCGACACAGATCCACCAACAGCGGTAATAAGACTGCTTGACCCAGACTGATCTTTTCTGAAGCATCAATGCAGAAAATCTTACGTTAATTGTTTTTTTTTTCAAAAATAAGCAACTTAATACTCACTTAAATTCCAACAATGTTATTGTTTTTGTGCCATACTTCTTAAAGTGTAAGTGCACAAATGTGCAATGTCGTACAAATAATAACCCGTTTTTATGCATTGATCGTGAATTTGAAGGTGATGACGGGCCTGTAGATGAGAGTCTTTTGGATGATTGCACTAACGGAGCCGTTCATGAGTAAGCTATGAATATATTTTTTGAAGTCTTTGCTGAAAGGTAATGGTAGCGTTGTCAACGTTAGAGAAAGCAAAACGACTTTATAAAAATGAAGGTGCTCTTCTGGAATATGCTACTTGTTACCTCTTCATAAAGAATCGCAAGCATTTTCTTGACCGACTACTTTCAAAAATCATTGCTGAATACTGTAATTGCTAATGTTATATTCGTAGCAGATAATTAAGAAGTTTATTTCGCACAAACAGCTGTAACAAAAATATTTTTGAAGAGCAGAAGACTTCTTTGTGTCCAAATTGCTTGGTCTTCAAATTGAGCAAATACCAAGTGACAAAAGGCGGCACGTCGTAAGTGCTACGATCTCTTAAACCAACAATCTCTCAAACGAACAGATTAGTGGTCGAGTGGATAGAGCGTCTGCTGCGGGAAACGGGAAACTCGGGTTTGATTCCCGGTCGCGTCAAACCAAAGACTATAAAAATTGGTATTCACAACTTCTCTGCTTGACGTTCAGCGATAAAAGGGACAGTATGAAGCCTCCACTATGTGTGGTAAACAGGTGGGCTGGAGGCAGAATGATTCGAAGACCCAAAAGGTCACTTCGCTGTCTCCTGGCCAAGGCAAGTTGGTGAATAAAATGGAGAAATCAACGATATCGCAGCTCTTAAGCAACTCAGCAATGTTCGTGAATGATAATTATTTTTTTGTTAGATCGTTTAGCGAGGCCAGTTTATTTCAAGCTTATATTGATGCAAGTGAGCATATACCAACTGTTGAATATCGAACGTCACCACTAGATGGCACTACACAAGTCCCAGAGCTGCTTTATTCAACTATCGATATTCCTAAAAATGTCCACCATGTCGGAAAAGGGACATTAGTTCAAGCTAGGTAAGGGGTAAGATTTTCTAATGTTGTCTTCATTAGTCAATTCTTCTCCAAAAAGGGCGTAAAGCTGTAGCCAAATATATTCAAACGTGCTATGGTTGTCAGGGTATTTATTGGCTGTTGCTGCTTTTTGGATATTAAAGTCATCCATAGTCGGTAGGCTAGGGCTTGTGGGTTCCATTTTCATCCTAAAATTTGTAATGGATCACGGATCGTTCATATCAAAGTCCAACCCATTCGGCCTGATCCAGGTGTGCATACATTTGCATCACAGCGAACTCACACAGTAAAGTTTTCAGTAGTAAAATGTTTTGTTTATAATGTGTCACGGCCATGCTTCACTTTTGTCACTGCTAGTAGCCAGTTTAATTTTTATGTGTGAGTAGTTCTTTAATCATCAAATGGAAGCAAAAATGGGTGAACCAGTGAATGGTGTCATCGAGGAAACTAAACACCTTCTTGGAGTTTTCCCTGAGCAGCATCTTAGAAGTAAAACGAAGTTTGTTGAAATCGAGTTTTTTGAATTAAGCGCGCAACCAGAATTTGTTCGAGGAAAAATGGGGTAGGGGCTTGAATCCAAAGTTAAAGTTTTGTTCTAGGAAAAATGACTCATTTAAAAAAAGTGCTGAGCCAGCGCACCAGAAACAGGTGTCTGGGGCCAGAGCCGTGGGCAATTTTTGTGACTTTTTTGGAAAAAAATACAGCGATTTTAACATCATTTGGATCACATTTCGCTCATTTTTAGAACCATTTTAAAGAATTACTGGTAAATTGCAAAAGTCGAAAGTTATTGCCTAGTCCCTTCGGCCACTTTTACTAACAGGTGAAGTCAAAAACACGTTTAAATACTGGCATTTTTTGGGTTAAATTTTCTAAATGACTTGGTTAAAAGGCTGGAGCCCCCTTAGCCCTCCTGGTTGCACCACAGATAAACATCATCAGTGATGAAATCGTCATTGACAACAAATATGGAGAATGCTCTTTTGAAGTTAGATAGAATAATTCCGGTTTCAGGGCTCGTTTGTACCATTGTCATCGGAGAGTATTCAAGACCCATGTTATTGCAGTTAAACATAGAGGGCTTTTAAGTTGAAAAGCACGTTCTAACAATACGGATATTTCTTCTAACAGCTGCTTTGGCTTTGATTTTCATAGTTAGGCCGTCATGATAGGATTTGCTAGCTGGATAATTTTTTAGTCTTTTATATCGGTAGATACTGCCGCAAGCTGAAGAAGAGTCAGAGCGAAGCATTTGCCTCTCTTGCCAGTGACACTTTGCCCTTCATAGAGTACGAACTGCATAGAAGACTACACATCAAAGTTATGGTAATGAAGTATTGATTTTTAATATGGGACAGGTCCCGATTTTTGATATGGGTCATTGGGACAGGTCTGTGCAGTTCATAGAACTCTCAAAGAAAACGATTGCAAAGCAGAGTTTTAATGTTTGATCGTTTACTTACTTTAAGCTACCAGAACAAGTGCCTCAGGAAAGAACGGCCCCTTCTCCTTGGCTGAGCTCTCCACTGCCATCTCCAAACTCTCCTCTTCCACTGCGTTTGGCCCTGACCAGATTGCCTATCCTTTACTAAAGCATTTGCCTGAGCCAGCACAACTCCTCCTTCTTTCTCTTTTCTACAGGTCCTGGTACTGCCACACCTTCCCCTCTTGTTGGAAACTTACCACTATCATCCCCATTCTCAAACTTGGAAAACCCACTTTCTCTCCGCCCTCTTTCCGCCCCATTTCCCTCACCTCTTGCATCTCCAAGCTTTTTGAGCGCTTGATTCTTTCTTTTCACCACGAATCAAATCATCTCCTCTCCACTTGCCAGGCCGGCTTTCGTCCTGGTAGGTCGTCTTTCGACCAAATTCTTACTCTGTCTCAATCAATCTGGGACGGCTTCCAAAAGAAAAAGCCTCCAGACCGAACCATTTTGGCATTTGTTGACTTCTCCAAGGCTTTCGACTCGGTCTGGCACTCTGCTCTGTTTCATAAACTCTCGCTCAAACTCCCCCCTTGCTTCGTTCTCTGGGTACGCTCCTTCCTTTCTGACCGTAGAGCTAAAGTCCAGGTTGGTGGTTCCCACAGCCGTACCTTCCGCATCAGACGAGCCATTCCTTCCCCAGGGCTCAGTACTTGGTGCAGTCCTCTTCATCCTGTTTGTTGATGACATCACCAAGGCTTTACTTCGGGGTGCCCATGCCTCCCTGTATGCTGACGATCTGGCCATCTGGTCCTTCTCCCCAGACCCACTCAAAGCATCTTCTGTTGTCCAATCCTCCCTCACTGTCCTAGAAACATGATCCAACTTATGGAGACTTTCTCTCAATCCAAAGAAGTGTGAGCCCTCCTTTTTTTCTACAGATCCTTATCAAGCCACTTTCCAGCCCCGGCAGAACCTCCTGGGCATCCCTCTCTTGTTCATTCCCACCCCTAAATTCCTTGGTGTAACCTTTGATCGAACTCTATCCTTTGGGGCCCACGTCCAATCCCTGTGTTCCAAATTCTTTCCACGCCACAAAACCCTTCGCTCCATAGCCACTGCCTCCTGGGGTCCCACGAAAGAATCTCTCTCCCTACTTTACAAAACCTTTTTGCGACCGGTGCTCACATATGCCACTCCTGGATGGTTCCCATTCCTCTGCAACACCGCAACCAATCACTTGGAAGTCCTACACAGAGCTTCATGCAGGGTTATTACTGGGTGCCTCTCTTCCACCCCCTACTCCTTCTTGAGGCCCAACTCCCTCCTCTAAAGCTAACTCTAGATCATCAGACTCTTTCCTCCTTCGAACGTGCTCGGCGTCTCCCCCCAGACTTTTCCAGCTTTTATGCCCTGGCAACAAGAAACGTTCCCTGTCGACTAAAGAAGAAACCCTCCTGGAGATCATTCTGTTCTTCGGTCACACAACCACTCCCATCCCCACGTGAGACTCTGATCATGTGCCCCCCTTTACCCCCATGGACTGCAACCCATTTCACTGTTTCCCCCTTCATTCCCGACTGCACAGGCAGCAGTACAACCCAACTCCAGTCTGCTTCAAGCAGACTATCCTCCCTTCCCCCTTTTAATATCCAAGTATTAACTGACGGATCTGTCCCCTCCCTTTTTGGTCCCGGTGGTGCTGAAGTGTATGTCACATGCTCCAAATGCAACTCATCCAATTCCCTGTCCTTTTCCACTGGTCCAATTGCCTCCAGCTTCACAGCTGAAACCTTCGCCCTCAAGCAAAGTCTCGATTGGTGTACTAGCCATTTGATGACCTGCAAATTTCAGTCAGTCCTTTTCCTAACTGACTCTCAATCAGCCCTCTCCATCCTTTCATCAGCCCCCTCTTATCTCCTGCCTGAGTCCCTTGGGAATGTTTGGTCCCTCACCTCCTCCCTCTCCAACAGCACCACCTTGAGCTTCCAATGGGTCCCCGGTCACGCAGGTCTTCCCGGTAATGAAAAAGCGGATTTACTTGCCAAAGCTGGTGTCTCCCTACCCACTGACGCGATTCCATGCCCTCTCCTCCCAGTTGTTGTCAAAGTCCGTTATTCCCAGTACCACAAATGGAGACGTCACATCCACCACTCCCATCTTAACTTCCAAAACCCCGAAGTCTCTTCGGAGGAACTGCTCCTTTCTCGTCCTATTCGCTATGAGCTTTCCCGTCTTTACTGCCATGGCCACAGTCTTCTTTTATCCTCATATCTTCACAGGATCAGTCGGAAGGAGAATTTTGCTTGTAGTGCCTGTGGACACCCTCTACAGGACCTCAATCATCTCCTCCTCGACTGTTTTGCCTCTGAACCCCTTCGTAAATCTATCTTTGGCTCCTCTCTCTCTATTCTTGACCTAGGGTCCAAACCTTGGGGTGTGGCCCGACTGTTGGGTCTCCGCGGAGTTTCTCCGCGCCCCCATCCCTCGGAAGGGGTCGGGTAGTATCATCACCACCACCACTGTTGTTATGGTAGATTCTTTGGACAAAATAATTATTTGGACTGCTACGGAATCGTTTTAATTCAATGATAGATGTTTTAGAACATAGAATCTGTTTCTTTTGTGTGTGTGTCAAAGATTTTCACGTCGTCCTGATTTTCTGCTCCGAAAAATAAATAAATAAAGCCAGGTCAATAACTAGGTTCCTCTTCAAGCTGGACCAGATTTCGAACCCATGACTTCATGATCTTTAAGCCAATCCTGAACCACTCGACCAATGATATCAGAACCTCATTTCTCTGTTGTAACTGAATACTAAAAACGTGCTTCAAAATGCTTAAACCTGGGCATAAACGGCCGCACCTGAACGTTCCGTATTCCGGTCCGCTTGGCGCCTGTAGGCTTGCATAATTTTACTGCTTTATGATGTCACCAATACTACTTCATTCAGGTGCGTGGAATGAACGCTGTGTTTGGATACCGCAGTACCGTGACGCTCGGTGAGAATCTGATCGTGGGCGTGCTGACAGGAACTGCAGTTTGTCTGGCTGCATTACCTAGGCCAGAAAATACTTCAGGTTACTGTTTGGTTTTTAACGCTTATAAATAATACCGAATTATAATAGCAGGCTGTTTGCAGCGTCCACTTGATTTTTAAAACTTTTTGACTACTGTTACTTTCATCTTTTTTTGCAAAGATTTGTTTTTGATTCACTTAAAGTTTGTGTTTTTTTTTTTGCATTTTTGTGCTTTTCTAAGTCTAAAATAGGTTTTGTTAACCATAGCTTATGTTGTTTTTGTTTGGTTTTGCTATGCAAGTTTCAAAGCGCTCTAATTTGCTATGGTGTTGGTCAACAGAAAGACTGTTATTTGTACTTGATCTTAATTGATTGGAGTGTATGATTTTTGTTTCCGCAGACGAACCTGGCGTGAGTTTTCGACATGGTACCAGAGAATATAAACCTAATCATTTCATGGAACTCTGCCGTGATATGTTCGGACTTAACGAAGAAGTAAGCGCTTTGTTTTACTGCGACTGCTTCTACGAGACTCTCTTCAATGCTCTGCTTGCCTTAAGTGGGTGCATTTTCTTTGCTCCTCCCTCACCCGTGCTGACTTTCGCACAATCTGTGCATCTGGCACTTCAGTCGGCTGGCGATGCCCAGCGTGCCATCCCCAAATCACAACTGGTTCCCCCACTCAAACCAGTCTCCATGCAACGCCGCCTGCGTCCCCTCCACCCCCTCCCCCAGGGTTCCCCCCACTACCGCCTGGCTTTTACCAATCACGTCCACCTCGGGGCCCCCCACGTTACCCTTGCTCCATTTGCTCCCTCGAGGTTGGTAAGGATTCTTTAAAGTGCTCCACCTGCTCCAAGTGGGTGCACTTCTCCTGCTCCTCTCTGACCCGGGCTGACTTTCGCAAAATCTGCGCAGCTGGCTCCCCCATGGGTTGGAATTGCCCTGTTTGTCTTAATGGGAACCTAGCCTCTCCCACCCTCCGGCCAGCGTCCCCCCGCCCCTTCTCTCCAGCTCCGCCCCCTCCCACACCCCCTCCACTTGCTTGCTCGGATCTCAGGGATTCGTCTCTGCCTCTCCCCTCACATCCTCCCCTCCTTAACACCTACCCTCCTTCCGCCTTCACCCTACCGGCCTCATCACCACCGCCCACACGTTCACAGTCGGCCCATACCTTGCCACCCCACTCTCAAGGAAATCCACGCCCCTCACAAACTCTTCGTATTCTTCAATGGAATGCCGGCGGTCTTCCTTCCTCCCGCCGTGCCGAACTGATCGCTTTTCTCTCTGGCAACCACTATGACCTCATTTTCCTCCAGGAAACTCATCTTTCCTCAACCAAAAAGTTCCAAATCCCTGGTTATTATACCCTTCGCACGGACCGGACATTCGGTAGACAAGGCCCTGTTTCCTCCGGTACTCATAACACTGGTGGTGGTGTCCTCACTCTCATCCACTCTGACCTGGCTTTCTCTCCTGTTCCAGTCTCCTCTCTGTCTTCCCAGGACCCCTACTCAGACTACACCTGTGTTAAAGTCCTTCTCTCCAACCACTCTCCTCTTCAATTTCTTAACCTCTATTCCCCTCCCATCAGAAACACTCCTTCTGACTATCGCACCAGGACCTTCTGTCCTGACATCCTTTCTAACTCCCCTGACACTTTTATCCTCGGAGACTTCAATGCTCACCACCCAACATGGGACAGACTCATTTCCCCTAACCCGCTCGGAAATGACCTGTTTCGCTGGATCACTTCCTCCGGTCTGGAAATCCTGAACGACCCCGCCTCGCCCACGCTCCTTCACCATTCCACTGGGAGCCGTTCTTCTCCTGATATCTCGTTAGCTCCTGCGTCTCTCGCTCCCCACTGTGAATGGCGCACTCTCCCTGGCCTTGGCTCGGACCATCTCCCCATTGAAATTGTCCTCCCCCTCTCTCCAGTTCGTCACCCAAACACTCGTCCTCCCAAATTCAACTACAAAAAGGCCAGTTGGGATATTTCCCAATCTTATATTGCTGAGCACCTTCCCTCTCTTGACTTTGATGCACTTAACATCCACCAGGCTGCCCACTCCTTTTCCCTCTTCTTAGTTGAAGCTGCCAAGGCCTCTATCCCTTTCGGCCGCCTTGGTCGTTCCCGTAAAGCCTGGTGGTCCCAGGAAGCGGAATCTGCAGTGCGGGAACGACGGAGGGCCCGCTCCGTAGCACACCGATCTGAGTCACACCGCCTCAGATACATAGACGCTTCTCGTAGGGCGTCCTCAGTCATTTCTAGAGCCAAATCTGCAACCTGGCAAGCCACGTGTTCTAACCTGTCTCCCCGTTCTGATCCTCCTGCTGTCTTCAGGCTTCTCAATGCCATCTCTGGCAAAAAGAACACCTCTCATGACCCTTGTTTTCCTGATTGCACTTCCCCTCTTGATACTGCCAACCACTACGCCTCTTATCTTCGCTCACATCTATCTCAAGCGACACCCCGTTCCGCGCGCAGAGCTGAAAGACAGTTCATGAATGAACTCCGGAAAGCTAGCTGCGAGGATGCTTCTTCCCTCCACAATTCTTTCTGCTCTCCCTTCTCCTTGAATGAACTCTCCACTGCCATCAGTAATCTCTCCTCTTCCACTGCTTCTGGCCCTGACCAGATTGCCTACCCTTTACTAAAGCACCTGCCCGAACCAGCACAGCTCCTCCTTCTTTCTCTTTTTAACAGGTCCTGGCACTCTCACACCTTCCCCTCTTGTTGGAAACCTTCCACTATCATTCCCATTCACAAACCTGGAAAACCCACTTTCTCTCCGTCCTCTTTCCGCCCCATTTCCCTCACCTCCTGCATCTCCAAGCTCTTTGAGCGCTTAATTCTTTCTCGCCTAACTTTTCACCTTGAATCTAATCATCTCCTCTCCACTTGCCAGGCCGGCTTTCGTCCTGGTAGGTCATCCCTTGACCAAATTCTAACTCTGTCTCAATCAATCTGGGATGGCTTCCAAAAGAAAAAACCTCCAGGCCGAACCATTTTGGCTTCTGTCGACTTCTCCAAGGCTTTCGACTCGGTCTGGCACTCTGCTCTTTTTCACAAACTCCTCTCGCTCAAACTCCCCCCTTGCTTCGTTCTCTGGGTGCGCTCCTTCCTTTCTGATCGTAGAGCTAAAGTCCAGGTTGGTGGTTCCCACAGCCGCTCCTTCCGCATCAGACGTGGGGTCCCACAGGGCTCGGTTCTTGGTCCAGTCCTCTTCATTCTGTTTGTTGATGACATCACTAAGGATTTACCTCGGGATGCCCATGCCTCCCTGTATGCGGATGATCTGGCCATCTGGTCCTCTTCCCCAGACCCGCTCAAAGCCACCTCTGTTGTCCAATCCTCCCTCACCGTCCTTGAAACATGATCCAACTTATGGAGACTTCCACTCAATCCAAAGAAGTGTGAGTCCTCCTTTTTCTCTACAGATCCCCATCAAGCCACTTTCCAACCCCGACTGAACCTCTCGGGCTTCCCTCTTTTGTTCAATCCCACACCTAAATTCCTTGGAGTAACCTTTGATCGGACTCTATCCTTTGGGGCCCATGTCCAATCCCTGTGTTCCAAATTCTACCCACGCCACAAAGCCCTTCGCTCAATTGCCACTGCCTCTTGGGGTCCCACAAAAGAATCTCTCTCCCTACTCTACAAAGCCTTTGTCCGTCCGGTGCTCACATATGCCTCTCCTGGATGGTTCCCGTTCCTCTGCAACACTGCAACCAATCATCTGGAAGTTCTACACAGAGCTGCATGCAGGGTCATTACTGGTTGCCTCTCTTCCACCCCCTCCTCACTACTCCTTCTCGAGGCCCAACTCCCTCCTCTAAAGGTGACTCTAGAGCATCAGACCCTCTACTCCTTTGAACGTGCTCTGCGCCTTCCCCCCGACTTCTCCAGCTTTTATGCCTTGGCAATCAAAAACGTTCCCTGTCGGCTAAAGAAGAAACCCTCCTGGAGATCATCTTGTTCTTCAGCCACACTACCACTCCCATCCCCACGTGAGTCTCTGATCACTTGCCCCCATTTTCCACCATGGTCCACAACCCACTTCACTGTTTCCCCCTTCATTCCCGACTGCACAGGCAGCAGTACAGCCCGACTCCAAATTGCTTCAAGCCGACTATCCTCCCTCCCCCCCTCTGATATCCAAGTATGGACTGACGGTTCTGTCCCCTCCCTTTTCGGTCCTGGTGGCGCTGGAGTCCATGCTACATGCTCCAAATGCAACACATCCCATTCCCTATCCTTTTCCTCTGGTCCAATTGCCTCCAGCTTCACAGCCGAAACCTTCGCCCTCAAGCAAGGTCTTGCTTGGTGTACTAGCCATTTGATGACCTGCAAATTCCAGTCAGTTCTTTTCCTAACCGACTCTCAATCAGCTCTCTCTATCCTTTCTTCAGCCCCCACTTATCTCCTGCCTGAGTCCCTTGGGAATGTTTGGTCCCTTGCCTCTTCCCTCTCCAACAATACCACTTTGAGCTTCCAATGGGTCCCCGGACACGCAGGTCTTCCCGGAAATGAAAAAGCCGATTTACTTGCCAAAACTGGTGCCTCTCTGCCCACTGATGCGATCCCTAGCCCTCTCCTCCCAGTTATTGCCAAAGTCCGTTATTCCCAATAACGCAATTGGAGACGTCACATCTCTCACTCCCACCTGAACTTCCAAGTCCCCGAAGTCTCTTCGGAGGAACTTCTTCTTTCTCGCTCCATACGCAGTGAGCTCTCTCGTCTTTGCTGCCATGGTCACAGTCTTCTCTTATCTTCTTATCTTCACAGGATCAGTCGGAAGGAGAATTCTGATTGTAGTGCCTGTGGACACCCTCTACAGGACCTCAATCATCTCCTCCTCGATTGTCCTGCTTCTGAACCCCTTCGCAAATCTATCTTTGGCTCCTCTCTTTCTATTCTCGATCTATGGTCCAGACCTTGGGATGTGGCCCGACTGCTGGGTCTCCGCGGAGTTCCTCCGCGCCCCCATCCCTCGGAAGGGGTCGGGTAGTACCACCACCACCACCACTACCTCTACCTACAAGCTGCTTTAGAAAATTGAAGCATATACTGTGCTCTTTGCTGTAGTAAGTTCGTAATCGTAAATATACTCGGAAATAATGATTTACAAAATACGAAAGATAGATAGTTTTGATGGCGTATTTTTTCAGATTCCATCTGTGCAAATTTCTTCGTCGTCTCCTCCCCTCCCCTCACATCATCCACCTGCCTTTGATAAAAAGTCCTTCTATATCGAAGTGAGTAGTTGTTTAAATGCGACAAGATTATGGAAGTAAACAAATTGAAACGAAGTGGATAAAGATTTGTATGTAATTTATGGTCGAGCTTAGATAGCCTCGAAAGAAAAGGCCCAAAACTTCAAGGATCATGTTTACGCAACGTTTCAAGATGTTGTTCTTCTCATCATCAATAGTTGAATGATAATTTGATGATACATTGCTTGCTTTGTATCAGGATTCATCATGGCCAGTTTGCCTCTTTTTTGCGCGTTTTATGGTGGGCATTTCGCTGTATTATGTTATCATCTACACTGGTGATGTCCAGCAAAAAGCCAGGTAAATCCTAGCAACCCACCATTTTAGTCAGATAAAAGAAAGCATAATATGACGAACAGTAAGGCAATTGAAGGCGTGTTAAAACGTTAAAGTACTTTACGAGAAGAAGAATATGTTTAATCCTTTATGTTATCTTATAGTTGGCTGGTATAGAGAATTTAAAAAGAACCGAGTTGGACTCCGTTGTACTTCGAGAGTCTCTTCCACCTCCGTCCTGCTGCTACAGCAACTTGGATGCGTGTCCTGGTGTTGAAGGATTTCACGAGCAGGTAGGTTGGATTCAGATTGGTCCTTGGTGAAGAACTGCAATATATGAAATGGAGTTTTATGAATGGGTCGAATCAAATGTTTTATTTCACTCGCTGTATTACGCTGAAGCGAGTAACAAGTTGGCGAGGCTCATCTCCGCATTATTGCGCTTGCAGGCAACACAGATCCATTTGAAGAAATGTCATAGCGGTGACGAGCCGTAGACATTACTGTCGGATTTGATCGGCCTGAAATTTGAACCTCTGATCTGCTGCAGTGACGTACGCGTTACTGCTCGACCAACTGCACGGGTAATTTGGATGTTACATGAGACTACATTTCATTATCAACGCTGATAAACAGTGGATTAATGTGTTAACACATATTTTTTCAATGTAGTTGCATTTCAGCATTTTATTCAGGGATATATAAAGGAAACTGGAAAAGTCATCTCTTTCTCTAACAGCAAGATGGTATTTAAAAAATGTAACATGAATAAAGAAAAAAGTACAGCTGTTTTTTTGTGTTCAAGTTCGGCAAAAAATATCAAGTTTTTCGAATTCGAGTTCAGCCTGACAAAAATTCTAGGTCTACTTTTCAACTTAATGGCTCTCTTTTTGTACGCATGCTGTTTCTCTATGGCGCCACGGCATAAACAAGTGAACGACAATCTCAATTTACACGGCATGACCTGCAACAAATATTTCTTTCCGACAAGTTTTTTAACTTTAAACTTCTTTTTAATAAACTCAAAAATGTTTATTTGAATCCAAGTTCAGAAAAATGTGTTTTTCGAGTTGAAGTTCGAGTGTGCAGTCCTGCTGTGAACCCCGCAGTATTAAAAGAAAATTTAGGACCACTGCCAGGATCGGTGACTTTAGTGTAGTAATCATGGCTAATTAATTGAATAAAGTTGTTCCGAAATAGTATTCTTTAATTGAATAGAAACGATAAATTTTCAGTCTTTATCGTCTCTTCGTCGAATTCGCTACGATGATAATGCGGACGACGAGAAATTGAACCACGGTCTCGCGTTCAATTTCCTACAGGTCCTCGATTCGCTCTGGTTCCAGTTGAGGCGAAGATCTCCCGTCTGCCTCATCACATCTCTGCGTTTTCAAATATCCATTCCTGACGACGACGAAGTACAGGTAGGGCAACGTCGGGCATATTCGCTATGCTGACCAAGTTAGGCTGTTGTTTGGTCGGAGCCGCCTGGTTCGGTTCCTTCCATTGGATGACAGGATGGTTTAATGAAAATGCCCCGCAATGAAGCCTCAACCAGGCAGGGGAACCCGAAAAAAGTGGCCATTTTTACTTTACTCAAAGAGTGTGGACTCCCCAATGACACAGGCGGCCATTACCGATTGGTACCCATTTGTTGCCTCTTACGACCCGTTGCCTGGACGATTTTATTAGTTTACGCCGAATGAAGTATAAGAAAGAAGGGTTTTTGATTTGTTGGTTACCGTTAGCAGAGCTGAACAACGCTTTGTTAGACTGTTGTTTTTTCGACTAAAGCGGTGACATTGTGGAAAGCTGTTATGCTTCCTATCGACACAGAGAAAGATATCTTCGACTTCGCGAGAGTCAGCAACTTCGACTTTCAAAATGCATTGATTTATTGCGACATTACAGACGATTGCCCGAATAGACATTGCATTTAAAATACTTTTCCGTATCACCCAAAAGGAGTGGTTTTGAAACCAATCTAAAACCGTCAGATGCAAATGATTCCGTATACCGATGATACGTCCTGTAGGGTTTAGTATTGTACATTGTGACGAGACTGTGTCATACCTTCTCTAACTAAATTTTATTTGACATTAAATCTAAGAGAAAAACATTTTTTTTTCTAAATGATCGAATTTGCTGGCAAATACTCAGCCTCCGATAAAAAGGAATTACGCCGCTGCAGCATGTGTAAGCGCTAAAAAGAATTCTTTTTTTTTGTTATGTTTTAAAAAAATTCTTTTTTTAAGTTCAGCAATGCCTTTGTTTTTTCTTAGTTTTTTCGTTAAATCTTTATTATTTTTTAACCATACCTACTATTACCCAGCCATCTCATGCGGTACAGTCAAACCGTTTTTGCGTCGCAGCAAACACTGCACTAACAGAACAATGATTTTGTTGTAGATTTGGACCACTTGCTCCGTTCTCACGAAGGATGGATTGTCGAGCGGAGGTTCTTCATCAAATCGCTGCTCGGCTCCTCCGTTGCTAGGAGACGTGTCCCCCAATAAACTCGTTCCTTTCAATCGCTCTTCCAGTGACTTAGAAGCGGATGTGACATCAGTTGAAGAACACAAACGTCACGCTTCACTACTCCGAGTGCGTCTTTCTCCACTTTTGAATCGATTTCGGAAGAACGCGACGCCGATACGAACGCGATTCAACTCGACATCAAGCGCTCGAGTGCGACACATGAGCGACGCGAGCACAATGTCGGAAATTGATTTCAACGAACGCAACCCCGGCTTCGTTTCCATAACAGCGATGGCCCACATCCCCGGGCGCAAAATTCGTCGCCACATTGGACTTCTCAACATTTTCATTGTAAGGGAAACCAGTGCGGTCAGAGGGTCAGACGAGACCCTTCCAATGGCTGAGCCCTCGCATGGAACTGGTAGTAGTTGGTTTGTAATGCGCACTCTAGCGGAAGCACAAGCCTTAATTCGCTCGCATGTTTTGGCGCTAGAAGGCAACGCGCTAACGTCATACAGATCTTCTTACGTTGTGTTGAAAGAAAGTTTGTCGAAAAATGAAGCGCAGTGTCTTCTTCACGTCATTGGTGACGTAATCGATTACGTATAGCAATCATATGACATTATTAGAACTTTTTGTCTCACTATGCAAGTTGAGTGGTTTTGGTATTTGGTTCAAGAAAATAATTGCATTTAAAATTAAGGCAAACCAGCGGTTGATAAAAAATTGTGGGACTTCCTCGGAGTTATTTCGCCCCCCCATTCTCGGAAGCGGGGGGGTGGCACCACCGTCTACATGCATATTTGATTATGTTTTATGGTGGAATGTTGTTGTCGGTGATGACATAATAGACAAACTTTGCCTGAAGTTTGAGAACCATCGTAATTGTGTGATTTTTATCCACTGTGTTAGTGTTTGATGGTATTTAATTATACGTTTTGATGTTTGCTTTCTAGTTTTAGCTGGGAAAAAACCTCCAAGCAGCTGTGTAGTCGAAATGACACGTCCAAATGCGGCCGACCGGCTCGACTGTAGGGTTAGTGTTGAGTTGTTGCAGAAACGCTCCATCAGGATTCGAACCTGCCTCATATAAATTATCGTTTCAGTGCTCCACCAATTGAGCTAGAGATAAACACGAAGCCTGTGTTTCGTAGTCTATTTTTTCTATTTAAATTCAGCAACCTCATTCTTGTTTACACGCTTTTTTTATAGCTTTAGTATATTCCGCCTCTCCTCTGGGTACGCTACTGGTTAGGGTTTGGAGTTAAATTTTGGGTTAATTTGCTTTTCTAACGCGGTAGGTAAATTTGGATTGTACCGCAATACATCTTTGGAGAGGTCCAACTCAAACATGGGTCCAAGTGCATTGCCTCGGGACAGGGTAATCGCTTTTGGCCACATAAAATCCACAGCTGCTACGTTGTCAGTTGGGAAAAATCAAAAATGCCAGAAAACCCCCACTGTTGAAAGACCGGACTATTGCTACCCTGCAGGTCTGGTAGGCAGCGGCAGAATATTGTTTTTTTGATCTAACAATAGTAAACAAACTACCGGTATAAGGCTATTTTCACGCTAGTTAAGTAGTCACTACAAGTACCTTTTTAGGAAGTTTTACAAAACATATAACGCGTGAACTATAGAATCTTCCGGGCCCCCTAAGCCCGGGTACGATGCGCCTTCTGAACTCCCCTCTCCTAGGCCCTGCTAGAAGGCGACAGTTCAGCCTTAAGCAAGTCAAAAACACCAGCAACCAATTACCAGTACTTAAATAATAGGGGGGACGCGTCCCCCCATCGAGATTTAGCGTGCCCCCATCGAGATTTAGGTGTCCCCCCATTGAGATTTGAGCGCTGGATGATCAGACGAAAAAGACCTAATTCTTCCCCTAATTTTGGCGAAAAACCACTTCAATTTCTGACGAAGACCTTTTTTTTGGTCTTCACCTAATTTTGGCAGAAAAAAACACTTCAATTTCCGGCGAAGACCTTTTTTTCGGTGTTCATTTAATTTCGGCGACGGAATTACGTAATCTTCACTAAAGTACATTTGGATGCCAAATGCGTTTCGTCAAGGCTGCAAAAGCGTCCCCCCATGCAAAATTTTACAATTTAAGTACCGTCAAACGGGGTGGGTAGGGACTGCAGGGTGAATAGGGACAAAAAACGGAAAAGTTTTTTCTTTGACTAAAAATGTATTTTACTTTTTCTTCTCAACCACATTACATGTTTTGCAGATGCTCTTAGATATACTGTTTTAATATAAGTGATTACTAGTTTGATTGCTTCTTTACAGTTGGCGCAGGAAAGAATTGAATTCGGTAAGTTTTTTCCATAAAAAAATTTGGTGGTCAAAACTTTGTGTATGCAGATGAAACCGCTGATAAATAGGTTCTCTTGGCATTTGTAATTTTTGAAGATGAGAATGGTGCACATCATAAAGGCGCAATAGAAAAAAAATAATTTTGTTAATTGTTTAAAAATTCGTTTTTATCTTTTTTCAGAAATTTTTTGAAATTCGTGGGGTGAAAAGGGACGGAATGCCTAGAAACTACAAACCTCAACCGGGTGCAAAGAGGTACAAGAAACACGGCGAAGAAGTGATGAAAAAGGCTTTAGAAGCTATTGATAAAGGAGTACCGTATAGAAAAGTTGAAGAGAGATTCAATATCCCACGAAGTGTGCTACAAAGACACTATACAAGCAAAGATATAAAACCACATGGAGGACAGGTTGCCTTGGGAGCACAATTCGAAAAACACCTGGTGAACCGCCTTGTTCTTTGTGCAGAATGGGGTTATCCAATGGACACGTTCGACTTACGGTGTATCGTCAAAGCGCACTTGGACAGAAGAGGTGTTAACCACAAGTGCTTTAAAAACAACATGCCGGGTAAAGATTGGGCAACATCATTTTTAAAACGGCACTAAGAATATTTGGCTCATAGAATGTGTCAAAATATTAAACGTTACAGAGCTGGAGTTTCCCCGGAAATCATCAATGAATTTTTTGACAACCTCCAAGATGCATTGAAAGACATTCCAGCTAGTAACATAATGAATTACGACGAAACAAACCTCGCGGACGATCCGGGAAGAAGAAAAGTCATTGCTAAACGAGGATCAAAATACCCAGAAAGGATAATAAACTCGACAAAATCGGCAAATTCAATTATGTATGCTGGGTGTGCTGATGGATCATTACTACCACCGTACATTGTCTACAAAGCTACTAATATTTATGACACATGGACATTTGGGGGGCCTCAAGGAGCGAGGTATAATCGAACCAAATCCGGATGGTTTGATTTGCAATGTTTTGAAGATTGGTTTCATAGTATTGCCCTGCCATACTTGAAGAAACTGCCTGGGAAAAAAATGCTAATAGGAGATAATTTGAGCTCACATCTTTCTGCAAGCATCGTTGAAAAGTGCGAAGAAAATGAGATTGCCTTCTGTTTCTTACCTGCTAACTCCACTCATTTGCTTCAGCCTCTCGATGTCGCCTTTTTCAGTCCCCTGAAAAAAGCATGGCGCACTATTTTGGAAAATTGGAAAAAAGGCCCTGGCCGAAAGCAAGCCACCGTAGCGAAGGATAACTTCCCACAACTACTCAAGCAACTAACCGAAAAAATTAAAGCCAATGCCAATTCCAATCTCATAGCCGGATTTACAAAATGTGGTTTAGTGCCGTTGAACAGAAACAAAGTTCTGGATCGCATTCCAAATAGCACGAATGCTGAAACCACTAGCACAGAAGATATGGATTCTACAGAAATTTCTGAGATTGATGCTTCCTTTTTGGAAGTTTTGAGAGAAAAACGTTATGGGGATGAAGGAGAGCAAACCAGAAGGAAGCGGAAGAGAAAGATTGATATTGCTCCAGGCAAGAGCATAAGTGGAGCCGATTTTCTAGAAGCCCAAAGCAATTCTGATCATGAAACCAGTGGAACTGTGGCGCATCCTTCTCCAGCTGTGGATTATTCTTCGGAAGATTCCGAAAGCGATGATCAAAACATCCCTTGTCATTCCCGAGGTGACGGAGAAGCTGACACAACTCTGCAGTCGATGGCTGTTCCAGAAACAAATGCCAGAAACAAAATCAAGCCAAGAAAATACGATGTAGGTGACTACGTAATTTTTGAATATGAAAGAGAACTTTTTCCGGGAGAAGTCACTTATGTGGAAGAAGGTGGATGTAATATAAAGTCGATGGCTAAAAGTGGAGTTAACTGGAAATGGCCCGCAGTAGAAGATGAGATGTTTTACGAAAACGGAGAAATCAAGCAAAAAATAAATCCCCCAAAGAAACTGAATCGTGGAGTCATGGTGGTGAACGAGTTGAAAAAACGATGGGGATGCTAAACGATTTAAAAACATTGGTTAAGACTATAGCTGAACTGTGCTTTTCGTTTGTGTGTTTAATTGTTTTCTTTGCTTTTGTTCGAAAAATAAAAATAAATCTGTATGCTACAGTATAAAACCATATGGTCACTGTGCTGATGGTCCGGCCCCATAGAAAATGGTCAAGAATAACTTAGGACAACTAGAATTTGGGGGTCTCAAAGGGAATATTTCAGGTGGTCCTAGAGCACCATGGGCACGGCTCTGCATAATACTATGTTCTGGTTGGTAATAAATGCATCTAGAGATAGCAAACCAATGTTAATTTAGAGTCATAAGCCAGGTCACCCTTATCATATTGTTTTCCCATAAAATATTTCTGCCTTATATTTAAATGGACATTTTGGCTCAAATTAAGGTTGCATCGACTCAAAAACTACTTGCATAAACATTTCAAACACCTTCTACACAGTACACACGCATTTACACGACCCTATTCACCCCATAACGAGACCGAATAGGTTTTACGTAAAAAAGTAGTAACTGTCCTTATTCACCCCAAAATATGGGGTGAATAAGGACAGCAGATTTCTTAAGCTACTTCAAAATCTGTATGCAATAAAGGGAAACTGAAAATGCAGAAAGATAGTTTAATAGTATGGCCATAAAGTAAACTAAAAGCGATACAAAAGTTTATTGATAAAAAGATCTCAGAAAAAGAAAAACTGTGAAAATCGTCCCTATCCACCCCGTTTGACGGTACTGCCAATAACCATGCGTTCACTGGCATGAAGTGATATTGGTGTTCCGTTAGTTACGTGCATTGCACTAAGTTTAAAAATCGAAAAAACTGTTTTTTTGGAGTTGGTTTCTCATTAATGATGATTCATAGGTTCGAAATGAGTCATAGCGTTGTTAAACCTACGAACTGGTAAGTGGTAGCTTTTGTTAAGCACAGTGATTCACAACTCATTCATGCGGTTAAAAAACATTGGACAAACACTGAAGTCGTATTGATCAAAAGAGCATTCTCCCCAGGGGAACTCCCTTTTTTAACTTTTTTCTTTTTCTACCTGGTATTCTTATAATGTAGTCGCATGACTCATTACGCGTCATTTCCGAAACACGTTTTCGAATTTCGAAATATTTAGAAAGTTCTAGAATTTCTACTGCAGTTAAAGTGACGATGACTAATCTGATAAAAACTGTTGTTCCGATAATCTTACTGCTTCATATCAAAGCAGCAAGTGCAACGGACAGCAGCCAAAAAAATTCAGAAACAAATACAGTAGAAGGAAAAGTGCTAAAAAATAACAATTTCGTTTCGAGCCAGTTGCTAAACATGATTGATAGAAACCAAATCAGAAGCGCAGTTGGGGAAGCTGTGGCTCTTGAAACTCAAAGGAGAGAAAATTTAGCTCTTTCTTGTCCAGTTGATTACTACCGGGATGAGACATCATCGACTTGCAGACCTTGTAGTAGTTTATGCCAAGGATCAACACAAAAAGAATGCGAATTCTACTGCCCGTCGGAGTACGCGAGACAAAAAACGATTGCTGAAATTCAAAACAAAGCGCTTTCCTGCAAGAAAAATTTTTATTATGATGAGCAATCAGACGACTGTCAACCGTGCAGTTCTTTATGTCGAGGATCTACACTTTCAAAAGAGTGCCAGTACCGCTGCCCATGGGAATTTGCAAGACAGGAAATGGAATCGAAGTTGCTTCCGATTTACATTGTGATTGGGGTGATTTTGGCCATTTTTGCAGCTTATTTTTTATGGAAAGTTATACGATGTTTTCGAAAAAGGAACAAATGCAACGATACACCCTCCTTGCCTGGCTATAAGTCCAAAGAAGAGCTTTCTCTTCTCCAAAGTCATTCAACTCTTCATGCAGAAACTACCGGAAACGGAGTTACGAAGACATATCAGGAAATGAATGAAATTCAGCCAAAGTATCCACAGCAAGAAAAGAGTGCACCTCATACATCGCAGGACACCACCTACAATGAGGACGAGAAAAGAAAGTTTCCCCCCAACCAGTGTCCGCCCACTACTGAATTTGACCACCATGAGGAAACAACAACCAAGCGACCGAGATAAAGTGTAACATCACCAGAAGAAATTCGAAAGAAATTTCTGCTGAGCAACAAAGGGTCGTGATTCAGCGCCTTTGACCATGACAGACACCTAAGACACTCCTGCTTTGCCAAAAAACTACAGTGCGTTTGTAGGTTTGTTTTTGCGTTTTTGAAACTTGAACTGACTTGTTATTTGTAGACCTACTGTTTATGTTCACTTTGACTCGATTATTGTTGCGTGTCTTTCGTTTTTTGGCTGGCAACCTGGATTGGGAACAACAGCCCGACATCGAACCGCCTCACATCACGGTCTTCCATCAGTTTGTTTATTTCGCTGGGACGAAATCCAAAAGTAAAAGCAGAGAATGTGTCGTGTGTGAAATCACCAGTGATTAAACAATTTTGCCCCAAATTAAAGCAAATAATTACATAACGTGATGGTACACAGTAAACTAAGGTATTGAAGCCAGTAATCTTGATTTTTTACTAGAAAATCAAAACTTGAAATACAGTGCGCAGTCGCAACATTGGTCTACATACAATTCACGATTTGCAAGACATTTACAAAGCAGAGTGACGAGGTGTATTCTGATTGACGGCGACAAAAGTAGTTGTGTAATGTAATACATGTTATCATTGCAATATCATTTTAAAATATAACTTCGGTAGAATGGAAATTTTATTTAGCCAAAAACTAGCAATGAACAGCCAGACTAAAGTCATTCTAATAATTTATTTACAATGTTTGTATTTTTAATTCTAAATAAATCATTAAAATGACTTTAGTCTTGCTGTTCATTGCTATTTTTTGGCAATATCGTTTTGGTTATAAAATATAGCACAATTTTTGAGAAAATTGTCTTTAGACAAAGATAACTAGATAAAATAAAGGCTTTAATTAATTTTCTGCAAGTTTTTCTGTTGACTCTTGCACACTTAAAATTTACTGTCCTTTCATTTGTTTGTGTGCTTGTTCAGAAATCCCCGATTTTTCATTATCTGCAAAAGTCCGTAGGTTTTCCTTACCGAAGGGTATTTCCCTTAGTTAACATTTCTGGCACTGTAAACTGACATCAAGCACAACAAATTAGGGAGTGTAAAAACAGGCCTACTGTACACCTAGTGTACGAGTGTCATGGTATTTAGTGAAATGTAGATCGGATCGGATCTCGCGACCATCTATGATTGTTCAGTAATAATTTATTGTGCTTGAGTATTAATAAATTAATTTTTGACGAGTGTTACTAAAATTCACCGATACAGGCGTTATTGCGAACAAACTATTTTTGTATTTCGTTTACCTAATGTATGGTAAGAAAACGAACAACTAAATTGTATTCGGATTCCAAAAGTTCTTTGAAGATCCGAGCCTCATAATGACACTTCCTGGGGCAGTTTACCTCGCTCTTATCGTCCGCTCGTAATTTTCTTGTGATTTGTTTGTATTTATTGTTAATTTTCCGATCAAAACACATCAGAAAATCAAAATTTTACCTTTTCATAATCTGTCACGATAGCCAAATTGCTATTGATGCAATTACCTAATGCTCAAGTTAGCACAATTTTAGCGGTATTAGAATGCAAAGTATTATGTAGCAATACCGTGTTAAAATAAATTACAAGCGTTAGACAACACGTATTTGCAGAAAAGTTGCATTAACAACCAAAAATTTATATGTCATTGTCAATGTGAAGTGATTGTTTAGTTTTCACCGAATGTCTTGATTACTGCATGGAAACAATGTTATCGATTTCCAACTCATTTTGAACGAGCGAATTTTTCTTATATTTTAGCATTGTGCAAATTAAGATGTTATTATAGATACAGTGATTAGTGAGTTTTTAATACCGCTGTGTGTTTTGCTGTGTAATGCAACTTTTTATTGTGCCATTGTACTGTAATATTACACTCGATATGATGCATTACCAAGCCAATTGAGATAATTTTATCAACTTTTGTTAAAAGTAATAAATTATTATTTCAGTGTCTGTTTCTCGTTTTAATTGAATGACAACATTCTCACCATTCTCTATCGTACTTGAGCTAAACTCAAGAAGGCGCATACGTTTTGTCAGGGAAGCTCGGAGCCTTTTAAAAAACAACCCTGCGCGTGTTTAAAGTGATTTGCTGAGAAAAGTTGTCACAGTATTTGTCAATTGAGCCAACGATAAGTATATCAAAAGGCGGTAATGTGGTATGGTAAAATCTCAAAATTGGAATGCCCTCTTTTTTCTGAAGTCATTTTACGGTCTTGATCCCCTACTTATGTTTTTCGTTTTTCATTCCGTTTTTCCAGTTACTAGCAGAAAAATTGACACAATATCGTTACATACGCAAGATTTTACAGCAGAGGCGTCGCTAAGGATGGTGACACCCGGGGCGGGAATGCTTGGTGTCACTCTGTATGTATGACGCACCCTTCATGATGTCACCCTTCTGTTAGTGAAGACCACAAAAAAAAAAGGTCTTCGCCGAAAACTCTGTGGGTTTTTGCTGAGTATGTGGATTGAGACCCAATAAATTGAAACAAAAAGTCTTCATCACAAACACATTATAAAATGGTGTCACCCCAAAATGGTGACACCCGGGGCGGGCCGCCCCCCTTAGCGACGCCACTGTTTTACGGTCAGTGTAAAATTTAGTTAGTTAGGGTCTGCATCATTACCGCTGCGACATAGGGCAAATATTACAACAGTGCGCGCACCTACAGGGGAATTCCCTGAAAAATTGCTGTCGCGCTAAAAAGCTTTTCAAAGGGAAAGATATTATGAAATTTTTCAAAACTTTTGATGGGAAATTTAATAAGACATCGACGGATACATTTCACCATGCTGAAAACTTGCCTATTGTTCTTTGTGTGCGAAATTAAATTGCTGTTCAGTTAAAACTTTATCATTTGCTCAACGAATATTCATGGCTGTTCACCAATAGACCGCAGCTTACCATTGCTCATATTTTCACCTCTAACTGCGTAGGGCAGATTATGTGTGCAAAGTGTGTATTGTATATCCTTTTTTACTTAAACTTAATCACTTTTTTTGAATCGGTTCTCGACTTCTTTATTCAATTCCTGTTTTTTTCAATCGAGAGGAACCGAAAGTCCAAAAACAACAAACATTAAGTGTTAGGTATTATATGTACAAGAGCCAGTCAAAAAGTAATAAGCCCACGTCTCTCCTAGCCACATAGGCGTAGCCAGGATTTTTGATTGGGGGGCCCAAATCACAAATTACATGCAATGACGTCATCAGAAACTTCGAAAGAGGAATTTTTTTGGGCAAAGATATCGTAAAATGGAGACGTGTTTGAGTAAAGAAGTATACTGTAATGCAAATGCATCACAGACGAGAAGGGGTGCCGAAACCCGCGGGGGATGGAGAGGATATATCCCCCCCAATAATTTGACTGTATCCCCTCAATAATTTGAGTATGGTCTACATCTGCATCCCACCCAATACTTTGACTCTAGTGTGCACTGTAGCGTAGCCTGTTTTAGTCAATTCCAGCGCAAAAAAACAGTCTCAAAAGAGTTAAAAACGTGGTATTTTTCTTATTACGCATTTTGGCTGACAGGTCAATGGGGTGGGCTCTCCTGGAATTGACTAAAAAGTGATTTAAAGCATCTTTTGAAACATATGTTCAGAGAGGCTAATTGTCAAAAATTAAAGTCACGAATCAATGAAACTTTAAAAAATGCCCAAAAACAGACAATCAAATTTGATCGCTTGTATAAAAACGCCAGACATAGGTTTTATCTACAAATATATTATAAACTCAAAAATAAGGAGAGAGGGGGGCAATTCAGTGTTAGTCAATTACCAATCACTTCTCTCAAATATCTTTCCATTAGCCCCCCCCCCCAATTATTTTTCTTTATAAAATATAGACGGAATAGATTACTCCGTGTGGGTTTTATTGAATAATAGGATTTTATGGTTTACCAGCATGTAAACAAGAGAACTGCGAAGTTATCATTAGCCACTTTCCATATAGCCCATTAATGCAACCAGTTGAATCATGTTGCGCTGCCAATTTCTATGCCACGTTTTAATAGCATTATGTTTTATTAAAATAGCTCTAAAATTAGTTATTTTTGCAAAGAAATGCAAAATTTTTGAGCACTGGGGGCTTTGCCCCCAGACCTCCAAGACAGCCCCCCCATTGCGAACTTCTGGCTACGCGCCTGGGTGTGCGTTTGAGCGCAGGTCTCCACTAGAATTCGGGGAAAAAAGTGCTCCAGTTTTGGCGAAGACTTTTTTTTGGTCTTCACCTGAACTCGGGGAAAAAAAGTGTTCCATTTTTGGCGAAGACCTTTTTTTTGGCCTTCACTTAATTTGCTCAACTGAAAAAAAATCGTGGTCGAGGTTCATCCCCTCCAATGTTGAAAATAGGTCAAAATTAGGGTAAAGTTTCGAATTATCCCCCCCCAATGCTCAGCAAAGATCGGCACCCCTGCAGACGAGGTCTGGGGGCAGAGCCCCAAGCCGCTGGGTGATTTTTCGTAATTTTTTGGAAAAAAACTATTTTAATACCATTGGATCACATTTCGCACGTATTCAGAGCCATTTGAAAGTACTAGATTTTTAACATTTGAAAGCCAATTGAAAAAATTTAATTGTTCAGTCCTCCTTTTGCTTGCAATTTAAGTTCAAAACACGTTCAAAATCTTGCATTTTGGGGTTAAAATTTGTGATGGACTTGGCCCAGGTAGGGGGAAGTAAAGTGCATTGCCTCCTGCAATATTTTAGCAGTAAATAACAATCCAGTCAAATATTTTCCTTAGAAATTATTGTTTTGTCATGAAAACAACCAGTTATAGGAGTACATGCACGGCAAGGGGGACCCAGGCCCTATCTATTCAAAAATTTGTTCGATGAGCATTCTCCTTACTGCAGCTAATTTTTTTCAAAAGTATTTTGTTGCATAAAAACTGGCGAGGTGGAGGTGAATTGTTATCGAAAAATGTACAGTAGATAGTTATGCCTACAACCCATGTTATTGCCCGGGCCGGATTTACATTGAGTTGAGCCCCTGGCACTTAGGGACTTTTGCAATATTTTTCAGCCAAATGCAGGTGAAGACAAACAAAAGTCCTATCTAAGTGCGGGGCCCCTGGCACTGAGCCTCATGTTAAATCCGTCCCTGGTTAACGGTTATTGCATTACGTTCATAAAAAAGTTAGATGAGGGCCTCAGTTAGCAACTTTTAAGATAAAAATCCTAAATTTCACTCGGGTTGTACGTTAAAATTGGTTGGCAACCATTAAATTGAGGGGGCCCGGGCCCTCTGGATCAATATTATTGTTGAGGGCCCATTTAAATTGGGGGTCATTTAAGTATTATTGAAGGGGGCCCATTTAAATTGACTGGCAAAAATTAAATTGTGGGGGCCCGGGCCCTCTGGATCAATGTTATTGTTAATAACTGCTGTACGCATGTAGTGTTGTACGCGAAGATGCTTAGAGAAACTGAAAGTGAAGACACAATAGTCTTTTTTGTGACATTTTTATCATTGGTAGCATTTCAATTGGGGGCGGCCCAGGCCCCCCCTGGCTACGCCTATGTTTCCAGCGAAAAAGGTTAAAAAGTTTGAATTTTGAAGGGCCCCGTTTGAGGAAAACTTTTTTCCATATTGCCTACCCTGAAAATTTCATGTGTCTAGCTCGAGAGGTTAAAAAGTTTGAATTTTGGCGACCCCGTTTGAGGGAGACCCCCATTTCGGTACCCCCAAATTTTGTCAAATTTGATCATTCCTTTATCTTTACTAACCGTAAAAAGCTCATTTGTCTAGTTTAAAAGCTATTAAGTTTGAAGGGCCCCGTTGGGGAAAATCCCCATCGTGGCACCCCCTATTTTTGTTAGATTTGGTTTATTTTTAATGTCTACCCATTCCGAAAATATGATTCATCCAGCTCAAAAGGTTGAAAAGTTTAAAATTCTGTAGGACCCAATTAAGGGGGAACCTCGCAACCTGGCACCCCCGATTTTTGTCGCACAAAAGTCCTCCCTGATATCTTCAATTGCTCAAACTTTGAATACAGTGCGTTAAGCGGTTCAAAAGTACACAGCGGCAAAAGAAAAGTAAGTAAAAAGATGCAAAACCAGAAAATTAGTATTCAAGTTTGAAGCAAACAAACATAACCAAAAGAAAGGTGGTTGGTAGTGTGCTCAAAAACCACAAACCATTTTTTATCAATATCAATAATTACCGAGATATATCGGTTCAAATTTGTTTACTTTTTGCCCATTTTTGGCCGGTAAAATTTTGGTTACGTGACCGGGCGCCCCCAAACTCGGTTTGCGTAAAGCATGAGCAGTAGAGCACCCACATTCCGTTTAAATTTCAGCTTTGCACGTCAAGTGGTTTTTGAGTTACAGACAAATTAATTAAAGCCAAAAATCGCCGTTTTTTGTGTTTGTTTGCATCTCAATTCACGATCACGTGACCTAAGATCCCCAAAATTAGCTCACATGACGCTTTTATTAATTCGTATGTTGAATCCAAATTTCAACTTTCTAGGTTTTACTGTATGCTAGTTACAAGCAAATCAATCCTTTTACTGTATGCTTTACTGTATGCCAAAATTTGCGAATATTAAGTCAAAAACAAAGGTAGTACGCGCTCACGCGAAGTCTTAATTACACAGCAAATCGCTCTCTGCTCTTTTATGTGAGAATTCACTGCAAATAATTTTTACCAACGTAATTGCGTTGATTTAAAACCGGTTCCAATTATCCGGTTTACCTTTCAAGTTTGATTCCGGATAGTTTGGGATTAGGATCCTTCTGGATTCGGTATTCTGAAATTCCTATCCCTACCCAGTGATGACGTCACTTCCAAAATACGACACCAGAAGTGGATATGTAAAAATAATTTTTTTACAATTTATCTTTTAAGCAGTAAATTAACAAAACACTATTAAAATTTCTAGAAAAAATATGAAGGTTAACTTGGGTAAATTGAACAGGGCTCATTACTTTTCGACTGACCCTCGAATAAGGGGTCAAAGGACATTCAATTTTCACTGTTGACGAAGCTGTTGGAAACTCTACAATGCATTCTTACCGAATTTAAACTTTTTACACCTTGCCGTTTTAAGATATTGCAGTTATTAAAAGTTAATAATTTTTCTCACTTACTCAGTGTTGCCATTTTCTCAGTAGAGTGACAGAACATGAACTTCGGAAAGCTGGCTTGAATTTACTTAAAAAAACTACTAATTTACATTTCTAATTATTGACTTGATTTCGAATGCAACACTGCCGCTGGAAAGTTTACCGATCAGTGGTCGAGTGGATAGCGCGTCTGCTACTGAAACGGCTGACACTGGTTCGATTCCCGGTCGAGTCAAACCATAGATTACAAAAATTGGTATTCGTCGCAGTTTTCCTGCTTGACGTTCAGCAATGAACAGTGTGAAGCCTGGTGTGTCGTAGACAGGTGGCAGTTTGAATCGTCCCTTCGCTGTTTCCGACCAGGCCGAGGCAACTTGGTGAAAATGAAATGTAGTTTACAACTACAAAACACTGAACGAAACACGCTGTAAAAATCTTAATACTTTTTTTCTAGTTTGCAACCGTGTCCGAATTTCTTAGGGAAAACCTAAACTTGTAACATCTTGGTAATGAAGGCCGTAAAAAGCTCAAAGTTTGTGACGTTAATCTCAAGATCTGTCAAAACCTTTCGGGGAAAACGAGCGAAAAACATCCGCCTTGAAAATCATTGTAATTTCTTGAACAGTCAACAAATTTCAAAAGTGTTAATCCAAATTCGTTTGTTTTGTGTCAATGTCGAAATAAATCGAGCTGTATTAGGTATCTGTAATCAAGTAATCAATCCTGGACCAAAGACAATATTACATTTTTTTGACAAAAAACAACATAACAATACAATACGTGCTGTACAGTTTAAGAATTTTGCATTTATTATAAACGAATGCCATCTTCTCCGAATGGAAAGCACAAGAATTGAACAGCAGAGCAAAACATTTCCACAAAGGAGGCCGGTTATCCAAGCTTTAAGGTACAAGTCGATCGAAAAAGGGAAAGAGCAAACCAAAAAGCAAGCAATTAGATTAAGAGATCTAAATCTGGCACCCTTTAAAATTGAATTACGTTTCATGAAAATAAAAATAAATCAAATAATTCTAAAATTATTTTTCATTTGTAGCAAGTTTACACATAAAATTCTACTATAGATAGTTCTACTACAACGGTGTTAGTCTGGCATTATGATGGCACCAACTAACCTATAAAATTTAAATTGTAATGTCATGGAAAATGTAGGAAAGCACAAGGGCAAACTTCGATAAAGAACGATATAACTTTTCCTGTGCCATTTGTTTGTTGACGCCTCCACTGTACACACCACATAGTCATGGTCTTTAACGATCAAGGTCGATTATCCCAAGTCTTAAAGTTTGAAATGAAAAGCTAGTCATAGTCATAAATGACCTTAAAACTTCACCAAATTGAAACAAAATAACCAAACAAAAATACTATAATTTTAAATTGGTCATGAAAACAATCAACAAAAATGGCAGGGTTTTAACGAAAGACTAGGGTACAAGCATTGCTGTAGGGGGTCCTGTAATGGGATAATTCAGTTTAAAACAAAAATCACTATAATATAATAGTATTTCAACTATCGAGCAGATAAACTGACTAAAGTTTATATTTTTCCGTGCGATGGCTGAATACCATTAAGTTTGGCGGAAACATAATTCATCGAGGTCGCATTATTATTCGCATATAACTTTTGTGATTGTTGAGAGCTCGCATCCGTATTATAATAATAATTATAATAATATACCAACAAGACAAAAACTCCGAGGGCAATCAGAACCTCTGGACTAGAACCTCCAAACCAACCAAAAACCTACAAATTCAACATCTAGAGTTTGTTCGGTAATTGATAAGGCGATTTTCGTTTATGAGACAAGTACACCTCGATGATTGCTGCACGTTGCAATTACATCACTACCGCTCACAAAATTATAGACCAACTATCAAGCTATGCTTTAATCGGCTGTTTTTTTTTGCGATAATGGATGCATGAAAGAACATCAAACAATCAAAGCTAGAAATTCCACGCAAGATGAAAATCCAAACAGAATAAATTTGAAAAGTTGATTGGTAGTTCAGAATTTGAGAATGGCCAGAAAAAGAACGTTTATTTACTGAAAATACCGAGCCGTGATTGGTAGAAAAAGACCAATGAGAGGGCGGCGTTTGTACGAAATCTTCCAACGATATCAAAATTCTTTTTGTCAGCAGAGAGCGGGGTTGGGGTATATCAGAGAGCGGATTTGGGATATAACAGCAGCCAACCTCCAATCCCGCCCTCTGCCGACAAAAGAATTCTTGTACACTTCCAAGACTTCACACAAACGCAACCCTTTCATTGGTTCTTTCCAGACAATCAAGGTTCCGCTTTTTTCTATAAATAGCCATTCTTTTTCTGCGCTCTCCATTTTGACGATTCTTTTTGACGAAAGCCAAACGAAAAGCTTCGAAGAAATGAACATCCTGATTAAAGCAATTTCAAAAAAGGTGAAAAAATGAACACCCTCGTATTAGATCGTAACAATTTTTTGGCCAAAAGCTGAGCTATGCTCCAAACTTAATGATTACGAAAAATTTTCTGCGGTGAAACATCGCTGCAGCAGCACAAGATTTGAAAAATCTCTCAAAATCGAGTCATGACGTCACATTTGTTGAGTTGAGTTTCCATTCCATGTAGCATTGTCGTCATCATCCTCCCTTCTAACGTCATGCAAGCGGTGCATTCGCCCATCGCGCACGGTTTCTCTATCTCCACCACTTCCTCCTGGTATGTTGCGGCGTCGAAGATAACTGAAAGCATTATGGGACGTTTAAATGTCACGACACACTTTCTTGGGTCTTATTTTGACACTTATCTTATATCCTCAAAAACATGATCTGACCTTGAATTTCTAAAGCGGATATAAAGGAACTAAAGGAAAAACATGTAGTTGAACATGTTCACTGCCAGTGCTCGAAACGTTTTTTAAAGGAAGTGAGCTGGTTTTACTCCACAGTTGAGTCAAGCCAAGGGATGGTAAATGATATTAGTATTGCTATTGCTTACTCTTTGGTTGAAAATGTGGAAGACAATTGCAAGGTATGCACTCTACTCCGCCGCTTTTCTTGAAACAGCAATATGATACACAGTAAAAAATAAAAAGTTTTTCTTTAACTGGCAGTCATGGTATTGCCATTCCAATTAGAAAGTCACGCAAAATACGTTTTTCAAAAATAATTATTTTTCTGGAGCAAAAAAGGTAGCTAAATGTAATAAAGAGAGATAGGAAACCAATGATTTGGCGTCGTTGGAGTTATTGCAACAACTTTTTAAATTTTAATTTAATAGTGCGTATCGGAAAAAATTCAAGTTGATTATTGATGACGCACAAACGGGTAAGTTATGAAACAATTCAACTAAACTAAACTCCGGTTCAGCATGACCAACAAAAATACCGCGACTCTGTTGGTAGTGGTCTGTAGTCGTTGGCCTCACCTGCTTTTTTTCGTATTATCAGCATATCTGGTGGTAGAAGATGCTGATGGAGGCGGGGCTGTATCACCACCGCCAGAACCGGACACAAAATCCCAAGCTTTTTTCATTAAATTAAATGGAAACATGAAAATGAACATCACTAGTGACACCATATTGTCAAAAAATGGAGAAGACGATGGCTGAACCTGTAAGACAAGCATCCTGATTATGATCAAGACCTGGCTTACACTGGGCGTAAAATCGAGAGTTTGCAGGCGTATTCTTTGTTTATTTCAATCAAAACTACGCCCGGCGCACTCGAGTACAAGTTGCAGTATATTAACTCATATGAAAAGAATAAACTCACAACTTTTCGCCAGTGTAAACAGGAACAACAATGCAGACCATTCTGCAGGGTTGGCTATCACGTATCAAACGCAATTACGTATGCTATATTGTCACACGTTGACTAAAAGCATTCATTTTTACTACTGCTTGGGGTGGTCTAACATCGATAAAAATATTTGGTTTGAATCAGAGTTTTAAAATAGAAGCTTGATTAGCTACAGCATTCGCACTTGAGTTATTCCTTTCAACGTAAACGCTAAAATTCGGATATCATAGATTCATAGTCAATACTGGGGCTGTTCCAAACAGGACTAGTAGCATTAGTAGGCCACGCGTGTGCCAACCTCAACCTTAACCCTACTATGCCTATCTCCCTACCACGAATCTTCCTACGGCCCGGGTTGTTTAGGATAGGCAATAGGCATAGTAGTCCAACGCCACCCGTCAACGCTACCCCTTAATGCGGCTTTTACCGATCACGCGTATTTGCGCTGCTGAAATACGCTTATCATTTGACTGCATAAATTTTACCTTTTTTTTTTGCCTTTACATTGAAAAAGATATCACGCGTATTTCCGATAAAAAATACTGAAAAAAAGCTTAAAAATTTTGAAATTAAAAATGTTTGGGGTTTAGACAGATTCAATTTTTGTCGCTGCTTCCAATGGCGTAATTTTTTTTTGAATCCAACGAAATATAGAGAGTGCTCTTTGCCCTTTGAAATATTGCCACTAGAGGGCGATATTTCACCATATCTCGTTAACCAAAAGTGGTACCGAGAAGCGCAGCGACACCAAATCATTGATTTCCTATCTGTCGTCAATACAGTTAGCTACATTATCTGCTCCAGAAAACAATTATTATTTTTGAAAAACGTTATTTGCATGATATTCTAATTAGAATGGCAATCAACTACTACAAAGTCGCAGACTTAACCCGACAGTAAAACCAAGTTGAAGAACTATAAATACTACCGAACCAAGCATAAATAGAGACACCAACAACGACGTAGCGGCTGATTCACAGCTGCAGTGTTTCTCAACTGGGGGCCTGTGGCCGCTTTAAGGGTTCCATTCCAACGACTTTATAGTAGCTGATTGCTATTCCCATTGGAATATCATGCAAAATACGTTTTTCAAAAATAATTCTTTTTCTGGAGCAGATTAGGTAGCTATGATTTGGCGTTGCTTGAGCTATTGCGCTTCTCTTAACCCTTTTGGTGAACGAGATACGGTGAAATATTTATCGCCCTCTAGTGGCAATACTTCAAAGGGCCAGGGTACCCTCTAAATTTTGTTGGATTAACAAAAAATTACGCCATTGGAATCAGCGGCAAAAATCTAATCTGATTAGACCCCAAACATTTTCAATTTTAAAATTTATAATCTTGAAAAAATGTAACACCCTACTCCTTAACCCAAACCCTAACCTACTACGCCAACTTAATACCGGTAAATACTTTCCTTTATTGTTACATCTTAATGTTACCTTGGCCACAAAACAGCAAAGAGACCTTTCGGTCTTCGATTCAAGCAGCCACCTGCCTACCACAAACGGTGGAAGTTTCACACTGTCACATTTAATGCTGAAAACCAAGTAGGAAAGCTGTAAATATCAGTTTTTATCATCTTTGTTTTAGCTCGACCACGAATCGAACCACAGTCTAATTGACGCACGATCAAAAGCAGACCCACGACCACTAATCGACCAAACAAAAACAAACTTTCTCTCACCGCTGTTCGTTGGGGTCTGATGTAGATCGCGACACTCGGAACTAAATCGAGCTCGCGCAAAGTCTTTGCTTTGTCTGCATCGTCGAACACGTGGCTCGGAACGGTCGTGAAGAGTTCGAAGTTTTTGGGAAGTTTCGCGGAAGCCTCCTGCTCGAGATCATCGAAGCATTCACGCAGAAGAGAAGACGAATCGTACTGACGAGTTAACGCCGAACCGTCAGGAAAACGATACTAAAAATAAATATCTCCATGATACATTGGGCCGCGTTATAAGAACAAATTTCATTGAGAGTGACTTAATCCAGACTTGTACTTGATTAGCTCAACCTCTACGCTCACATATTCACAACTTAAACATTTCCAGTCGCCTTTTATTGTTATTAGCTCGTTATATTTTCACTTAAGTCGGCATTTCGAACCCGTCAACCGCCAGCACATCTTTATTCGAGGAATGTTGGACTTCAAATCCCGGATGTTCTAATTAGTTTTGAATATTGGAAATGATTTAAGAGAGTAAACCGAAAATGAGCAATTATATTCGCGTTTTTAAGGGTTAAGAGCAAGAATTAGATTTGGGATTAGTTTTAGAGCAAAAATTTGGGTCAAATTTGGATCAGAATTAAAACAGTAGATAGAATTTTTCAGTGAAATAAAACTTGCCAAACTATAAATCTAAACTTTGACTTTTTACCTGAACTCTTGACACCTTTTCTCGTAAGCGTGCTTGCGCCTCGCTTTCTTTTTGCGCTTTTTCTTCTTTTTCTTGTTGTCTTTTTTGTTCCTCTTCTTTTCTAGCTTGCATGTCGCCCTCATATTTTTTCTGCTTCTCGGCTCGGTCACGTGCTATATCAGCCCGGACACGCTCCAGTGCTTCTCTGAAAAACAAGACAATAAATAGCAAATCAAAAAACGGAAGTCCTCCTTAAATAGCGGACCGCGTCAGCAATGATCTCTGTGCAGATAGGCAGCTAAAACAACCACCAACAAAGTTGTTAAATATCTATGGTCAAAATTTCTCTGCAGACACGTGTTTCGTGGTATCAGCACTCATCAGTGCTGCTAGAATGGGCCCTTTGAATGCTGGCCATAAACTCTACCTGCACCGATGAGTGGTGAACTGGTGATACATAACAACACGTCACAGAGGGAAAATAGGATAATTAATAAAATTTACAAACCTGGATAGCGCAGTTTCAATTACTCAGTCAACTCTCAGAAACCTAACATCAGTAACTCTCAGAATGGCAAAAATTAACACCTACTCAAATAATTTCTATTACCGTTGAAAGGAAGGTAGGTGACCTTTCAACCCTCAACGTCATCGCTGCAAAATTGCGGGTATCAGGAATAACTACTTCAACAGACACGATTCCCTAACATCTCCAATTCCATCTTACTTATTAGCAGCCGCTTCTTTCTTTCTTTCTGCAAGTTCCATTTGTCTTCGCATATCTGTTTGCTTCTCCTTCATTTCTTGCATTTGCTTCCCAGTAGTTCGACGAGCGATTTCCTTCTTTCGTTCCTCCTGCAACATTCAAATGTACGTTGTGCAGTGGTCAAATTGAACTGGCCAGTTGGTCGAAATGGAACGCATTCATCTCTGGAGCGGTAGGATTGCGGTTCAAATCTCGGGTCGGTTAAATCAGACACGCGTTGCCAACGCCTGGGTAGTGCTGCGACATTTCTGCGAAAGAAGCTGTGTCGCCAAGCCGCAACGACGTGAAGTTGGGTCATGCAAACTCGTTACACGTTTCGGCGTAAATCGTAATACAGTATAGCGAGTATAATAAAAGATTTGATTTAGCCATGAAACAGCAATGCCGAGCACTGCCCATGCAAAACAATTTCGACAATTTTTTTAAATCGATAGTCGCAAAAATAATCGCAACTAAGCTGCGAATTACAGCAATGCCGAGCACTGCCCAGTGCCCATGCAAAACAATTTCGACAATTTTTTTAAATCGATAGTCGCAAAAATAATCGCAACTAAGCTGCGAATTCATCGCATCAAAAATTTTTTAACTAATCGCAAAAAAATTGCATCCATTGTTCTGATCTGCACCGCAGTTTTCTTGCGTAATACATTTCTTGCCATCCCTGCGAAAAACTAAATCAAATACAGACACATTTAATACCATTTGCGCCTGCGCTGCTTTTTCAGTACGAAACTCATTGATTTTCGCTTGCAATTGCTGTACTTTTTCGGTTGTTGACGGTGATGGTCTGCAAAGTAGAAATCTAATAAAACGTTTAATGGCAGAAGTTTTGTAACCCATTTGATCATTAAGACGAGCTCTGTTACACTGACATCGAAGTGCGGGTGGCAAGAAGCTAAAAATTGGTCTACCCTTTTGGGTAACATCATTCCGGCAATCTTAATATTTTTTTTGTTTTTCGGTTACGTCATCAGTTCATCCGTGGTCAGCTGGTCAGGAAGTTCGGGGTTTGTTCGAAAATCGTATGTTTAAAATGTGCAGCGTACAGTGTACACCTACTACCAGTAAGCACATTTACTTCAGAAATGGGCATTTTACCCATTTCTAAAAGGGCTCTCATCAGACGGCAAATGTCTCCTCCTTCTGTCAGTTACATCCGTGCTGTTTCGCTTTATAACCAGTGCAATCATACTTGTGGTTCCAATTACAATTTAAGACGCTTGTATAAAGCCCGGTAAAACAGTACTATTTAAAAAAACTCTTTTTTAAGCTTGAAAGTTTGACCTATTACAAATTATGATAGAACTAACTTGGTAGCTTCAGCAGAACCAGCAGCTGCTTCACCAGCCTCTCTTACGTCGTCATCATCTGAATAAGCAGGAGCTGTAAGTTAAAACGAAGTCAAAACAAATAACAAACAGCATAAAATTTAGTACAGCATAACGAATACAAGGACAACCGACGCACAGTATATCTTCAAGCAATATCAGAATTTCATCTACCAAATATCTCAAATGTAACTGATCCCGAAAACTGAACCACTTAACTCAAGCAAACAGACCGATAGTTCACAAAAACAAACTTTTAAAAGAGTTACTCCAAGTAGCACTCCTCAAACCAAGTTTAAACTTTTTCTTTTGCATTTCTACTGATTTTGAAAATATCAGCCTTTTAACTTAGGCCACTGAAAAATTGCTTTGCGCTGTTTTTTCGAAAAATGTCAAAGTACTGTACAGTGTATAATGTATATACTACCGCGTTTCCCCGAAAATAAGACAGGGTCTTATTGATTTTCTTTCGAAAAATAACATAAGGGCTTATTTTAGGGGGATATCATTTATTTTCAATTATCAAAAACAAAACCGCAACGTAGAAAATTACGAGATTTTCAAATACACAAAATATGAAAACCGATATCCATTTACTTATAAATAACACATTTTTAATTGAAAACAGCTGTTCATAGATTGAATAGTGGCGTGATCTTCATGTTACCTCAGATCATTGAACTTTTTCCTCTCCCACACCTTTTAAATTAATGATGGGAATATGATCATTATTCAGCTATTTTATTCATTAACTAGCACTACTTTTTATGCTAAATCCCACAATAACTTTTTAAGCCGTAAAAACACACTCGAGGACAAAAAAATTTTGCCCTATCGCCTAGGTCTTATTGTTAGCGTATGGCTTGTATTAAAATCATTTTTAAAATTCGGGGTAAGTCTTATTTTCGGGTTAGGCCTTATTTTCGGGGAAACACGGTATGGTCTAGGACTCCAAAATTTTACACTTAAATTTCGTTAAACTATCGAAAAAAATACACAAATTAAAAAATTATCGCAACCAAAAGTGGCTGGATAGGGACAAAACGTTTGGCAAAGATGAAGCATATATTTCTATAAAAAAGATTTTTTACTCCACTTCGGTGGTGTTCAAAATTTGAATAACACCTTGGTTAAATTTAGGTAACCTCTAAGCCGATCTTCAGAAAAGCTAAACCACTCAATCTACAAATGCAAGTTATAATAAACCATAATACAGCAAACTATAAGCTACTAGTTTTGGTCACGATAGAAGATAATTTTGTCTTTTGATAACTGTGCTAGATTAACGTACTTACTAGGGAAACTGTAGCAACACTAACCCCAAGTACAAATAGAACATCAATGAATCAGCCTAAACATGCGATAGTTACCTGGTACATCAGCTGGTCTCGTAGTTGCGGCAGGGTTTTCAGCCGCTAAATTCTGTGATGCAGTTGTGAGAGGAGCCTACAAAAATTTATTTTAAGCAACGTAATGGTTATAAACAACGTAACTTTCAAGTTTAGAGGATAAACCTGCACTTGACAAACTTGACTAAATAAGCAGGAACATAGCTATGATTAAAAAATAAGTAAATACAACACATTGCTCCCTCAAATCAAGATTTTGGGCTTCTACTGAACAAGAAATTTCGCCCACATCAATACCGATACGTATCTTGCAAGTGGCACCAATCCAGCGGACTTTGCAGCAATATTTGAGAGTAGAGACAAGCCTATTTCAATGCGACTTCTGATACAACTAAATAATATCGCATTGAAACAGAGGCACGAAAACAGAAGTGATTATTTCGTAAAACAATCAGTTAATTGTAACTAACCAGATTAACTGCATTAAAATAACTTCACCATTCGCACTTGTTCACTGAATTTTAGGCTTTAGAAACAACTAGTCTTCCACAAAGGTAGTTAAATTTAGCAAAAATGGACGATAATAAATTCCAATGCATTTGCTGCGCAGAAGCGGAGATTTATCAAATGCAAATGTTCAGTTTTAAAAGGATTTTGCCAATGAAGATCGAACTTTGGGTAAAAAGAACTTCTATTACGATGCGAAATGCGTTCGTCTCTAGAGTGGAAGGTCTGAACTCAAAGGTTCAAATCTTGAACAGGTTAAACCAATGACAGAGCTGTCAATAGCTGGACAGTGGACACCTTTAAGGCAACTTTTCAAAAGAAGCTGCGTTGACTCGTAGGTGCAGTGATGAAGAGATGAGCCCCACACCTCATTAAACAGTTTGGTGTACTACAGTGAGTATAATAAAAAAGATGATTGATAAATCTGAAGACATTACTCCCATCTCATCATTAAATGCTAAATAATTTTCAGTTCAAACAGTTCTCCATCCTTAGTGTACTTGATTTAGGCTACCACCATGACTATTGGCAAATCAATTAAAAATTATAAAACCTAGAAAGTTCTTAACAGACTTTTTTTGCTTTTATTATTATTATTTTTTTGCAACAACGTAAAGTTCAAATAAAAGTGCTGGTAATGGTAAGGCTAAGATTGACAATGCGTCTGAAATTAGTCAAGCTTTGCCATTACCTAAACAAAACAAACTTTGTACCGACCTCTGTTTCAACAAACTTTGTACCGAATTTTGTACCGACCTCAAATTACAAACTTTGTACCGACCTCTGTTTCACGATTAGATTCGATTGGTGGGTTAGAATGTGATGTTGAACATTGAGCTATGTCCGACTGTACAGCAGAAGCAAGTGCTGCATTTGTCTGTGCAGGAACACTGGACTGCAAAGACTGAAATTAAGTTACGGAGTCGTCAAGATTTATTTTTTCAGAAGGTACAGCAGATTCGGAAAACAAACTTTTTTCACAACTGTGAGGTAGCATCGGTCTATGACTTTTAGGCGGGTGTTTAGGCGCCGCCGATTATGCGCCAGGACTATTACGCACCTGGACTTTCATACTACGACATACAGAGGTTAAAAATTTTTTTTCAAAAAGTATTTTTTCCAAAATTTTTTTTTTTCGAAAACATAATTTTTTTTCAAATAAAAGCTTTTCCTAAAAAAAAGATTTTTCAACCAAAAAGTTTTACTTCGATTAAAATATTACTACCTTCGAAGCTTTTTATCTGACTCTCGTCAAAAAAATCGTCAGAGAGCGCAGGAAAAGGATCAATGAGAGAGCGTCATTTGCGTACAATGTTTAAGCTGTACACGAATTTTTTTGTCGGCTGAAGGCAGGGTTAGAAGTTTTGATAAAAGTGACTTCAAAAGCAGATAGATGGAAGGAGAATGGAAAAAGTTTCACAAAAAAATTGATTTCTAATTGTATTTTTTTCAACAAATAAAAATGTTTTCCACTACATGTTTGCAAAGTTTTCTTACCTAATTCGGACGCCTGCTATCTCCAGCCAGCGGTCTCAAATTTTGCGGCGCGCAGGCACGAGTTGCTTGTGTAATATTGGCACAGGCAGCAAGCCGCGTGACGTTTCGTGGTTATTTTGTGTCTACCTCTACCAAACAATACAGTACAAAGTTTTTCAGGAGCTAAGGATTTATCTCTAGGTAGATTCCTAGTTATGATTGTTACACCTTGTTGTAAATATAGTAAAAACAATGTTTAAATGGATATTTTAAAGTTTAATCGTTACACCTTGTTGTAAATACACTTATACTGTAGTACAAACAATGTTAAATTCTTGCAGTAATTTCTTCAGAATTGCATCAAGAACTTAAATTATTGTTTTACTTTTGAATTATTTTTGCAACTTGAGTTGAATTAGAAGTCGCTGCAGACTTGACATATAAGTGCTATAGTTTAAATTTATCACGCTAACTGCATTCCCATCAATAAAAATATAGACGTAAAGACATATCAAGAAGAACTCTCTCACTACTGCAAATAATGCTGTCGTCGAGAGTAGCCCTCCGACCCATTATTTTACCTCATTCTTACGAGGGTTGAGGTAACGCAGGAACTCTGTGAAGACTCAACAAATGGACCAGACCCAATGTCTGAGCCAGAGCTCAGAAGTCAATGATAGATTGAGAAGAAAAATGGGCTCAGCAGTCATCTTTATCAAAACTTCCAACCCCGCCCTCTGCCGACAAATAGAATTCACGTACTGCTTAAAGACTGCACGCAAATGAAGCTCTCTCATTGATCCTTTTTCCGCCACTCACTGCTTCACTGTTTTCTATAGCCGCTCCTTTTCTTGCACTCTCTATTCTGACGATTTTTCGTGACAAGTGTCAGATGAAATGCTTCGAAGATATTAACAATTTAATCAAAGTAAAACTTTTTCGTTTGGAAGCCTTTTTTCTTCTGGAAAAAGATTTTATTTGCAAAAAAATATGTTTTTGAAAAATCAAAATAAAAAAACTGCTATTTGAAAAAAAAATTTTTGTTTGCCAGGCGATTAAAAAGTCCCAGCGCATCATCGGTGGTGCATCAACATCCCGTGCCTAAAAGTCATGGTCTGAGGTAGCACTTACTTCACATATCTGCTTTACCATTAGGCTAGCGTTTCATCATTGCTAATGTGATGTCATACATGGTGTCCAGGCTAAGTGATGCTAGTGCAATGCCGTTGAGCTAAGTGGAGTGCCAGTGTGATACTAGTCGAGAATCCTTTTTCCGGTGACATTGTTGTCAGACTTCAATCAGAGTAACCTGAGAAGAAGGTACCATGGCAAGTGCAGAAATTGCCCTTGTGTGTGGTTTGAAGGTTTGGGTGTGCTGCCAGAATAGGCTATGTGTGAATTCAATTGATAAAACACTAGCCTAACGGGAAAGCAGATATGTGTGGTAAATGCTACCTCAGAGTTGAGAAAAAATTTTTTTTATTCAAGTTTTTGGTGGAATGTTCGAATTTGTCAATCATGTTGAAATTCTGTGTACCATAACTCTTATGGAAAAAAATATTCGAAGTTTTCTGCATTTTATTGTCATTTTGACCAATATCAATGATTGGCTTTTGGTGATTTGGTCATTCAACAAAATGCAGATCAATGATTTGCTAAATAATTAAAAAATAAACGTAGGGTTTCATCCAGCTGAAAAAGTAACAAGTTGATCTAGAAAGAATGAAAATTAATCTTCATCATATCTGAGCTTACTATGACCGACGGAATCCAACATATTCGAGTTCATATCGTCGCTATTGTGTCAAACTGTCGTAAGTGAAAAAGCTACTTTCTCAGAAAATCACAAAATAAGGTTTTTTAGTTTACTTTTTGTTGTTTACCACTCATGTGAAGTAAAATATAATTTCCACATACTTTTTTCCAACCAAACACTAAGCAAAATTTTAACATACAACACTGCTGCAACGCTTCAGAAAAAATAAAATACACAAACGCAAAATTCTACCATTTTGCATCAAAACGTCTGTGCTGTTATGAGCAAAGTCGAACAACATCAAAGCATTCCAGTGAAAAGATCCAACCAAGGCAAGAAGTCCAGCGTCAGCGAAATATCAAACTAACCAAGTTAAAATATCCCGCATCAATTCAGTCAAGGAAAAAACGTAATAAACAATGGAGTAAATGGATCAAAATCTAGTACCCAAATGCTATTAACCAGATTCAAAAATATTTAGTTATAAACTGAACGGTAAATAATTTTTTTTGCAGACACAGAATGTTTGCTGAATGACTGCCACTTACTTGAACTGCAAGTTGTAGTTTTCCTATTAGTAAATTTTCATCCCCGAATCCAGGGAGAATTTCAATGGGTGCACCACTAGTCCCAATGCAATATGTGATAGGAATCATTAAAACAGGATCTTTATAGGTAGCAAATTGGTTAAGAAAACAAACTTTATACACTTAAACATTATTATCCTCTCGTTATTTTATGTTGATTAATAATTTATTATAATCACACCATATACGAATATTGCTTTTAAACTTCATGGCAGTATGGCACATTGTCATTCATCAAGTTTCCTTCACCAGGAGACAGCAAAGGTCTTCGAGTCAAGTTGCCACCTGCCCACCTGTTTACCACACACAGTGGAGGCTTCACACTGTTCCCTCTTAATGCTGAACATAAAACAGAGAAGTTGTGAATACTATTTTTTAGCCTTTAGCTTGACCCGACTGAGAATGAAACCAGAGTCTATCGCTCAGTAGCAGACGCTCTTTCCAATCGACCTTTGTCATCATCAATCACAGCTGAAGAACAAAACTATACATTAAAATTCTGTTGTTCTTTTTGAACTTATTCCGCAGCAAAATCAACAAGTACAAGGGGGTATTGGTAACGTTTTTAATTATATCACCATGAAGTAAAAGAGACAAAAACTTAAATTTTATCTGTGACCCCTACGACTTTGCTGAATAGCACCCTCTAGAGTCACAAATATTCTCCTACTGCTTTTTGACCTTCTCCAGGCTGTAGTTTTTTAAGTCGTCAAATTATGTTGAAAACCTCTTGAATGACCTCATCAAGAGGGAATGTGGTGGTTTCCACTGCAAGCACTTAAAAAGATTTAATTTTCATCCATAGTTACCAGACGATCAAAAAATTCTATTACTGATTCCAATGATTCAACGGCCATCTTCCTCGACAAATTGTGCTGGTTTTGGATTTGAACTGGAGTCAGTAAGCCCAGAACCTAGTGTGATGACCACTTAAAAATGTGCAGTTCTTCAGAAACTAAGTTAGGAGAATATTTTGCACCATCACGCACATGAATACTAATGATGACACTAACAAAATTTTATCAATGCAGCTGAATAATGTCCAGGTGATAATTAAAAGTTCACGATACCCCCTCGTATATGCAGGTTTTTGAATCACAATCACACCTTGGTACTTCATAGTCTACCGAAAAGGAGTGCTACTACAATGCAAGTCTGAAATTAAACTACAGTATTTAAAAACAGACTGTAGAATACACAAAAAAGTAAGGCTATGAGAGGTTTCAAATTTAATTTTGAAAATGCTTACAACAAAACATCAAGGATACATATTTGAGCAAACTGTTGGCAATCAGTGCTGCAAAATAAAAGCAATTAAGCAACAAAAAAAGGATTTTAAAATATGCTGATCAACTGGAAGTATCTGTTTCCATTGCTATCAGCCAATCAGTTCATTTCTAATTTTTTAATCTTTTTCAACTAAACACCAACAGTTTAATGTAAACAAGTAAAATAGGTTTTTGTTTACTTTAAATAGTAAATAACAGTTGAAATTTAAAAAAAAACAACTTAGATCACCTGTGGGCAAACTGCAGTTCGCCAACATAAAGTTTGTGGCTCTTGTATTAAATTTTTACAAATGTCAAGTTTTAACCCTTTGAACTTTTTTTTATAAATTGCAAGATTTAAGCCTTTGGAGTGCCACTTTCTTCGAAAGTAAGATCGATAAAATACGATTGTCACGTCACTATAATAAAATCTGCTTAATCGACCAAGTTTGCTTGAAGGAGGTAGCTGCAGAATGAGGTAACAAACTGGTAAAAAGTCCAGTATATACACAACTTTACCCTGCAGTTGTAGCAAAAGTAAAAGAGTTGTTTAGATTGTTAGTTCCACAAGGACATTAGTAGTTCTGACTAAGGTAGATTTTGGTAGATGGTGAGGGCTTTTTTAAAAGCAGTGTTCTATGGCTGTGTTAGACTTTGGTACTGTTAAATATTGTAACCTAGTTGCTGACAAGCAACAGAATGTTTACATAAACGCATGCAATGGCGTAGGCCTAGGAAGGATTTTTCATGGGGGGTTGAAGAAAAGGCGCTGTTTCCATTTAAGTTATTCCTGGAACTTGCAATGGGGGGAGGTTTGCAAAGTTGCTGGAGCTCTTAAGTCTCAAAAAATTGCCCATCAATATAGGTGAAGTGCAAAAAAGGTCATCCCACACTCCAAGCGCATAATTTCGAGCATTTTTGAGCTATTTTGCAATGTTGATTTCTCATGGATTTTTTCTATTGGCTTCCCTAATTCTCAATGGGGGGGAGGGTTCTAATCCCCAAATCCCTCCGTGGCTAATGCTTCGAGACTGAGCATAAAAAAACTATAATAGATCTTCTATCACTGATGATCATTTGGAGCAGCGCATGCACTTGGCTGCTACATCGTTAGAAACCAACACAGATTTTTTAATTTGGCAAAAACAAAAGTCAAATGGCTCACTAAACTGATTTTGATTGATGTTATCGAAATAGACTTGCAATGAATTGGTGTTTAATATGGTAAAAATGCATGCACCTTGCAATAACTTTTCTCCAGTAAAAAATGGTCCGTAGCAGTTGAAAGGTGGGCAGGCCTGTTACAGGCCGATGCGCACATCAACGTGTATCACAATATTATTAATAATTGGGTAAACTGATTTTGTGGCTCGCTGATGTTTATGGTTTTACGCAAGCGGCTCTTTCTTTGAACAACTTTGCCCACCCCTGACTGAGATCAAGTTATGAAAGAAACTCAGTTTAAATTGTGACCCATGTTCTAAGTTGCCCTGTTTGCCATGTGACACATAGAACAAACTTTAAACAAAAACATGAGCTTTGGAAATGAGCAAAACTCAAACTTTAAAAACAAATTCATTTACACCAAACATTCTTGCTCATTTGTTAGACCAATTTAAGAAGATGTGGTGGTACTTAAGTAGCCATTAGGCTGAATTCCAACAGCAAATCAGCATTTTTTGGGGGCACATGCCGACTCATTTTTCAATTTTCCATTGTTTGCCATTGGAAAAGTGCCGAATTTTCGGGTGCACGCTGACTCACAAAAACCTACGAGGAAACACTGCATGGTACCCATAACCAATTTGTGATTTTGTAGAAATGCTTTTACAGTAGAAGAGACTGCAAGCAATAAATAATTACTGTAAGCAACACAACCATTAAGCTAATATTTATCAGCAAATCAACATTGACGAATGTTTAAATTTTCTACAGTTATAATACTTGACAAGAAAATCGCAGAGTTTTTTGGCTAAAATAAAATGTAAGCTAAAAATCACTAAAACCAAACAGGGAACAAAGCATTAGAGTATACCTGTCATTAGCTAATTTGAGACAAACACAATGTGTTTGACAGAAAGACTTAATTGTTTCTTTTTCCCATATTTCATTCATTCTTTGTGAATCTTCATCATTGCCTAAAAACAAAAGCGTAATTTGTTTTCTATTCTCGTCTTTCTTAACCACCATTCAAAGTTTTTGAATAAATAAAATAACATAAAAGGTTTTACAAAGTAGTTTAGTTTGCTGGAGTAGAAAAAAAAGCTTATGGAGTGGATGTGGAATAAGTATAAACTAGATGACTCAGTTAGATCAAAATATGAGTCGCAACTGTTGAGAGACCATTATTAACATCAAAGACGAAAGAGATTATTAATTGAAGGAAACAAAAGACTTGATGAGCAACTGTTGAATTTTCAGCTACTGGCCTTGGGTTGTTCTAAACAGGCATAGTATGTATAGTACATAACGTCAAATTGTTCCGAACTGCATAGTAGGCAACTTCTACATCAACCTTAACCCTACTATGCCTATTTAGAACAAGCCGACAGGTTGTTTGAAGTAGGCACAGTATGGTGCAGTAGATATACTACAATCAGTACTCCACCACCCCCTGCCAATCCTAACCCAAACCCTAATCTCAACCTCAACTCTAAACTACTATGCCAGTTTAGAGAACAAACGACTCGCTAGGGATGGGCATTTTAGAATACCGAATCCAGAAGGATCTGAATCCCAAACTATCCAGAATCCAAATTGAAATATAAACTGGATAATTGGAACTGGTTTTAAATTAACGCAATCATGTTGGTAAAAATTGTTTGTGGTTAATTCTCACGTAAAAGTGTAGAGAGCCATTTGCTCTGTAACTGGGACTTCACGTGAGCGCTTAGTACCTTTGTTTTTGTTCGTAAATTTTGGCAGATAAGCATTGATTTGCTTATAACTAGGAAACGATAAAATCTAGAAAGTTAAAATTTGGACTCAACTTAAGAATTAATGAAAGCGTCATGTGTGCCAATTTTAGGGATCCTAGGTTACGTGATCATGATATTGAAATACAAAAAAACATAGAACTGGCAAATTTTGGCTTGAAAGTTATTAATTCGCTTATAATTCCAAAACCACTTGACGTCCAAAGCTGAAATTTTGACACAATGTGGGTACTTATGAAGGCTTTATGGAAACTGAGTTTGGGGGCGTCCGGTCACATTTTTGCAAAATTTTACACTTGGAAAATGGGCAAAAAGTTAACAATTTGAACCAATATATCTCGATAATTATCGATATTGATGAAAAATGGTTTCTGATTTTTGAGCACACTATCAACTACCTTTCTTTTGGTTATGGTCATTTACCCCAACTTGAATACCATTTTTATTGTTCTGCATCTTTTTTCTTACTTTTTTTTTCTTCTTTCAATGCTATCTACTTTTAAACCATTAAACGCACTGTATTTAAAGCTTGAGCGATTGAAGATATCAGGGAGGACTAGTGCGTGACAGAAATTAGAAGTGCCAGGTTGGGAAGATACCCCTCAATCGAGTCCTCCTAAATTTTGAACTTTTAAACTGTTAGAGCTGGATACACCAAATTGTCTTCCTAAATTTTGAACTTTTAAACTGTTAGTTAGAGCTGGATACACCAAAATTCAAACTTTTTAACCTTTTAAGCTGGAGACATGAAATGGTGGTCCACAAATTCTTAACTTCCCCATTTGAAGCAACTTGCTTCAAAATACCTTTGCATTCCCACAACATCAACTTCTTTCGACTTGACTGTGAGCAAATTAAGGATGCAACTAGGTGGTGAACATTTAGAAGCACTCAATATCATGCACTGCAATAAAGCGCTACTATAATTAAGCAAATCGTTGAATAAATTTTTTCAGGATACTGGTGGTGGTTGACTGGTAGTTCACTTTTTCAGCAAATTAAGTTAATTTAAACCAGAATTGGATTCGGTATTCTAGATTCGGTTTCAGCTATTTGGAATAATTCTGGAATAGCCAACTATTCTGAAATACCCATCCCTACAACTCGCCCCTTACCCCTAAAAAAATAAAAAGGAATTAAAAAAAAGCATTTTTGCTTAGATATTCTGGAGGATCTATCAAAAAAGCAGGAGCTTTACCTGTGACAAAAACTACAAACAGCTTTGAAGATCTTTTTGATTCAGCAATTGCTTCAGCCACTGTTCCATTGTACCATGCCATTTATAAATAAATATATCAGGGCAATATTCCACAGAGTTACACTAAAATAACTTATCCACACCTGAAATTAAGCGATAGACTAGAGCAGTGTTTCTCAACTAGTTTCTTCTTAGTAACCCTCTTATTTTGATGAAAAGTATAAGCCTCAATTGTTCCACAAGTCCACAACTAAGCATTACGTTACTGATATCACTACTACAAGTAAATGGGACCATGTGAATTAAGTAAGAACAAACAGAATTAATTTATTTGTAAAGTAGCAGAAAACCAACTTAGAGTGGAGCTTGGAGCCAGAGCCTGATTTTGCATTTTCATGCCAGAGCTGCAGTGCCAACTTTGAAAAATTAGGAGCCGAAGTCTGACAGTGAAGTAGTCTTTTCAGCTGTAGTGATACCAGTAATTGGTGGTAGAATGAGCAACTATTTTTGGGCTCTGGAAATCGAATATCAGAATATGTGATTAGCTGTCCAGTCGATTTTGTAATATAGTTCTGAATAATGTCACTGTTACTGGTGTGGTAAGCTATATTTTGATTCCACATCAAAACAAGAGTGAAAAATACAGGACTTGCAGGAACAGCACAGTACCGGTGTTTAAAACAGTTTAGTTGGCTTGTAGACTTATCATGTGCCAGTAAATTAAATAGGGTAATGTAGATTACAACACTGTCAAATTGTTTCCTAGTACTGTAGTACACTAGTCTTTACATAGCCACTACCGCCATTGTCATCCTAGCCAGATAGCTGCGTAGACGGTTTGTTGTTCAGTGGTGCTGGTAGCCTGCAGGGCACAGTACTGATTATTCTAGGCTAGCCTATGCATCTGTGGTGACATGGTTATTAGGGTATATCAAAAAAACGTTTTTTTCTCAAAAAATTTCACATCACCTTGAAAAGTATGTGAATTGGTGTAAAAACACTTGGCTAAAAATTTGAAGGACCCATGGTAAAATACTCGAGGTACTTTACAAGGAGCCACAGTACCCAAGTTGAGAAACACTGAGCTAAATGATGCAATATTGTATCCATGCTAGGGTGCCCCTTATTTGGGGTCAAATTTTAAAATATACACACATTTTTGTGAGTCTGACCCTCTCAAAAGTTTTCATTGCACCAAAAACTGCATCATATAAAGTTTTGTAGCAAAACCTTCATGTTTAGAGGTGGCGCAGTGACCTCAAAGTTGGCTTAACAAATCCCAATTTATGCATATAGGAAGTTTTTTAATCAGTACAATAGTCATGTTTACAGAAACTTATTGCTGCATTAGAGTAGATTTCTTCAAATTTGGAACAATGGCCAGGTTATTTTCAACAATCTGTAAAGCATACTGCATTGTTTTTATTCATGAAGCAGCTTGATTGAGGGGCGGTGCCACCCAACCCCTTCTGAAGGATGAAAAAGCAATGGAACTTCGCAGAGACGCAACAGTTGAGCCACACGCCAGGGTGCAGACTGCAGCTCTAGCCAAAGATAAATTTACACAGAGGCTCTGAGGCAAGACAGACAAGAAAAAGATGATTAAGGTTCTGTAGAAGGTGTCTGCAGGCGCTGTAGGAAGAGTTTTCCTTATGACTGGCTTACGACAATTGTAAGAGCCTTTGACCTAGGAAGTGATGGCGGAAAGCTCAAAGCATATGGGGCATGATAAGACCAATTCCAACAAAGAAACTGTAGGAATGGGACAGTGGAAATGAGAGGGGGAATGTGGAAATGTGACGTCTTTATCTGTGACCCTGAATGTACCGAGTTTTGGCACTAGCTGGAGAGAGGAACAAGGGACCATTGCAGTAGCCAGAGAGGTTCCAGCTTTGGGAAGAGAATCAACATGCTTATTTCCAAGGATACCAGCATGACTGGGGACCCATTGGAAGTTTAAAATGGGACTGTAGAAAAGTTAGGAGACATGAAACCAAACATTTTAGAGGGGTCTTGGCCAGAGACAATAAGCAGATCTTTGCAAGTAGGAAAAGAGCTGATTCAGAGTCTGTAAAAGGACTTACTGAAAGTGGCAAGTCGTCTTGTGGCTGTTACACCAGACAAGCCCGTACTCCAGGGGATGGGTTTCAGCTGTGAAACTGGAGGAAATTGGCCGGCAGAGAAAAAGAGTTGAAGGTATTGCATTTGGATAATATGGCAAATACTCCAGTGCCACCCATTTAATTAGGGAAAACACTGATCTATCGATCCATGAATACGCGTCTGAAAAAGGGAGAGTAATCAATTCTAGACATATTTATGGTGCTGGGATGGGCCAGCAACCGCAGTTAGGTATGAAAGATGAATGGTTTGCGTATGGATAGAAGGGTTTCTTTTGTGGATAACCAATATGATCACCAGGAGGGTTTCTTCTTTAACCAACTGATCAGTGATCACTGATTTTGAGCCAACAGTGCTGAGGTTAAGTGATTCTTGGAGGAGGCACAGAGCACGTCCAGAGCATGAAAATGCTTGGTATTCTAAGTTCAAAAAATTGGTATTCAAAAAAATTTAAAGCAATTTTCAACAGAAGTTGGGTCTCAATGAGAAGCAATGAGATTGGGGTGGAAGAGAAGCCACCAACTAAAGACCTGCTTGCAGCTCTGTAGAGAATTTCTAATTGGTTGGTCAGACATATCAACCTTCTACTGTTTTTCTTGACACACTCAACAAGTGTTTCGTTTTTTGTGTTGGTCATGTCCACTCCAATTTGTGACAGTGGTTCTTCTTCTAAGACATTCTTTGAAACTTTCACCATGACACATTTCGTTGTCAAACCAACGTTACGATCAAATAGGCAAGCAAAATTAAATCCTTCGTAAGATACCCACAGAAGACTAGCCAATAGCCATCTTAGGTAAAGAAGCTGCTTTTTTTGAAAAACTGATTGATGATACCAGCACTGAAAACTGCACATAATTACTGTATGTCATAACCAATTCGTTACTGCACTTCTAAGTTAACTCTCATAAGATTTTAATAAATGCTTTTGTTATGTGTGTTAAGGTCACAATGAAACAATAAAACTCTGCTGTTCATAATGGTAGTATTCCAGCATAGGAATTAAAAATACCCACCCAAACTTGCAAGGCTTTGAGCCACCTCTAAACTTTATTTTAAAAGTTAAAAATTTTATACATATCAATTTTTTATGAATGAAACCATTTGAAAGGTTCAGAGATGAGACTTTTCAAAATGTCAAAATAAGGGACACCCCAATGCATGCATATTGCATAGGATGGTGTTATATATATTCAAAAGACAAGAATGTTAATGTTAAAAAACATACAACTATACTAATATTTAAGGCAGCAATAATAATATCACATAAAAATTCCAGTGGTAAATATGCAGTAAATTTTGTATATTATGTATCACTTTCATAAAAAAGAAAAATCATGTATCAGTTACTACAAACTACAAATCAATATTAGGGTAGAATGGCAAAGCCAGGGAGTTAGAGTGAGGTAATTAATTTTCCTCTTCATCACCTTGAAAACTAACAATCACATCAGATAAGCAAACAAGAATAAGTGAAATATCAGAATTTGGATTGTGGTGAAAACTGGTCAAAACTAGGACCAGAGTTTTCTACAAACTTTCTTCAAAAGTTTGTTATAAACTGCAAAAGTATCAACTAAAAATTCTACTTCTACCACAACCCTAAAATTTGAAATATCTGGACATGTTTATGCAGAAACCTTTTTTTTCAATTAATTGCAGTTCACAACAGAAGAATTAAGCATACTAATGGACCATCTTTTGTTGGTTTCAATAAACAAAGAAAATTAACACTAAGTGAGGCTGCATGCTGAGCATGAGCTGAAGCAGTGTTTGCTATAACTTTTCAGCACATCAGCTAGAACCCAAATGTTCTCAACACAACTACGCTAAAAGCTGTCAAAGTATGCCAATGTGCTTTAGATTCTGCACCAATTCAGGTTCAAAGAATACCAGTACTGAAAGTCAAATAAGAGTCTATAAATTTGTGGCCTCTCTTAAAGCTATTTTTATCATAATCTTGAAAAAATATTAGCAGTGATCCAACAAATGAGCTAATTCACAGACAAAATATGCCTTCGTAGCAACATGAGTTGTGGTTGGTTTACACCAGTGTTTTCCAAAGTGGGCACCAGCACCTCCCTGAGGGCATTTGCAACTCTCAAGGGGGCGCTGGCTACTAAATGGGCGATGGGGGGTGCTGAGAATAAATTGGGCAGTAACAAGAACTGTGACAATGTAAATATTTGCACTGTTTGTTTACAGCACTCTAGGATAGTTTATGCTTTGATTTGCTTAAACTTAACTTACTTTCCTGTTTGCCGTACCATGGTGTGAGAATTTTCGATTAATCCTAAAATTGCTTACATTTATCTATCTTGCAATTCCTATTGTTACCTTAATATACTTATTGGCAACACCATTGTGACATTACATTCTATTTGAATAACATTTCAGATTCTTCGGAGCATAATGTTCGGAACATCGAAATATCTTTAACACAAAACACAAAGCCAAAATAACTGGACACATATCTTGACGTTTCGTGAAACTACTTCTCACATTGTCAAAAGTAATGAATGGCGAAAAACACAAAGCACAAGCATATAAAGCATCAAAAAGAAGCAGCAGCAGGGGAGAGAATTATTCATATTACTCATGTGTTAAACAAATACAGCGGTATAGAGGTCCTGTCAACATTTAAGTTGGGATTGTGTTTTTGAATTAGTAATGTTTCGGTGATCAATAATTTTCGCCAGTGATTGGTTTAGGCATCTACACAAGATGGGACAGCTATGTTCCGAATCGTTACAAACAAAACTTGGTCTGGACGTTACTGCACCGGGCATATAGTATTTGTAATAGTGCACAGTTGCAAAAAAAAGAATTTCAAAAAATTTCAAACCTTCTCGAGAAAAATGGATTTCCCTTAAACTACATAAACCGGCAAATACAACACTTTCTTGCCAAAAAGCAGTCGAAAAAACCCAAAACAGACAAGAAGGACGACACAAAACGGATTTTTATGAAACTTCCCTACATAAAAGAAATGAACAGCCATATACCAAAAGAAATTAATGGTTTTTTGAAAAAATTGGACTTTAAAGTTACATTTATTTTAATTAACGAAACGTTCAATTTAAAGCGTCTTTTTACCTTCAAAGAGCGCCAAAATAAGTTACATCGTTCTAGTGTGGTTTATCGCATCACATGCAGCTGTAAAAGCACGTATATTGGTCAGACTTCCAGAAATCTAATTACTCGGTTGAAAAATCACGACCCCAATTCGCCAAATAGACAAGATACCAATGTATCCAAACATTTGACAGATAACTCCGATCATAAAATTGATTTTGACAAAACAGAAATAATGGCCCAAACCAATCACTGGCGAAAATTATTGATCACCGAAACATTACTAATTCAAAAACACAATCCCAACTTAAATGTTGACAGGACCTCTATACCGCTGTATTTGTTTAACACATGAGTAATATGAATAATTCTCTCCCCTGCTGCTGCTTCTTTTTGATGCTTTATATGCTTGTGCTTTGTGTTTTTCGCCATTCATTACTTTTGACAATGTGAGAAGTAGTTTCACGAAACGTCAAGATATGTGTCCAGTTATTTTGGCTTTGTGTTTTGTGTTAAAGATATTTCAGATTCTATTTGTACTACTGTATAGTTAAACCATGTTAAACTTTAATTGTAAAATGTAGCTGCTCTGTTATTGGTTGCATTAACTTTTGCAGCAGAGGCCTGCTGTTAGGCCAACCTGCTGTTTCTGTAGCCTATCATACGGCTACCTTGGATCTCTTTGAACAATGATTTTGTGTTTTGTGGGTAGTGCTTTGCAGCTGCAGGCACAAATGAAATTTGGATAAATCCTTTATGATTATTACTTGACAAGTACTAGCCTACTAGATTATTATAAGGGGATCTTGGGCCCTTAATCAATTAAAACACTTTGTAGATGAGCAAACCTTAAGATCTGTTTACCACTGCCTCATATACTCTCATCTACAATACTGCATAAGTAGTTGGGGGACTGCTTCAAAATCAACATTAGCACCTCTCTTTATTCTGCAAAAAAGAAGCATCAGATTGTTAACTGGAAGTGGATATCGTGAGCATACTAATCCTTTGTTCTATCGAGCTAAATGCTTAAAACTCAAGGATATTTACTCTCTGGAAACTGCAAAGCTAATGTACAAAATTCACAATAATGTATTATCTTTTGCAAATTCAGATAAGTTTAACCTAATAAAAAACTGCTATACACATAAGACAAGATTGAGCCACAAAAACAACTTCTTTCTTCCAAGAACTAGAACAAGATTAGGGCAAAAGTCTCTATCATTCGCAGGAATTAAAGTTTGGAATGAAATTCCAAGCAGTATGAAAGAAGTTTCATTCTACAGATTTAAAAAAGCTGTTAAAGCTCATTTTTTATCAAACTATGAAACCGATAAAAGCTAGAATAACAGCTTTCTATCAGCAATGCAGTAGTAATTACAGGAATCATAGTTGCATATTTATGCTTTAGTTCAACAATAATCTATTCTTTGCTTGAATAACATGAGTTTGGTGCATTCATCTATCACACATTTATTACAATACGTCATCTCTCATTTTGATGTGCCCATTGAATTATTAGTAATTTTGCAATAACTGACTGAGGTTGATATATACTGGTATTGGAAATTGTACCAGTACTAATGACGTATTGGCAAACAATACAAAACAAAGCAAGGAGGTTTTTTTTTTCACTCCAATTGCCCACTTTAAATTCTATAAAACATAAATAAGCATTATGAACTTTATTAATTTTATTTCCATCCAATCTGTAGTTACAGCATTTTTATTTTTTAGTATGCTTAGAGTCAGAACAATTCTAATGTTGTCTTTCATTTTCTTTACATGGTGACTGTGAGTTTTGTGTATACACTGTACAAAATGTACATATCTTTGCAACGCTTTTGTTTTAATTTTGCGTAAAATTTTTTATCATAGAAAGTATCAGACTGAGAAAATCTAGAAGCTGTTTTTTTTTTTAACCTTAACTTGGTGAGGTGGCAGTAGACTTAGATGACCTTTCGGTCCTTCGCTGTCTCCTCACCAAGTGACTAAATATCGCTTTGACTCTGCAAGTTTGTGTGTTTGGTTTTAAAGAAATTGCATATTTCGATGCTTTGGTGATAGACCTAGAGGAAGTTGCAGTTTTTTTTTTCTTGTGATATGACGTCACTTGGTAAATAAATAAAAAAAAAAATATGATGAAAAATATGATGACGAAAAAAATACTCATTAAGACTTCATGAAGCCTCAACTTGAGTTCTGGAATTCAGCTGTGGTAATGTTGGCTTAAAAGATTCTGTCTCAGTCTCTGACTACACTATGATTCTAATGATTAGATAAAGATTATCTACTGTAGATGATTTCTTACTTTCCCTCTGAGTTGTTAAATATGAATAATTCTGGTTTATTTTTACCCAAATCAATATGGATTTTTTTGCAGTCTATTGGAATATCTAAACCAACCAAAAGGGGTTGTAGGTCTGGAAAACATGTTAAATCCTATTAGAGCAGATTACAGGGTTGCCACAGAAAGTGCAAAATTAAATTCCAGGACTTTCCAGGACTTTTTTAGGTCATTTTCCAGGACTTTTCCAGGACTGTTTGAGTTTGTTTTTTTTCAAGGACCTAAAATTTGATTTTGACTATTACTCTTTCATGTACCTACTCTTTTGAACTTGTGGTTGACAAAAAATTTCGATGTAACACATTTGCATTCCTAGTACTGACAACTAGCCAGGTGCAAAGCTAGAAATTTGCAACGGGAGGATTAAGCTTTTAGGTAGGGGGGCAGAACTCCAAGGCGCCAGAAGCCATTGGGGCTCTGGGGGCAAAGCCCCCAGCATTCGAAGATTTTGCAATTTTTTTGCAATTTTAGGCCTAGTTTGGTCAAGCTTATTGCTTTTAAAACTTGGCATAGAAATTAGCACTGCAAAAACATGATTAAACTGAATGCATAAATGGGCTACAGTATGAGGGTGATAGCTAGAGCTCAATCGATATGATACCGATATATAACTCATAAACTACCAAATTTAGTCTATATTTTTCACTTAACTTGACACTAAAAGCTTCACCAATTCTCCTCTCAACAAAAAACTATTGCAAACGCAAGTCATACTAAGCAAATTGAACGCAAGAATATTCGTGCTTGCTCTTAAAAATAAACAGTTTAAAGTAATTGTGCTAAGCCAGTATTTTATCGGCGGTAGATAGCCGATACGATATGCCGGCTTGGCCCTGATATTGGCCAAAATATATCAGCTGATGCTAGATACATCGGTGGAGCTCTAGTGATGGGTAATGGTAAAACTTCAGTCCTAGCTTTATTTTCAGCTAGTTAACTATAAAATCCTATTATTTGAAACAATAGAGCTTATTTGCACGCCAGGGTGCAAACAAAAAACTCTATCCTAGCCCTAACCCAACCTTAAACTTAATCCAAACTGTAACCCTAGTTCTAACCCTAACCTTAACCCAAACTCAAAATCTAAACTCCAACAAACCACTAACGATAATAATTTTAAAAATAAAAGAGTATTTGAGCAAATGAGCACCCACTTTTTCTTACACGCAGAGCTCATTTGCATGCTATAGTGCAAATAGGCACCTCCTTTGAAAAAACTCTTAAGTATTAATCCAAATCGTCTGTATTTTATAACGCTAGATGAAGATATAATTAGGGAGTAAAGGCTAATGAAACGAGATTTGAGAGAGTTGATTGGTAATTAACAGAATTAAATACTGAGTTACAATTTTTTTACTTAGCCTACATTAAGCATTTTGCATCAAGCGATCGAATTGTTTATTTTTAGCCATTTTTAGTTAGTTAAGTTGTTACTGGTTTTATTTTTGACCAATATGAGTCCTTTCCCAAAATCATGTTCCAAAAGTGGCTTTAAATTACTTTACTATCCTTATTACTGCAAAAAACTGCCACAGAAATATACTGCGATAAACATAGTATTTTTTTAATTGTGCATTTTGGTCTACGCGCCAATGGAGGGCCTATAGCCCGCTATGCTACTGGCTACTAGCAGTAATACTGCTACTGGAGTATCGAATTGCAATAAATTACTGTCCATGAATTCACTCTTCCTAATAATATACAATAATTTATACATACTGTAAATGCAAAGTGCAAATTTTGGCATTTAACGAGGAAGTGCTTATTTGCTCTCTAGTTTACTAGTAAGAACTGATTTAAAAGAACAAGAGAGCAAAGAGCAGAAGAATGGGCTCTCATATTAACATTAAGGTTAGAGCTAGGGTTACAGTTTGGTTGCCAAACTGAAACCCTAGCTCTAACCCACATTAGGGCTAGCACAGCGATTTTTTGATTGTGCGCCAGCATACAAATAAGCTGTCTTTTTACAATACAATAAAGCATTTTGAACGAACTTTACAATGCAAATTATTTCAACAATAGCTTTGCATAATTACAAGGTACCAGCTATTATAAAAAAAATTCACACTCTGTCTGCGTAAATCACGGGAAAACCTAATAAACATTTTCCAGGACTTTCCAGGACTTACAAACAAAATTCAAGGACTTTCAAGGACTTTCCAGGACAGCAAAAAAAATCCAGGACTTTCCAGGACTTTTCCAGGATGTGGCAACCCTGAGATTATTTAATAAATCCAATGCTAATATTGGTTCTTCAATGAATGTGCTTACTCCCAATAATTCCAATAAATTTAAGTATTCCCTTAAAATAGGTCTTTTTAATGCTCAATCTTTATGCAATAAAATTGCTTTGGTCACAGAGCTCATCCATGAAAATAACATTGACTTATTACGTGTCACTGAAACTTGGCTAAAAGTTAAAGTCAAAGCTAAAATAAGAGAACTACATGAATTGGGTTTCAATATTTTCAGTGCACCAAAGGCTGGAAGAGGAGGTGGGGTTGGTTTTATTTTCAAGAGTGGGATTTCCAATCAAGAATCAAAAAGCTTTAAAGTTTAAGTCATCTGAAGTTACTGAAGCAGTAATATTAGCTCAAGAGAGGATTTAGATATGCTTAATGTACAGACCTGGAATTTAGATGCAGTCAAATTTCTGAACAGGATTGACTGTTATGGTTTTACCCCATTGGATAGTTTTAAAAGTAATCCCACACACTGCAAAGGTGGGGTCCTTGATGCATTTTTATTTCAAAAAATGCAATGGATAAAAACTTCATGAAAAATTTAGTCGTCGTAGTTGACACTGGAACCACTTCCAACCACTACTTGGTTACTGCTGTAGTAGACACTACTGAATTACATTCTACCTCTGCTCCATTGGTTAAAAAAACTGTAAGAAACTTGAAGCAAATTAATTTTGAATTACTAACATATGACCTGGAACGATACAGTTCAGTTGGTATTGCAATGTCAAAACTTGAATGATTCTATTGTTGTCTATAATGATATACTAAAAGTAAAATCTTAGAAAAGCATGCTCCTCTGGTTAAAAAATATATCAAAACATCTAAAACGCCATGGTGGAATTTGGAATGTCAAAATGCTAGAAGACGCAGAAGAGTTTTTGAAAGAGCTTTTAGGAAGAATAAATCTTTAGAAAATAAATCTAAATTTTATGCAGCATGTAAACAGGCTAATAAAGTATATTGTATCGAAAAAGAAAAATATTTCAAAGAAAAACTAGCTAATTGCAAAGGTAACGCCCATAGGTGGGCAGTACCGCGGTACTAAAGTACCGCGGTACTAAAGTACCGCGGTACTGGTACCGCGGTACTAAAGTACCACGGTACTTTTTTGGTACCGGTACCATCGGTACTTTTGTGGTA